>JAVJGI010000064.1:14903203-14996333 GCA_035590275.1 Ibycter americanus | reverse complement strand
ATGGCATTTGTCTTCCCGAGTAACCGTTACGCGTGATGGAGCCCGGCTGTCCTGGGGATGGCCGAACACCTGCCTGCCCATGGGAAGTAGTGATTGAATTCCTCGCTTTGCTTTGCTTGCGTGTGCAGCTTTTGCTTTACCTAATAAATTGTTCTTATCTCAACTCTTGAGTTTTACATTCCTTTCCGATCCTCCTCCCCATCCCTCTGGTAAGGGGGAGTGAGCAAGCGGCTGCGTGGTGCTTGGTTGCCGGCCGGGGTTAAACCACAGCATAAGGACATGTTAAGAAAGCATAAGATGAAGGGTTTCATATGCTGAAATATATACATTGTTAAAAATCGTTGTTATCGCAGTGCTTGCAAGTTCCTTTACCAGCAGTTGTACTATGCTTTTCCTCTGAAATTGCATCAGCAATTTGATAAATTCACCAAGGAACATAAGTGCAAAGTTGTTGAGTGATGCTCTTCATTATTGAAAATGAGGCCCCAACAAGGTATTCAGACGCATCATGTTGCTGGTGATAACTGGTTAAAGACTCTGATACCACAAGTCCAGGAATAAATGGCTGGAAAGTAACATAAAAGCTGAGGCCAAGGGAGATGCCGTGATTTCAGGCCTGGATTCTTCTCCTCACTTCATCTGCTCTCACGTGATTCTGTGGAGAAGGTTGGTTTAGGGAGAGTGGCCCATCTCCTGGGTGTCCTTGCATATGCCTTAACCCTAGTGTTCTGTGGAGTGTTGACTTGCTGGGTAGCACAGTGCTTGGTTTTAGACTGTCCTGTATCTATGCAAGATAAATCCTTCTGCTGGATAACATTTGTTACTTCATGTTAATGAAAATGGTGATTTTTAAGGTCTATTGACAACACCTAGTGTTAAGGGTGAAGCAATGTTGGAGGACTGTTGTTTCAAGCTGTTTATTGGCTTCTGTACCACTTAAATCCCCAAACTAGTTTTTATATAGCATTTTTTTACTAGAGAAGAAAAGTCCTGTGGAATTTTTCCTGTGCTGTCTTATTTTATGCTTCTAACTGAGGATAATGTTAAATTTCTAGCAATTAAAGTCAGCCTTACAGTCTAATTTCTTAAGCTGCTCACTGAAAAAATGTATTGGTTCCTAAATCAAATGTCAGAAGCAGAAGAAAGAAGAGAAGCATCAAGATGTTTGGCACATCTTGGGAAATAAGCACCTGCCTGGAGAAAACTTACCTGGAGTAAAACCAGCAATGAAAGATGTTGATAAAACACATCCCTTGAATTTCCTTCAAATTATAGGAAAATACTCATTCTATCAGCTTTTCCACATGTACCTACTGCCAACTGGATTCTACAGTTGTTGGGTTGTTGTTTTGCAAATGATTGCTTGTTAATGTGTATCAGGTGGCATGAGTGAAAGAGATTGTCCTTTTCTGTGAGAAGTTATTCTTCCATGTCAGATTTGAAGAATTCATGAGGCAGTAGAAGGAAGAAAGATCAAATGCATGTAGTATTCACCTTTTGTAGGATTTCCTCCATGCTATGCCCCACCCTAAGTGTCAGGAATATACTTTCACTTTGACGATAGAAGAACTATAGGTACGTGTTTCTTACACGGTTTATTTTTCTTGAGAGGATAGCAAGGCTTTATGTAGTATTGAAACTGCTTCAAAAATTCAGAACTTTGAATTGGTGTAGAAGCTTACAAAGACTCAAAGCAGAAAAATCTCAAGTTTTTCTGACATCTGCTTACGATGACACTAATCTTATGGAAAGAAAAAGGGCATTCATTAATAATTTTTGTTATTAACCGTAGAACATACATTTAGCTTAAAGGGATATTGGAGATGCTTTCTTGCAGTGTGTTCTGTGTACCTGCTTCCCAGTAGAACAGACATGCTGTAAGAATTTCAGTTTGGTTAAGACCATTTAATCAACCACTTAACTATGGAAGGTACCTAACAACAAAAAAAAAAAAAAAAAAAAAGTGGTGTGGAATGAGAAATGAATGGTAACTACCTGGACATGTCTTAAATCGAATAGAATTTCCAAAATCACTATAAATAGAAATATTATGGAAGTAACCACCACTTAAAACATCTAAAGAAGTGTTCTCCCTGTTGCTATTCAAGGAAGAAAACACTAACTTTGAATAATAATTAAAAAAAGTAGAAGAAATATTAGGAGTATGTTCCTTTTAACAGAAAGATATAGATATATATACCACTAAAATGTATTTTGTATTTCAGTCTATGCTTTGGGGATGTTGATGCTTTCTTGACACACTTAACATTACTAACTAGTGGATATATACAACTCCTAATGACTATTTTTGATTGGGTTATAAATCACCCACGCATTGTCTACAAATAGTGAATTCTTGGGCAATTGTAATGCATTTCAAACACACATTGATTAATACTGCATTTACTAGGTAAGAAGAGGAGCAGAACTTAATCAGCATATTTAGACCATGTTTCAGCATGGAAAATTTCCCCTGTTGTTGCAGTTATAGATTTCTACTTGGAAAAAATAGACTCTGAAATAGTAAAACAACTGCAAAATATTTAATCTCCTGTATAAATTTAGTATAACTTCAGTGTCTCTAAAGATAGCTTGTAACACATATATATATATCTTAATAGCCCTGGTGCAAAAATGTTTTGAAATGGGTTTCCGTGGACAAATTGAACACTTTTAAGGGAGCCTACACAACTAAGTAATTAAGGCCAGTGGTCTCCAGCAGCGAGTTCATTGTATGAGGAACACAATTCTAGTATCATCATTATATTATTGCTTTTCAGAACAAAGAAATATGGCCATTTTTTTAGCACAGTGCCAGCATGATTTTATTCCTGAAAAAAAGAAGTGGAAAAGCCTAATACAGATTGTATTGAATGACTGATAGTCTAGCAGGTTTTTTTATCAAATGGGCTATCTCACAAACCCAGGCTCTTTAATTTAAGATAGACCTAACCAATTAGGCAGGAGAAGTCACAGATGCAGTGTTTATTTAAAAAACGAAACCAAACCCCCAACATCCCTCTCCCCTCAGGTTACTTATCATGCCAGGTATGTGACTGAAAGCTGCCTCCCATCCCTGGGTGCAGGGAGGTGTTCAGCTGAACTTCAGAAACATCACTTAGCAGAAACTTGTGCACACCAGTTTATCTCCCTCACAGTGCTTCAACGACCATTCTTTTGTTTGAAATAGCTGCAGACATCCTCTCTGGATGGCAGAACAGGCAAGACAGTCAGTAATCATGGGTTCACTAAACTGGACTTCTTAAAATAGCTATTGAATTGCTCACTGAGGTGTCTCCACAGTCTAGCTGAGACAACAGGCTATGTTAAGCTGTGCTTGGTTGTTTTATTTACAGATTTTTGAGATCATTCTCTGGTTGCTCTGAACTTTGCTGATAACCCTACTGAAATAAATTATTTTGCAGCTGTGTTTCAGTAACCCTAAGATTCAGGCAGTGACCTAAGCAATTAAAAAGAAAGTTATGCTTAGTTTTATGTAGCAGTAAACTTGTACGTTAGTTTTCAGGTTCATTTAGAGTTGCATGTATAGCAACTTGTTTGATTAAAATTCCAAATGTCACAGTCATGGTATGGAAGAAGCATTAAAGAAAAAAAATGCGAAAGATTATGGTTAAGGAAGATGAACCTGATCTTGCTCCTACCCTTTCAGACTCAGGAGATGTGTTAGTGCATTAACTGTGTGTAGACGCAGTTATCATGGATACATTACAACAGATTACCGCTTTTTTCTAAGGGCTTCAGTTATGCTTTTGAGTGCCTGGAATTTAGACAGATAAAACTGTTACTTCTCACAAATGAATCAGATGCTTGACAGTCAGTTAAAACTTAGTTTATGTAGGGGATATGAAGAGTGAACATGGCAGAATTCCACATTTTACTGTTAACTTATTCTGTGACTCCTGATGAGCAAGCATCTCAGCTGATGAGCCCCCAAAAGGAAATGGGCTGATGCAGACATTAGAGAGAGTCATTGTCTTACGGGAGTTAGAACAAACTACCCCAGAGCATAATCCACAGCAAAGCCAGAAATGCGCTTGCTTTAAGGAATTTCCTGGTAGCCTTAGGGAGGGTATTAATAGAACTTTTCAAGCTTAACCTTGTTATAAGCCTGTAATGCTGCCCTTATTCATTCTTAAAAGTCAGGAATTTTAAGTAGATTAATGTGAAGACTAACACAGCCAAGCCTGAATCAGGATTTATGGTGTTGTCAGTGTCTAGTTAATTCTTGAGTAAAAGTTACTTGTTTTGGTAAAATGTGCATTAAACCTCAACAGTAATTTTAGTCAAATATTTGTCCTTAATTTCTGTAATAAAATTCTGACAAAATAAAACTGTGTAGGTTCTTTTGAGATCTTTGGCATTAAAAACTTAAAGGTTTTCAGTGAACATCATCTCTGTTCATTGTGGTTGTTTTTTTGTGGTTTTTTTTTTTCTTCCTAAATTCAGAAATAATAAATCTACTATTAGATATGAGCTCTCCTTGATTTTTTTGAAACAAGTAACTTTTGCAATGCATATGACTTACAAAGACTCAGAATAGAAACAGAAATTAAAAGAATTGAAGCAGGGGAAAATGTTTAGTTTAGATCTTCATTATAAATGTCATTTATACATAAAAAGTGATGGTGGACTAAGTGATATTGTTGCATCTTTTTTTCCCCCTCTTTTTTCCCCAATTCTGGTGTTGGGGAAGGGGAAGACTAACTTTTGTGGTGCTTTTTGAGTGGTATGCCATTAGCCAATTGCGAATCTCTTCTGCATGGATAGATTCTCATATGGCTTGCTCTCTGCAGCTATTGTTTTGATCCTTGCAATGTAAATGCAGCTGGAGTGTGAGAAGGCCTTAGCAAATAAGGGATTGCTTTTGCTAGTGACTCTGTCCTTCAAAGAACTTTCCTTGGGATTAAGAAAACACTATGATTGTATGTATGTCTCGCCTTATTTATCTTGTGTATCTTCTAGCTGGGTCCTATTAGGTTTTGCTGTACAACAGATCCACGCTGATATTTTATGTTACTGCAAGTGATGTGTGTTCTTTTTTCTATGCTAACAGATAAGAAAAAACTAACTTAAGATATCAGATATGACATGGAATAAATATTGACATTTTAATCAATGTATGATGTTTAATGCTTCTAATGCTAAGCAGAAACACGTAGTCCTTAAAGCATTCAGGGCTTTTTCTAGTACCTTCAGCTGTGTATGGTGTAAGCAGCAGCTTAGCTAAGACAGGTGGAATTCTGCAAGTGAAAAAGGCTGTAAGCCTAGTCTGTAGGTGTCTTTCTGGAGTCCCAGGAAAAAAAAAAGGAGATGATAAAGAATGGAATGACTTGTTTCACTCTGCAAGGTGAGAGCATATGATCATCTTGAGGTAGCTTCTTGTGTCTTTCAGGAACTAAATATGGAAGATTAAAAGCAAAGCTGTATTCATGTTTGCAGTATTGATGACTGCAAACATAATCAGGTTCATTTAGAGTTGCATGTATAGCAACTCTGTATGTGGAAAAAAAGTGGAAAATTAAATTTAATCAGAGTACTTTATTTTGTTAAGATTCTTACAACTGAATGTGTGGAACTGGATGAACTGGACTATAAAGATTTTGTGGGAGAGATTTCTGTAATTGGCCTTGAGGTACATGGTCAGAGATTATAATTTTTTTAATAGCAGATTTTGGTTTCCTTCCTTTTCTGCTTTTGTTCCAAAGGGTGCAAATAGCAATGTGAGGTCAGGTTTCCGTGTTTCCTTGTCCTGTGACTGAGAACAGCACTACTAGCAGTATCTTATTCTAGACAACTGGTTACAGTTTTGAGTATAAAACAGACTACATTTTCAGTAGATCTTTAGTTTTTCTCAATTTTGCTTGGATTGGTGGTGCAGAATAAGTTGTTCACATCTGTGTTAAGAATTTCTGAAAAATGAGACAAAAATGAACTGATCACATGTAAGTAGGTGCTTATGGAATTTCTCTGGGACAGTACAGTATTTCAGTGTGCTTTCTGTAGCACTTAAAGCGGTCCTGTGTGGACAGTGGCCTTGTGATGGCCAAGCTGTTGTTGTTTAGCCCAGTCTATGCTGATTAAAGGCACCACCTCCTTGCGTGCTGAAGAATTCTCATCCAGGCAGCTGTTGTGGGCTTTACAGTGCAGTCAAATTCAGTGGTGTCAATTCATTCTCCGAATTTGTAAAGATTTCTATTTCTTTTATTGGGCTTAGCTAAACTCAGATCTTGAAGAGTTTTCCTCTTCATGAGAACATGTAATGAGCACACTGTGTAGAGATTTGTGAAGTTTCCATTGCCCATGCAAGAAGGAGGTTTATTTTCTCAGTAATTTCCAGGCAGAGTTGCTTTTCTGATGCCTGAGGAGAAGGCACGAAGTTCTGTTGGCCCAAGAGGATCCCCTTTCCCCAGCATCCTGAAATTTTCCTGTAGTCTGTGCTTCCGCTGTCATGTTGTGTTCTCGGTGTGTGGCGTTTTTTCTTGAAAATAAACAGAAAAGCCTAAAGAAACAAACCAAAAAATACTCCCCCCCCCAAAAAAAAAAACCCCAAAAACCCAAAAACCCCCAAACAACACCTACATAAAAACACAATAAAAAAACCCAACCCACACCAACACCCCCACCCCCCCCAACAACAGAGTGGTTTGGCAGATTGTACCGCTGCTTTGCAGTGAGCCTCATGCCACTCACTTGAACCACCCCCACCAGGTGAGCCTCCATCATCAGCGTGGCCATCTGCTGATGAAGGTGGTGGCTCTGTCTGCACCTTGCTACAAGGTGTTTCAGGATGAGCCTCAGAGAATAGTTGCAATGCTGAAAACTGAGGTGGAAGTTCAGTGAAAAATCTTTACGTTTTTAGAAAGCGAGCACTTCAATATTGAAGACTGACACTGGTTAATAAGGATATTAATAGCAGGCTTAGTTTTTGTTGGAAGCTTTGGTTGCCGTCACTCTATGTGGTGGCCTTGAAAAGACAAGCAAAATTCTGTCATCTGTCTTGGGCTTGAATGTTTCTGCCTAGCAACTGTTTTTCTTTTAGTGACAGCATCTCAAAAGTGTGAGAAATATCCAAACTGTAAGCACTCTAAAAAAGAGAGCCTAGTATGTACCAAAACCTTTTTTTTTTACAGTGTATTCCTCTTAACATTGTAAGTGTCATTCTAGCACAGTGGTCAGTTGTCGGTTTAATCTGTGATGAAAACCTTCCCTCAAATGGGGATAGAGAGATACTTGGTATCGTATAAGGTTGTTTCTCTAGTTAAGAGAAAATTTGCTGTAGATTTGGGGTATTCTATGTGAAATTCAAAGTACTGCTGGAATTTTTCCCTTTTTAAAAGGGACCCAACTTCCTAAATAAAATTGGCAGCATGTTACTGTCTGCTGCTACTTTGTGATCATAAAGCAATATGTTGCACAAGAAGGAGCGGGAGGAATGTTGGAGTAAGCTACTGATAGAGAATTACAGTATCTTACAGTTACAAGATGCTGTAGAAACTCATTTTGGTAATTAAAAAAAATCACAGGAATTGTCTTGGAAGGTGTTGGTTTCTTCTTTCTAATAGTTAACATTTCTTCCTCTTTTGCTAAGATTTAATAGCAATTGCAAAGTGGGAGACCTTATGAAGATTTGTTCAAAAATGCAGAGACTGCTCTTTTTGAAAAAAATTGAAATTATACGTATCAATAAATGAAGAGGTTTAATTATGTATATGTATGGTCCCTGAAGCGGTTGAATTTTTATCATGCATTTGGGGAAAGTCCAGTTACCTGCAGCGTGTCCTACTGAAAATTAGCAGAGTTCTATTCCTTTTTTTAACCAAGCCCATCTCACTTCTATTATCCTGATCTCAAATTGGAGTTCTGGATTTGTAATGGATATAGTTTTCCCTGTGGCAAGAAAATTTGATACAAATACACACTGTGATGACTTGTTGAAGAATCTTTAATGGGAAAACTTAAACAGTTGGATTTATGCTGTTAATTAAATAAGCATCAACATAAATTGAGGAAAAATGTTGACAGAATGTATTTTGTAAATATTCTCATTTAAGTGTTCAAGTGTTGCATATGTTTTCACTCCAGAGTCAAAATGATACTACTTTAGATAGGGCATAGAGGTTGTGAATTGGTTTAGCCATAAAAGTGTTAACCTTCTTTTACAGATGGAGGAGATTAATGGTCTGGTGTTTGCCTTATTCGTGTTTTGCTTGATAGAAATGAGCGTATACCCCTTCGTTTAACAGTATTGAGCAGGTATTCATTGAAATCTTACATCAATCACCCTGCAAGTGACCCTCATGGTAGGACCTGCTGGAATCCCTTCCTGCTGTTGCAGGCTGCAGCTGCTTTTGAGAGGCATCTCATTAGCTGTAGGGCAGAGCCTGTGGTCGACCAGGTGTATCTCTTTGTAACATGTCACTGAGAACTCTGGGGAAGTCTTGATCACTTATCTCTGGTGACAGCCTATAGCTATAATGCATGTGAAAGTGTGGCAATGAGAGATGGTTTAGGTCAAAAAGTAGGCAGTCCACAGCCCCTTTGTTTCATCTGTTGACAGTGAAGTCATTCCACTAAATGGACTATGTAGCTGAGAAGAGGATGGTCACAGTGGAGAATAGGTATGCATGCACAAAAGTGGTTAAATAACTTTACAAATTATCATAACTGTGCCTGTTAAGAATTAGTATATCTACAGCTAGTATTATCCCACATCAGTGTATGTATGTGATGGTTGAGATTTCTTGGGTTTTAGGTTGCAGTTTCTTAGATGTCCCAGTGATTTCCATCATGCAGAGCTAGATGGAGCTATAAGATCTTCTGTAAATAGGTACAGTGCTAGGGACTCTTCTTCCAAGTTCTCTTGTTTCTGTTTTTTTACTTTGGGCTGGTTTTGTCTGTTGAAGAATTATGATGAGTAAGCACATGTTATAACCTATAAATGCTCAGTAAGTGAAGAGGCACTGTTTATCCAAGTCCTGGTAAGTAAGTATGCCATAGCCAACAGGCACCCTACTTGAAAGTCACAGATTTTCATTTGAAATTTGCTCCTCTGGGCATTGAAGGTGTTATTAAAGTTGACAGCTGAGGTATTAGGAAGGCATTGTGCATAAGGCTGTCAGTGATACTGCAATGCATTGTAAATGCAGCTGACCCGGTGAATTTGCTGAAGATCTTGTAATCATACAGAGGTCAGCTTACACGATTATCTGTGTCCTGCACAAGTATTAGGGATGTGAAAACTAGTAGCCAATTTTTAGTAGTGCCCGAGTGTGTTAACTCGTGTGTTTTCCGCATTATTTCCTCCTCTTGTCATAACTGTGCTGTTGTTTTGTGCTGCCAAAGCATGAAATATAGGAAAATAACATAAGATGCTAAATATTTTGTTTATTGCTTAAATAAGAATCCTGTGTATTAGCAAGATAGTTTAATAAAGATCGCCTTTAAAGTAGTTAATTGCAATAAATTGCAAAAAATACTCTTAACTGAATTACTCAGGTCCTTAGCTGTTAAGATATGCAGATAATCATGACGGTGAGCACCACAATTTGTTAAGTTTTCAAACACTAGTGAAATCAATTAGATATTTTGTGGACTGCTTAAGCTCTCAAAATATTTCTCCTTATTTTTAATTTTCCTTCTAGCTAGCTGTCATTTTGACTTTGTAGGGGACAGGCATGTGGACTGCACGTCCTTTGCAAAGAAATAGAAAAATACTTTCTGCATTCCAAATTTATGTGGTTTAAATATTGCAAAAGATGCTATCTTGACAGGCCCAGAGGCAGAATTTCTATCTGTAGAAAACAGACAGCACCTCAGGGAATGGTAGTGCAAAGTTTTATCTCTTCCAAGTGATGCTCATCAGCTTGGGGAGTGACCATCTTGAATGAGGTAGCTCAGTTGCTAGTTGACAGTAGGTCTACTGGCAGTAGACCATCAGCATTGACATCCTTATGTGTATGCTCATCTGGAATATTAAATTGGCATTGTTAGTTGCTCAGGAAGATAGGAATTGCTCTTCTGGATCGGCTGGTCTTGTTTCTGTATTTCTTAATTTTTGGATACTTTTCACATGAATACAGTATCTAATGAATTTTTCTGACACTACTGCACTGTGGCAATGTACTGCTCATATTTTACAGGCATGAAATACTGTTGAGCAGATGATGCTTAGAGTTGTATAAGACATCAGGTAACAAGACACTGAACAAAAGCCAGCATTCTGGGATCCTGTTTTCTATCCTGATCCTAATAAAACAATTCATTCTCGCTGGTTTTGGATTAAGGTCTTTGTGATATTATGTAGGTAGTGATTGGTTTATGTCATAATGTACATAGTATTTATTACGTGTTTTCATTCTGTTCTTTAATGGAACTACAGATGTCTTCATTTGTACAGATTTCATATCCCACTTTAAAGTTAGTCTGTTAGATTTTTAAGTATTTACAATAATGAATGGAGCATAAAACAATTAAAAAAACCTTTGAAGAAATTGGACAAACTTCTGTAGCACTATATTCAAATATTAGAGTATTACAGGTTGTACATCATTGCTGTGTGTTGGTTGGTTGCTGTATTACAACACTGTGCAACTTGAGTGTGTAAGTTTCTCTTGCTTGATATGGATCAATGCTCCACTGCAATTTTGTATGTATGAGAAGTTTCAAGTAGTCCCATGCTTTCTGTTGTGTGAACAAAAGCCCTCCAAGAAGCTCAGCTGTAGATGTCAACATGGTAATATATACCGGTGTGTTTTGAAAGATGTTTTGTAGTGGATAGCTAAATCCATAACCACAAATAAAATTTGCATTTTCTGTGGTTGAAGTGTCAGAAATCCGAGCACTCTTCTAGGTTGTTGGAGATTGATGTGCCTGTCTCTGTGCTTCAGAGGCATGTTGGGTTGTGCTCAGGTGTACTGATTCTGTGAATTTTTAGTTGAGATTTTAGTTGGGTCTGTTGTAGCTCTGTCTGGCTGACTAAGTACATGGGTAAGAACTAGGGCAGCAGGGCACTTTGTCAAGTATATACGTCTTGAATTGTAGGCAGAGGCTGGGACCTCTGAAATGATGGACACCATTTGCTGTTATTTTAAGTACGTGACTGCTTCAAAATGAACTTACGGTGGTGTCTCATTGGAACAAGTGTTCACATCCATGGGAGAGTGAATATTTTTCTGAATGTAAGTGCCTGTGTTAGAAACCTAGTAAATTAGGTACTCTGAAAGGGTCACTGGAAGAGTTGGTCACTTTAGGCAGAGAACTTAAGCATGGCATTTAAAATGTGATGTGTAAAGTAGATGGTGTGGATTCCTTTATTGTCTCTGGAATAGCCCTAAAGCTAAATTCTCTAAAGCTCAGAATCATAGCCAATCATATTTGTGGGGTTTTTTTTGTCGTATTATGAGGCATATAACTCGGGGCATGTACTGTTTTTTACCTTTGAAGTACTCAGAGAAGTGCATCTTCCTCAGTAAGATTGGCCAAGCCCTTAGAACATGGCTAGCTGAAGTTAACTATCACATTCCCTATTTAAGCACCTAAATATGATTTTATATTTTTTGTGAAGGGAGGGAGCAGTAGTGAGGCTTGTGGAAATCAGTGTATTCTTCAGGCACTTCAGTCTTTTGAGTCTGAGGATTTACCAGGTGTGGTTACAGGTAAATGACTTCAGCCCCTGATTTTTCCAAAAGCTTGACACAGTCATTAAGACTCATCTTATGACCCCTTGTTCCTCCTTATTGAAGGTGGTTCTGTGATGCCTTTCTGTCATAGGAAGGATATTGTAAGGAAGTTATTATTAAAGAAATGTACAATGGGATGTGTATTTTCAGAAAAACATTTATAGTCCTTTTTCCTTTATAATAAATGAACACTCTAATCTGAGTAGAAAGCAGTAATTGGTGGGTGCTGACTCTGTCTTCTGTTGTTCCTGCCCAGTTCACATCTGTGTGTAAGAGTGCATGCTGTAGACCTTTTACTCTTGTAATTTTCATTGCACCAAAAATTGTAATTTAGTTGTTTGTAAAGAGGGAGAGGAAGTGGTATCTGATAACACTACAAAATAATTTTCTCTCAAGTTAAAACCAGCAGAAATTGGCAAATTCAAATAGAAGTTTTCATACCTTCTTTAGAAAAGAGAACAGGTACACACCAGTACAGATAATTTAAGTTCCAGAGTCTGTCATCAGAATTTGCAGAGGTACAGCTCTACAGTAAAGAGGTTTTGACAGGATGATTGTTTAATAGCTTGCAGTGGGTTTCAATGTGTTTGGATTTTAGTCTCAAGCTCTTTTGTTGGGCCTTACAGTCACGATGAACAGGCTTCTCTTTTTGTGCTTAAAAGATAAGTTAGATTGAAAAACAAACAAAAAATCTGTAAACTGCCTCAACTTTAAGCTACATCAAATGTTGAAAGGGATTTTATATATTGTCCGGGCAAAAGTCTTCCAAAATGTCTTTTACTTTGCTTTCTCTTAGCTTCCTGTCATTAAAATTGAGATACCTCAAGTATAAAAGCTGGCTTAATAGGCCCATGAGGCTCTGCTTTTTCATGTACTTGTCATCCGCACTCTAATGATATTTTCTGGTTTCCTTTCTGTACTAAACCAGGGTTCTCGTGCTTTTATTTTGATTCCCCCCCACCCCCCCACCCCCAACTGTTAAATGATTCATTGCTTCAAAGTCCACTTCAGAGAGTTTAGGGAGGAAAACCTGCAATTTAACACGATTCCCCTGCTAGGGCACACACAACCACCCTTTGCAAAAAACCCGCCTCTGGAGCAGTAGCGCCTGTGAGTGATAAGGAAGCTCCAGCTGCTCTGTTTTCTAACAGCAGAATCTGGGCAGATGTGTGGTTTGGCCACAAAATACCAAGAGATGTAAGATGTTGTAAAGCTATATTTCCTCACATCTTTAGTGATATCCTAAATGGCACTTGGCTGAGAAAGGAGGAACGTTAAGCCTGGCATTTTGTACATTTGTGCGTATTCTGTCTATGTATACTGAAGTTTGTGTTTTTGCAAGTTGTCTTCATGCTGGAGTGAAATTTGTGATACGATGTCAGACAGCTTGCCAAGATGTCTTAGAGGAGCACAGCTGGTCATTGCGTTGTCTGAAAAAACAAAACAGATTGAGATGCTGGTGGGGACTTGGAGAGTAGGGTGGTGTGTATGTGCAGGGTCTTTTAATGTCTATTTGATGAAGGAAATTCATTGGTGTGTTTTTACTTTTAATACCCAGGCTAGAAAAGAAGTAAATTGGAATTTGTTCATTGGCTATTTGTTTCCATTATGGAAGAGAATAATAGAGAACAGATAAAAATAGATAATCAACAAAGTGATTTACTGTTGCATGAGTACTCCTAGATTAATGTAGTGATAATGTGCTGTCTGGAGTTGGGAATATGCTCAGAGGAAGAGTTAATGATACTTTATTACTAGTTAGCTTTTATTTTGTATACTCCTACTGTCAAGCTTAATTGTCACTATGGCTATTTGTGTTGTGTATTTCTTTTAGAGAGGAAGAAATCTGCTAAAGTATTTCTAGTGCATGTGCGTGTACACATACATCTTTGTCCCTCTGTCATTCTGTCTTAACTTAATCCTCATAAAATGTTTTGTCCTCTACTCTTAAGAAAGTTTTCTGTTTTCAGCCATGAATCCCTCCTTTGGTTATGAGGTTGGCTTGCCTTAAATGATATTTAAAAAAGAAGAAAGTGGTGTCTTTATTTGCTTTGTAATTTTGCAGGTCAGTGGGGTGTACTGTCATGATTGAAAGCATTTCTCCAGATTGCAAAAAGTGACAAACTTCCTTCAAGTCAAAGCTGAAAGTCTCATCTCCTAAAATGCATCCCACAGCTGCAGTTTGAAGATAAGATCAGTTATTGTGAGATATGCACTAATGTGTTTTGAGAACTGGCAACTCCTTAAATACAAGACTCCCTTCTGTCTCTTATGACAGTTTTCAGTGGGAGGGAGGAACTGGGTGGGAATCTAAGAAACTTCCTATCTTTAGCGAAACATCCTAAAACGGGATATAAAAACTATTAAATTAGATATAGTTTTAAAAATCTCAAATGTTGTCCCTTACGTTTATTGGGCTCTAGTTTCTGCTATTTGAACGTTAGCAATGTTAAATCCCCTTTTTACTGCCACTGCATACTGTTGAATGTATTAAAAAAAAATCTCTGTTGTGGTTTCGTAGTTTGGTTAAATGCATCTTTTATAAGGGCATTCAAGAGAGGCAGGTGAACAGAGATCTATTGGAAAGGATCAACGAAGTTGCTTTAGGTAAGGCAACGGGTTTCTCTCTGCAGTGTGTGCTTCACTCCAGAAGGAAGGATCACTGGCTTGTGAAAAGGCTGGAAAGACCATCGTAGTTATCCAGGTGTACCAGTAGGTTCTCATTGATGAATTCCTGATAGGACTATAATGCACGTCTGATGATCTGGGTGTCTGTGCTGAGGAGCTTTCCCTGCTAATTTTTAAAAGATGGAAGACGAGAGATCTGCCTAGAGGCTGCTGTGCATCATGAGCCTAGGGAACCTGAGCTCTAGAGTGTGGCTGTCACTGGGCTTCTTGGTTCCTGTACCAGATGAGTTAGAGAAGGATCTCTGCCAGCTGTATACAAAGGCCAGGCACAGTGCATGTTTAATTGGACACATACTGATGTTGAGCAGGGATTTTGGTTTGCAGTGGGAGTGACAAGTCTCTGTGTTTACAACAATCAGTTAAACTGCACAGTGTTTTCTTTGCCTTAATAGGAAAAGATGTGGTGATTGTGTAACTATTTGGATGCGTTTCACTACTTATGTGCAGTAGAAAATCCCAGCTGGAGATAAATTCTTCTCTGTAGAAAGGAAGGGTGTGGGCTGTTACCTCCCTTTACCAAACTGCTAGCTGCCTTTTCTCTTCTGTGTAACTTCTAGCTGAGACTTTTTTTTTACCTCCCTTGAATGCTTCCCTGCTTCACTGCTGCTTTGGTACAGGGCATTCAGAATGGTGTAAAAATGAAGGCTGGTGTTACTGTGAGATAGAAACTTAGAGGAGATTTAAAGTATTTAATGTAGCTGTAGGACATCAATGTAGTTGGATTTTCTCTGCCTCAACCTCCTTTGACTTAGTTGCCTGAGTGTTCCATGCAACATTTTTGGAAAGCAGCAATATGCATGTTTTACAAGCAGTCAAGTAAAACTCATTGTTCTTTTTCAAAACTTACAGCTGATGTGTAGCTGCACATCAATTACTTTCCCATGGGCAAGTTATCTTTAAAATAAATAAATAAATTTGCATAACTCTATAGGGAATACGATAACTGATGTAATAATTACTTAGGATGGGAGCCAGCATCCTGCAATTACTTTAAAGCACATGTGCTGCAATGTCTTTCTGTATTGATACGATTCTTGTGACATCCTTCTTCTGACACATTCAATTAATGTTTTATTATCTTCTTCCTATTTAAAAAAAAATAATAGCCAGTGACTGAGCTAGAAGCAAAATAGGCTGTTCACTTACTTAACAAGAATAGTTAAGTGGGTTTTTGAACCATACTGGAAGTGTCTTTGCTGCATGAGTTGACCTCATATCATTGCAAGTTATTGATTATACATAATGCCTGTGGTTGGCTGAGAGCAGGCAGGTTGTAGCGTTTCCTTCAGTTAGGAGGACATAATGAGATGAATGTGGTATTGATTAGAACTTTCAGATTTGTTGAGTATCATCAACTGCATTCCCCATGCAGCACATGTGGCAACTACCAGCCCAGAACGGGGGCATTTGTCATCTCCCTCGTGAACTAGTTTTGTTTAAAATATTCTGTAAACAGATGACAGTGCAAAATACTGCGACTTTAATCGAATCTATATTTCGATATGAATTGCATTTCTTGCTGATTTTCTGTAATTTATTACCTGCTCTAAAGATGTTATTTCCTTCATTGTTTAAATTGTTAATTTGTTTTATTCCCTTTTCAAGTGCTGTATGTCACAAAGGAAGATGATGATGAAGCTGTAGAACTATGAGATGAGGCGGTTTCCACTGGGTTTAGAACTGTGGTCTCTATAAAAAGTTAGCTTCTTTCCCTAAGCATCTGTACGGAGGGGATCATGAACTGTCAGTGAGCTCTGGCTGCTGCACTAGCTGTTGGGGTCTGTAACCACTGGCACCCTTGAAAATTACCTTCACGCTCTTGAAAACTCTGTAGTGGCTTGAAGCAACATACAGATGAGAAACTGTAGCCAGATGGGTTGTGTGCGTAAACTATCTTTATGGCTACAGCCAGAAATTAATCTAGCGTGCTGTGCACGCGTACGTGTGCGAGTGTGCTCAGGATGATACCTAACAGCGTGGCTGGTAAGGCGCCACGTCCAGCGTGTTAAGCTTACCTGTTCATGCGTCTCTATGGAGGGTGCTCACCCCAGCGTGGTGCTGAGAACTTCTTTAGTTTGTTCAATGAGTGCAGTTTACAATGAGAACACTACGACAATTCCAGTTCTGTGTTGTAGTCGTGGTAATTAATATTTAGCACAGTATCTAGTAATTTTCAGCTTCAGTGCACTTTACAAACATTAATTAATTGTCACAGCACCCTTGCGCAGTAGGTAAATGCTTTCTTTACTGCCATTTTATAGAGTAGCCTGGAGCCCTGAGGCTTGCAGGCTTACAGGGTCTCACTTGGTGATCTGTAGCTTCGTTTTTTTAAAAGCCCTTTGTTAAGTTAGGATATCTTGTTATTAATTCTGGGTAAAACCAAAGTTGTAGTTAGATCGTTATTGCACCAACTTCTGCAATACTGTGTCTGTTCTAGACCACATAGATTACATTAGAAAGTAAAAAATTAAGAGCCTAATTATTTCAATCGTATTTTACCTATTCTTTGAGTGCGGTGCCATTCTCTTCTTACCTTTTCTTGTGGTGGTGAGAGAATTATTCAGAAGAATTTCATCGAGACTCTGCTGTGGCAGTCTTGCCCTTGTCTTCTAAGAGTGCGCTTGTTTTCCTGTAGTTCCAGTACTACTTTGTAATGCTTTCTGAATATGCTCAGAACTGGTTTTGGAAATACGTTGCCCTTTGCTGTGTCCCACAGACCTTGAAAGTGGCAGTGTAGGTGATCTGTACAGATAAAGGCATGCATGCTTACTGGGTTGTTTTTGTGATTTGTCTGTGTGTGTGTCGTTGTCCCCCCCTCCCCATTTATGCAGTTTGATGGAAATAAAGCCATTGATGTGTGAGTGTTGCTTCTGTATGAATCTTGGCATGCAGACTGTTGTGGCTTGTGTTTCTAGCTGTTACCTTTTGCTTCTGTATTGGTCCCAAGTAGAACATTTGACTGAAAACTTTCAGCTGCTGCTGCAAGACTTTACCCTGGTAACTGTTTCTACTTGGAGCTGCTGACAACTCATGAAAGCATTTGAAAAACATTTTGCTTACAGGGACAATTCTGCTGACATATTTTTCTTCCTATCTTTTTATTACTAGTAAAATTTGCATGAAAACAGGTCTCTGTTTATTAAGAGTTCACAATCCTCAGTTTGACAGCGTAATTAGAGCGACGTTCAACATGCACAATGGAGGTAGAAGAAACTCGCTTCATTTCCCTGTGAACCTGAAACTTCAGGCCCTGTTTAATGATCTTAAAACAAATTTGCCTCAATCCATGCTTTGGAGAGTAACTGAGGCAATGTTCAAAAGGAGGTGTGGTGGACAGTGGAAGGCTTTGTATGTGGCAAGGCAAAATAAGACGACTCGTGTGAGAGAACCCTCCCCGCATCTCCCCCCAGCCTAATGGAAAATGTCAGGTTGTGCCCAGTTCTAGTCCTAATGACTGTGAACCTAATCATCTCCATGGCCCTAATTATGATGCTGTGGTAGACTGAGATATTAGGTGAGGAATAAGCAGCAGGAGTAGATCACCTCTTGAGCAGCAAGTGTCTCATTATGCTCAAGTGATCAGTATTAAAAATAAAGCAGAGGGAAGAAGCAGAATCACGTTGCTAAAATACAATCCAGAGTAGCAGAATTTTTGTGCATTTATATTTATTTAAGTCTAATTCTTTGTGTGAAGCATGCAGCTACCTTGGCAGTGCAGCATTTTCGTCATTCCTCCTTCCTCTGCAGGCTTTTTTGCAGCACGTCTGTCCAGTTGTTTACCTGGGAGTCAGATGTGTGAGGCTGGGCTCTGGAGCTCACAGCAGACCTGTGACCCTTCTCATTTTACGAAACAGATATTTGATGGTGTGCAACTGGGTTTCATCAGCTCTTCACTGAAAGGATTTATGATTTCAGACATATGTATTGTCTTTGTCTGAACGGTTTCTCTGTGTTACTGCTCTTTTGAGGTCTGGCAGTATTCAGGAGTGTTTTTTACTCCTCTGGCCCAAATGAATAGCAGCTGGCTATAGTTTGCTTACTGCTCCAGCAATTTGGAAACATTTATGTATAAAATTAAGAACATGGTCTAGTTTTTTTAAATTAAATGTTTCTGTTGATGTGTTTTAAGAAATCAAGGTTAGCTTTTGTAGCTTCTGAATAATCCTCTGGATTTTTGTTACTGTATTTAACTTAAGCAGTAGTGAAACCAAGTTCCTAAGTTTTGTTTTTGCTTAGAGGTTTTTTGGAGAAGATGACTCAGATGGAGTAAGTAAAACACTTTGAAATTAGTAATAATACTTTTGCAACAGCACTAATGTGTACTTCTAAAAAATAGTCTTATTTTCTTGAACTGTATCAAGTGTTCAGTACTGTAAACATGTTAAATATTTATGGCTCTGTCTATAGGTGGCATGGTAGGGTTTTTTAAACAATATTCAATAATATCTTTCCTTTCCCTTCTTGCTACATTTTCATCTAAAGAAGTGGCTTTTATAACATACTGTTCAGGCCTGCGGTACTCACTTTCCAGTAAATCAACCAAGTGGAATCCAGTCCACCAAGACAAGTCATTCACTGTACGGTTTGTTCCCTGCTTTCCCAGGACGTGCATGAGCTGCTGGCCAGGTGGGTTGTGCTGGCCAGCAACTTCCTTCTGCTCTTTTCTCTATAGGCACTATAGCCTTTTCCTAAGTTACCTTCTTATGTGGTGGGGTTTGCTGTCAGTTCTAGTCAAGTGATAGATGTGCTGGTCATATAGATCAGAGAGGACTGGAATGTGTGCCATCAGTACAGAGCAACCGTCTCCCAGCCGTCTTGAGACTGTCTGCTGGAAGAGAATAATCTACATGCATAGTAGCTCTGATGGTAACCGTAAGAAAAACATCCATCTATCTAGGTGTTATCTTTATGAAAGTTGTTTGACCTATGCATGGAATAACCTATTTCCATACTGTTATGGACTGGTAGACTGTTAGTGACTTGTACTCTGGGACCATTCTGAGAGTACCAATGGTTAGAATTCACCCCTTTCTCACTTGTGGTGTCTCAAAGAAGTGTGGATGTTGAAGTTCAGAAAATGCTGTATAAATCTTGATTTTTATTACAAAGAGCTTCTTATTTGAAAGAGAAAAGTATATCTTTGAAAATAATATTAATAAATTTTGTTAATTGGTATTTCTAGACACAGAAGGAAAAATTAAACCTAAAGAGAGTGTTTTAAAACAACTTTACATTTACATTTTCTGCTCTCTTTATCAGTCCATTTTGGGACGAGGAAAAGAAATTTTCCTAGGCTAGTTTTTGGCACTATATATTAAGATGAAGTATAGCTTCATTAAATAATAGCCCTATAAATGAACTGGAATGCTTTTAGCAGCTCTGTAATATATAAAGTAAGGCTCAGTGGTAGATACAGTTTATGTCTGGGTTTACTAGCTGTAAATGAGATTAATAGAGCTCTAGAAATAATGTTAGTTTCTCCTAGAGATGAAAGAGAATTCAAAAGATAATGACTACTTAAAGTTAAATTTCTTTATACAGGAATACTACAGTAGACAATGATTAACTGTGAAAGAGTCTTACTGTAATAAAAATTTGCAGAGCTATAATGTTTACAAAGACATTTTTAATTGCAAGGTTATCTCTGTGTGTCTTTCCCAGAAGTTGTGTAAGTATTGACCAGGCAAATGGTTGTTACTCCCTGTCCTGCTGTTTCCCTAAGGCACTCTTGGGGTGTTCTCAAATAGTATGCTCTAATTGCCTCTTAGAAGTGAAGTGAGACCACTAGCCTCATTTCTCATTCAAGGTTGGTTTTGTCATACTATTCTGGATTATATTCTTATCTGATGGCCCCAAACAGAACTATGCAGCACTACTTGTGTAGTGCTTGTGATTTGCTGGCAGTTCTGTTATTTCCTGGGGCTGTGATGCCCATAAGCATTAAAAAAAAAAAGAAAAAAAGAAAAAAAAAAAGGAAAGAAAAACGGAGTATTAAATACCTACATAATAGCTTCATCTCCCTGCAGCTCCAGTGGTTTGATTAGTATTATACTGGTGTGACAGGGCAATATATCAGAAGTAATTGATCAGGTTAATATGGAGATGATATAAACACAGTATTTGTTTTGTTGTATTGATGTTTAATAGTGTGAGCACCCAGGTTCTGTAAACATAGATGTTGCATAGGCTGTGTGAAAGGTCTCTATGATGAAAACAGCAAATAGAGCAGATTTTTGAGCTAAGTTGTTTTTCTGCCAAATTTCACAGCAAGTTATGGATAGTTTGACTTTGCAGTGTTGGAGATGGTGGTCAGATGGATTGGCACAAATTGTTTTAATTGTCCCCCCAAAGCAGAGATGAATCTTAGTTTCTTAGACTGCCTTATGTTGAGTCGATTACAACACTGTGTTAAATATTGCAATATTATTAGACATGAAAACAAACACTTTTTGTATTGTTGTTTTTGATAATAATGTTATCTACATTTGTTATTAAAAATCTTGATCTCTGGGTAATTTGACCTGATGGAGAATTACTCCTTCTCTGTAACTTAACTTCAGAAGAGATGTAAATAAGTAGCAGTAGAATGTGGTTTTGTCTGATATTGGAGTGAGCGGCTGGAAGGAAATTGCCATGAATGAGGGAGCAGAATGCTGTATTGCTGTTATGTAAGGACGAAAGTACTTCTGTCAGGTTTCCCCCATTTCAGAAATGATCGTTATGCTCTTACCTGTTTCAGTACCAGCCCCTTGATTGCTCAAGGTATGTCTTGAGCTCTCCAAGGCTCAAACCTTGCAAGAGGTTGGGTGTCAGTGCTCAGCCATGATTCTCCCTCTGCATGGAGGGTGACAGGAGCTGAGCTCTGCCTCTGGGCAGTGTGAGCTGCTGTCGCACTGCCGGAGCTCCCTGAGGAATGTTGGGCTGTGGGGCTCAGCGTCATCCTGCCTGTTTGGCAGCCTTTTGGAGCAGGCACTTAATTTGGAAACAAAGATATTGGTGAAGGACAAAGTTGCATCTTTAAAGCGAAACCTATTATGTCAACTGCTCGCTTTCTTGGTTCAAGCGCTGAACTTGTCACAACTACCAAAGTTCTGGCAGTGCCTTCATCCAGTGGCCTGCCTGCTCCCCACCTCACAAGAGCAGCGCTGATGCCAGCTGCCTGCCATCGATCTTCTGGGTGCTGTAAGGCTTGCTCCACTGCTTGCAAAGCTAGACACTTCACAGGAATTGCCAAGTAGGATTTCTGAATGTAGCTCATTGTCTGCTGCATGGAGTCTGTTTTGCTTTACTCGTAGTAGCACCAGCAAATGAATAACCCAAACAAGTGATGTAGACTAAAATTTCACTCTTAAAATGCCACAGAGGAGGGGTGGCGAGAACAAGGGGCAGGTCACAAGCTGCAGAACTAGCCCTAGAACCTGGATGAGGTTTTCTAAATTGATGGTTATATGATGGGAAAAAAAAAAGATGATTAAGTCCAACACTTCAGACCTTTGTGAATGTAACATGGTTTCAAATTAAATAAGCTTTCTTTCTAATGACTTGTCTTTCTGTGTTCAAAGTCGAGAAGTGGAGCTCCTTAATTGTGAATTCCCCTCTTTTTATAGGTGAAGAAATGTGTTATGTGGTAGAGCAAAAAGGAAGATCTGTTACACTTTTCAGGGTATTATTTTCAGACTGAATTTGCTTGTTTGATTTGATCAGTTAAACAGGAAAGCATTCTTCCCTGTCTGCTTGGTATAGTTCAGTTATACAAAAAATCAAGTACTGTTGAGAATTTTCCTTTTTCAATATGAAACATTTTGGATCAGATCACAACCTAATTTGTGCCAGCCGTCTGGTATCAAATTCAATTTGTGAGGGAGGAGAAGAGTTTGATTTACCCACCTGCCTTAATAGCATGGAATATATTTCATAGAATATGGAAAAATATGCAGTGCCTCACACCTGTTTACACATGCAGCAGTAACTGCTGATTGTAGGTATTACTGGGGATTAACAATCTGACACTACTGAATTTTCAATTTCATAGCAAAAGCATGAAACTGTGTATGCACGCAAAGGAGTTTGTCATTCATATGCACAGAAAATACTTTATTTCTAAAATATATACCCTGGTAGAAGAGTCTGCTCCTTGGACTGTTTCCTGTCTTTAGTCTTATGGAAGGAAAAATACAGTTCAAGATGGTCTGATTGGGTGTGTGCCCACACAGATTCCTGCTGTTGATGTGAGTCAGTGCTGTGTTCCTCAGGTACCTACTGCAGTTCTTACATGTTGTTTTGGGATCCCATCTTTACTAGAAAACCTTGGAAATGGGTATTTCCAATATCTAGTATTCAATTCCATTTGTGACGGTTTCCTTTTTAAAATATTATCTATAACATACCAAAAGAATGATTCAAAGGGGATTTTGAAAGTTGAGATGCTGCTTCTGTTTTCTGCTTTCATTGTAGGCTGGAATACAGGCTCAGATTCCAAAATTGCTGCTTGTTTGCATTTAGATTCTCTGAACTCTTCAGTGATACTACTAGTAGCTACTGTGGTGGTGCCCCTGTCGTCTTTGGAAGTCGGGTTGGGTCAGCTCAGGTCATGCAATATGAACACCACCTGTTGAAACTGGAAAATTTGTGTAAAGCTGTAGTCGGTGGGGTTCTTCTCAAATTGGTCTCTAGTAACCACCTTCAAAGACAGTGACATAGTGTTTGTTTTTGTAATGTCAGAAGTTTGAAGGAGAGCGGGGTGTGTTTGTGATCTGTGTACTGGTTCAGTGTTTACTAGTATGTTAAATGGTAATTAAGCAACTTAAGTCCCAATTCACTTATGGTGCTATGACATTTTACCATTTTTACCACTTCAAGCAACTTGTTAAACTTAGTTGTAGATTGTTCAGGAAGGTCATTACATTATTAAAAGCGGGCTTTTAAAAAGTTTTTTTTTATTAAAATCTACCTTCAAGAATCAATGTCATGGCATTTGCGATTTCCCAAACACTTTAAATAAAGGGGTGGTTACAATACAGAAAGTAAAAATGAAACTGAGAAGGACTGTTAGAAATCTAAATGTTAAATTCGGTGAATGAGAAATAATTGCTTTGGTATGGCTCATGAGTTCAGATGAATAAAGCTGTCTTTTCAGTTTAGCCATATCCTGAACATTTTTTAAAGGAGTTCTGTACCATGCTGTACCACGTTGTAGTGGAAGCGTCTCTTGGCTGTGCTGTAACCACTCTTCAACATCATCGTGTTGGTTTTAGTGTTAGAAGTCAGAAGAAGAGACTTGTACTAACCCTGTCCAGAAAGCCATGTGAGTGAAGCTGAGCATGTGTTTGGATGCCCTGGTAGTGGTAACTAACTCATGAGTCTTGCTCTGGGTTTTTTCACAGATCTCAGTAAATTGTTGCAAAATTGGGTGTGTGTCTGAGTGCGTTTCCAATTTAGTAATCTTTCTAGCATTTGGCTGAGTGTTAAGGCTGCATCCATGCTTCTTACATACTTTTTTTTTCTGACTGAATGCTAGACTTGTGATGCTGGAAGTGTGTAATTGTTCAGCACTTACTTCCCCTTCTTTCTGTAACTTGAGGATTTGTTTTGACAGCTAAAATTCTGGTGGTTTTCTGGTTTTCTGCTGCAGTAGAACCTATGAACAGATGTCATAGCAGAATGTTTGTGTACCCTTTTAAATAGTGAAAATTCTATTTCTCCATTAACTCACAGTTTTCCCACTCAGACACTGTAAATTTTTTTTGGGTGGTCGTGTATCATCCCCTATCACAAATTTTGGTCGTATGGTTTAACAGCTTACTTAAAGCTGAAATACTTAATATATTTTTATTTGCTGAACAATTATTTTTGTTATTAAAAAGATAGTTTCGGTAATTGATCTAATGCATATTTTGTGTGTCTCTGATAGAAGAAAAAAAATCATCTTGAGTTGGTATGATTAGTCTTGTTCAAGAGCAAATTTCTATCCTGTGCAAAGAACTAATAAAATAATTTATACGTGAAATAGTGAATACACCTTGTTTGTCATAGGCCTGTCACAGTTTTTGTTGTCCAGGTAGGTTCTAAGCCAATGTTTTCTTTGTGGGTTTGCTTTTAAATAGTTCTGCTTGACCCTGTTCACGTGCTAAATTGAAAATCCTGAGCATGGGGTAACTTTTCTGCAGATATGCTGCTGGCTGTATTAGCCAGGGTCTCATGCTGCCAACTCCTTTCTCACTGAAACTTACACTGGTGTGCAAATTTATGATGTAAAGTAAAGCTGAGATGATGTTCTTCCTGGGGTGAATGTTGGTGAGATACCATATTTTGTGGGAGCTGGTGTGGTAATTAGGCTTTATTTAGATATTTAGGTTGTAGAAATCAAATTCCTAAAAGCTGTAAGTTAAACTGATGCATTGTGTTAATTCTTTATGGGCTGCCTGAAATAGTTTGTTGTGATTCCAGCTTACAGGGCCTGAGGTGTCAGGTTGTTTAATGAGCTCTCTTGCCGCTGCTGGGCTGTTGGCCGAGCACTGGTTCTCACTGGGCTGCGCAGATGCAAGGTCTCAACCAGCATGTGTGGCAGGCTCGGCTGCTTTCGGTCATCTCCCTGCTCGCCTCGCTCCACACTTAAGAGTGAAAGGGGGAGCTGGGGAAGGCCGTTTGTGATCATGTGTGATTTTCGTTCTTGTGTGGTCTTCCAGGAGGCTCGTGAAGCATTAGGTGCATCTGTCGTTACTGGCAGTAAAGGGCAGAGAAATAATTTTCAATGCTGTAGGATAAATTCCACAAACTGGGCTTTAATTATTTTATGTGATTTGGGTTGCTAGGTGGCCTTTTTTTTTTTTTTTTTTTAAATTTTTTTTTATTTTGTGGCCAAACATGCTTCTTGTATTTAGTATGTAAATGTTGTTGTTATGAAAAGTTTTGGGTTTTATATCTAAAGGTGCACTTGCTTGGTTTTTTAATTTTCAGTGGAAGGCAAAATAAACTATTTGGGTTTTGGTTTCTCTTTTGAGAAGTGATGAGTTGTAGGACCCTGTAGCTTTTCTTTAAATGGAATTCTCACGGTTCACTAAGCAAAAAAATCTCACCTCATTATTGCAGGTTCAGTATTTGTTTCTATAGAAACAGCTGTTGACAGATTTTTTTTTTAACTCTTCCTAATTTCTCAGATCTCCAGTGAGTTCTAAAAGAACAATTTCCTGAAACCCTTGAAATCAGTAACCTGTGACAAAACAGAAATGTGTAGCTTTACCTGAGCAGTACAGATTGGGAGAATGTTAAGTGATTAAGAAGTAGTGTTATACTTGCTTAGAATACGTAAGCAGAACTTCCTTAGATATTGAAGTGGTTCATCTGCATTACAATATGTTGAGTGTGTTTTTCAACAATCTTTAACTGACAGGAGGCTGTTAGAGTACCAGTGTGGGTTTTTATTAGACAATACAAACATCTCAGGTGTTTCGTGTGATTTCTCAGGTGCATCTCAGCTGTGTTCTTAGTCAGTCTCTATCTAAAACTGAAAATAACTGATGCTTTGGCCAGTGTATTTTCTTTATGAATTATAATAAAGCTTTTCAAAGCATATGTAGATAACTGTAAGGATTTATACAATAATGGTTCCATTTTTATAAACAACCAGTATTATCCATTAAGACAATACATGTTTTATGAGACTTTTTTTATCTCATTGCAGTGAGTGTTACAAGAAGGGCTGAAAACGAGCCTATCCAAAGTTTGCAGGTGCCTGCTGTGTCCTCAGGAGTGAATAGTCTCAGGTACATTCACAAACTAGTAGTTGTTTGTGAATTGTTCATGTTGATATTTTGACTCCTGAAATTGGTTAGTGTAAGTAATACAGTCTGTAACTGACTTCAGCATTAGCAAGTAAAGCAGAAAGCTCTTACTTGGGGGGGTGGCGGGGGCAGAGTATCTGTTAAGGTAACATCTGACATATTGCATAAGCACAGAGGAAAGCCTGAGAGTTTTAAAGGGTAGAAAGATGGACCTTGAGTCCTTCGTGGTGTCTGGCTCCTATAAGAATCTTCATCTCTTCCTTATTCTTCTCTTGGAGTTGAGAATGATTATGTAGGACTTGTTAAAGGACTGTTGTACAGGAAGCCATGGCAAACAAAGCTATGCACTTATGCTGAGAGCATTTTCCAACGTACTTTTGTTTCTGGCATGCTGTTTATCATCAGTCTAAATGCCAATATGAATTTAATCCATGGCTGATAGCTGTTGGCCAAGATGATTTGACACTATTCTTAGAAACAATAATGTTCCTTCTTGTTGGGAGGAGAGATGGGGAAATAGGTAGTGTTTTCTTTGGGTTTTTATTTNNNTTTAAGTATTCCAAATGTCTCAGTATTAGGCACCGGAAGAAGTTACTTAAATAGCATTTATGACAGCTATATTTGTATTAAGGATAAGTTTTGATAAAGTTGTCCATTTAAAGGATTTTTAGTATCTGAATGTGTTTGGGAAATTTTTCTGTGTTCCAGATACATGAAATGGAATTATTCTTAAGTTAATGTGTTTAGATTATATGTTGGATTATTATTATTATGAAGACAGTTTGTGTCTGCCTCTTGTATCTGCTTAGTTGCTCCAAGCAGGTTAAAAAAAAAAAATTAAGATTTTTGCTTTTTATAGAACAAAGAGATGACTTAGCTTATATTCTGTAAAATGCATTCAGCTTTTAATTATGTTTTTGGGTATTCAAATCTAATTTAAAAACAGTTATGTTTGGCTTTTTCAATATTTATCTGATACTGATGCTTTACCTTTCTGTGGAACACTGTTATTTTCAGTTGTCTTAATTGCTTCTCAAGAGACAGGACTTTCTTCTGCACTCCTAAGGAAATTCAGGGAAGGTGCTGTCCCATGGTACAGGGAGACTGGAAAGCACGAAATGTAGTCAATTAATGGCAAAGTTATGTTGTTGTTTGGATGCAAGCTGACAAAAGCAGAGAAATCAAAAGATATTGCTGACACTCTGCTCACAGTTCTGTTTTGCCTTACTTATGTTGCATGCTTATTGTAATAGAGAGTGGTGCAACATCACTTTCTGTTTGAAGTTTAGATGTAACATGGAAAGCAAAGATAGACAGTCTTAACTTAAACTTTCCTTGCTTTTTTTTTTGTCAGCTAATGTTTCACCTTTAATGCTAAATATTTGGTTTGGCTGCCATTTTGTCTGTCAGTTTGTATACACTTGTTTTCAATGAAAAATACTTTATGGCAGTCATTATGTAGCTAATACTTTATTTTATATAAAGAAATGTTTGCAAACCAGATGAGATAAACAATTTCTTTGTCATTAATTTTGTACTAGCACATTTTTAAAAAGAACTGTTAGGTTGCCTTTCTTCAGGAAAAGAAATTTGAAATTCTTTTGCTGGAAGTGCATAAGAGTTCTAAAGCATTTGCATTGAAGGCAAAATGATTGATCTACTCAGGTCACCCTGGATACCATAATGCTAGGCAGAGGAAGTAAATACATTGGGGAAAATGGGACGTTTAGTAGTCATGGAAGCCTTGTGTAGTAAATAAGCACTTCCTTGCTGAGTGTTCTTGTCTCATTTTTCTCACTGCACTGGGCCAGCTGCAGTACTTGGTGCTGGTGTGGGAGTCAGGAGCAGGGAATAAAAGGAATAACTCCAGCTATGCAAAAGGTAAGAGACAATCTGGGGCAAGCTCACTGATACAATGTTTTTTACTTATTTACTTTATTTCTTGCTCACCTGTCACGCCTCTCAGCTTGAAACAAAAGTTAAACATGAGTTTTCTTTAGGCTCACTAATTTGGGAAATAAATTTGGTAAAGGTGCAGGAGCAGGGAGCTGGCACACTTTGTGTGGGGGCTCAGAGTCCTTGTTCGGCTGGGCAGGGTGTTTGTCCCAGCCATTCCTGGTCCCTTGCAACCGTTAGCTGAGCTGGCTGGGTTAGAGGAGGCTGACCATACTCCCCTCTGCCGCTCCCCATCATCCTTCACATTGACAGACCTGCCCTCAATATGGACCCATGAGGAAGAAGCTAATACTTTGTAATTTTACTTCTGGGATGCTTTTCTTAAATGAATGATCTGTTTGCTGCCTCAGATTTCAGCTGTTAACAAATACCAAAGGATAACATCACTGTTCTGTATCTTAAGTGTGAGTTCTGTGAAAGTATGGTGCAGTGTTGGTACCCCACTAAGCCCACGTTATGTCTTTAACTTTTAGAGTACCAGGCATTTATTAGCCTCCAAACCTATCTGAAGCTGGGATGATTTGGTTCTTTTAATCTTCTGCATAATCACCAAGGGACCGTGCTAGGTTATGGTTTCAGATGCACACATAGCTTCCCTGCTTTGTTTTTTCCCCATCCCTCATCAATGACATGTATTTAATGTCATTGTGACCTGAGGTGCTGAAGGAACGTGAGGGAAGGCAGTGGGTGCTGTCAGTGCTGGGTAAGGAGGAGTAAGTGGTGGCTCTTGAGGTGAACATACAGACATTTATTTTTGAGTTGGCCCTGAGATAAGGTTAAAAGTGTTTGGGGCCCTAGTGGTGCCATTAGTCCTTTCTGCCCCCAACGGGCTCCAAATTTATGTTGTAACTCGAGCCCGTGTGCGCTTGGATGATCATTTGTGGCACTCTGACGCTATACATGCCCTCTTATGGCATCGGTGAGCAGGACTAACATGCAGCTCTGCTTTGCTTCCTGGGTGAGCATCAAGGGTCTAGTCTCCTCTCCAGAAAGTCACCTGCTTCATGGATGCTGACAGGGGTGAGATACACTTTGTATGGGAATGGACTAGGCTGTGCTACACTGTTACTGTGAATTACACTGATCTTTTTGCTAGGGTAGTGATGGCAGCACTCTTCAAAGCTCTTAATTACCAGCAGTTTTTGATGCAGAGGTTAGGACAATTCCCCAAATTTCATTGAGCAGGCCAAATACCACAGGACCTGGGCCTTAGTCTGTACCTAGTTGGACTTCTGTAGAAATTTTTCATTTTATGAATTTTTCAGATTTAAATATTTGCCACAGTTACTTAAACTTGTGGGTTAGGAATGAAAGGGAGTTCCCTAGACTGTGATTTGGTATCTGTGTGTAGTGGAGTTTAATATCAGTGCCTCTCCTGAAATTTGGAAAAAGGTTAAAGAGCTCATAACAGTTTCTTAAGAAGTGAAACATAGCAGGCAAGTACAGAGAGAGTGAAATAGATCAAAGGGATAGAAGGAGAAAGGAAGTAAAGAATGGTCGATACAAGTATTCTTACCTGTTCTGAAGTGTTTGTTCCAGCATTACCAAATTGTCTGTGGTCTGCTCCTTGTCAGCCCTGTGGACTAGTTACTCTTTTGCAGTAGTACAGATGGAAAAATAGGAAAATGTTTTACAAAAATCTGTTTTAACTGAGCAGCAAATGCTCAAACAAGATATTACAGCTGGTCATACTTTGTGTCCTGACCAATTGTAAAATGGTGGGACAATTCAGTCCCACAGTGGGACTGTGCAATTATCTGGTCTATACCTTCATGCAACTGTAGCTACAGGTGTTTTAAGAAAAACAAATTTTTAAAGCATCTAATTGGACAGGTATGTTGCTTTCTTTAGATGTGTACCTTAAAAGCAACAAAACCACAAAAAATCTGCTCCAGGGTACAGTACAACAAGCTTAATCATAAGCCAGGCTTTTGTGGCATAGTTGTGAGCTGTAATACAACGTTTTCATAGTGTAGCATGCAATGTCAAAATAAAAAGGTATTTATGCTGAAGAGTGTGCTTCTAACATGCTTTAAAAGGGTGGTTAAGTGGTGTGAAGTAGCTTATCGATAACAGGCATTATCTTGTATGGAGATTTAGCCAGGCACTGAGTATTTCCTGTAACTTTCATGTGACACAGTTCCATCAGGCTTTTTATTTTTTTTTCCTCTCCGCTCCAGTTATACTCATTGAGTTCACATAGGCCACGTAAACTTGTATATATTCATGTTGTGTATTACTGAAGGCTTGAAATTGGCTGAAAATTTGGAATTAGATGTTAAGATTTTAGCTATAGAGGTCATTTAAGAATGACGGTTTTTTCTTCTAATTGTGTTGCCACTGCATACTATGCAGCCTTTTAAATTGCCTCTCTCAAAGCTTTGTAAAGATCAGATATGAAAGAATTAAAAATTCATTTGAGGTTGTGGTTGTGAATTTGACAGATTAAAGGTTGAGTGGTGGGTTCATAGATGTTCCTCAGTAGCCTGACCTGTGGCTTCCCCAGGGTTGCTTGTGCCCTCTTCTGGGCATCGGGTGTTGGTATCGTACAGTGCATGAATGTTGTCGTCTTGGGTAAAATTCAATGATGGAAAAGCAAAGCAAGAGAAAAATTGGCAGAGAACCTGAAGTACGGGCTAATCCTAAAACTTTGCTATTTACACCTTTGTATTGTTTAAAAAAAAAAAAGTGGAGAAAACATGATTTCCAGGTGATAATGTAGCAAATATTTCATTATAGGAATGCTACAGGATTGGTTTGGTTTTGTTCTGAAGATGCAGGACACTGGGAAAATAAATACTATTGTTTATTTCAATAACATGTAATTTTTCACTAGGTCTCTAAATGTGAACGGGTAGGAGATCAGTTATGTCACTGCTACTGCTTACCTACTTTCCTCATAGGTGTTCAAGCAATGGCCGTCTTTGTTTGGTTATCTACCTATACAGCCAGCCGAGAAGCTTGGATTTGGAGGGCTGGCTCCACAAGCATAAGGGTTGCATATTGAAGTTTAGATGGGGGAAGAAAATCAGAATCTTGCAGAAATTCACAAGTAAGCCCCAGCTGGCCTTGCAACATTTATAATCTGTGAATTTGCAACAGAAGGTGTCAAACGGTATGTATGTGTGCATTGAATTGTATATATTGAATTGGATACAAAGTACTTAATTCGTAGACCAACATGAAAATATTTTAGTTATAATGCATATTAAAAACCCCCTAATGGTTAGAGGTATGTGGCAAAGGTATGAAATTCAGAATCTTCAGGGCTAATAGTTTTCTGAAAATAGGTTTATTGCAATTGCTTCTCCAAAGTGAACTGGAAAGTATCTGCTCTAAAGTATCTTGTGGATTTCAAAAATAGCCCTGTAAAACTACCAATTTCTTTTAACTCTGTGGGGGTTAGGATGTAAACAGTAACGCTAGTGCTAGTCAAGAAGCTGACAGAACTGCTGCTGTGGCACAGACCTGGCTCTCTGCTGCTATGTCTGGTGATTTAGAGGTGAGACTTGCCTTCTTCACTCTTTCTTCCACCGCTCCACACGTGTGCTGATAAAAATAGAATTGTCACATAGGCTGAACTACACTGGAGAGGGAGAAGGGTGTTTCTGGGCAAGCCATCAGTCCTAGTCTTATTAAACGATACGGGCTAAGTTTCCTGCTCTGCCACAGAATTTGTGCTGCCACACACCTGTGTGCTCGTCAGCAAGATGCCTCGTCTGTCCCAGCCTGTCACTCCCATATAAACTGGGTGTGTAGTATATGGTGGGAGAATGCTGCTGGTGACTGGCTTGTCTTTTGATGCTGGCTTTTTGAAGTAGGCATCAACTTTTAACCTATTTCTGGAGCACAATGGCCTTCTGATCTCCTGGAGTCCTTGCAGGCTGTAGGGTAAATGCCTGGCAAGTGGCAGGGTCAGCTTTTTCACTGGGTTTTGAAACAATCCTTCCAGTATTCAGGACTATGTATGAGCTGACTGTATCCTAAACACTGCATGGACAAGGTATGTATCTAAGGATAGATAGGATTTTACTAGATCTGCAGTGATCATTCAAAATGTGAAATGCCAGAAGGTGAAAATTTAGCCTCTGCACTGATGCTGACAGTTGTCGTTGCTGCTGCTCACGGACATTAACATCTCCATGGTGGTGTTTCATGCTGTTCTGTTAAGATACGGACATTTTTTCTTTCATTACCAGGAAACTCATTATCTTCTGGTCTGAACTGACCTACTGACAATTGCCAGACATGGTGATCACTCCCCTGAAAGGCCGATATTTCTCTGATCTCCTTATTATGACAGTGACCTCAGTTGAGAAAATTACTGTAGCCATGTTGCTATTGAGGTATTGGCTGCTGGGTCTGCCTGGTGATCCAGGGAGAATATCTTGGAAAGCACTGCAGAGACTGAGCTGCAGGATGTCGCAGAGCTTATTTTCCCTGAAAAGGATTTCTAAGACGGAATTTCTAACAGCCACTCTGGACAGCTGTTACATGAACATCTCCTTCTAGAGCTTGTTCTTGCCCCATGGATTGGTCCTTTGAATTAACTTCCACTTCCCCCCCTGGAGCTCTTCCTGGTATCCTTTTGACAGACATCGTAATAGTATCTCTTGCATGTAAAAAAATTCATTTTGTTTTATATGGCTTCTGAGTGTTTGATCTCAACCTTCCTGTTGTTTTAACACTCTGGTAGTAAACACAGTAACCACTACTATAATGTATCCTTGCATGAGTCACTCCTATCAAAGGGTCGATCCAGTGTGATTTAATGTAAGAAATTACTCTGTTAGAATAAATGCAAAAATCTGTTTTTTCTTTTCTCGCTCTTTTGTTCCTTTTTCTTCCCTCCCACTGTGCATTGTATAGGCTTTTTATTTACTCTGCCAGATTGACAAGATTATAAATGAGAGCTGTGTGTGGAAGCCTCTAATTTTTCATAAGTAAATGAATTAATTTATCATAGCTGTTGTGTTTTATTGCTGTCTCCATGCCAGACTGGCCAGCTTCTTTATTCCCCCTTTTACCTTCTAAATACTGAATCCATGTCATTGTGTTTGACAGCTTTCTGATTCCCCTGTCAGATGCAATTTGGTGCTAATCACATTTTCTTTGCTCAGTGTCAATGATACAGGCCATGCATAATATTCCTGTATGTCCACTTATTTACTTGAAACACAGCTGAAATGTCTTGGGCATTAATCTGATGGAGCTACTACATTGAAATGCAAAAATGATGCTTGAGTAGTAAGATAATGCGGTGTGGCAGATGTGCAGTAGATAACATTGAGGCTAAACTACTGATCTTTACCAAGCTCTGATGCATTGTATTTGTTGGTTTTGCATACCTTTTCATAAAAAAAGATTGTAATCAGTTCTGGTCATTAGAAGTGTCATTTATAACTTAATTCCTTCTCTGTGATCAAAATATGAGAAAGTACTTCTATTCCCCTGCTCCACTCCCCATTTTAAAGTTGTGAGACAGATTTTGTATATGCCTACTTTTAATGTGAGTATTCATTTCTTTCAATTACTTGTGGTTTAGAATTGTTTAACTTACTGGTTTCTCTTTCATACATCTCAGCAGTTTTCAAAGCTGCTGCTATTAAGTGAGTCCTGAATATTTAAAATTTCTCGAAATTTCCTGTGGTTTCTGTTATTGAAAGCTAGAGCATGCTGTAGGTGTTCGTCCCTTAATTCCTACAAAGGTTTGTTTGCAACCTTTCTGCCTAAACTGCATTGAAACTATATTTTCTAGTATGTGTTTTCTCCAGTTACTCTTTGGTGTTTTGAAATCCTTCTCTTACAACAAAGAAAAGTGAATGTTTCTAGAGGATGTGAAGACCTTGAGACTTAGGTCCCTATAGTGCATATAAAGATTTTGGTCATGTGTTTTTGTTAGTGTTTACCTACTGAATTATGCATTTTCTTTGGTTTCTGCATGTGTTTGTCTACTCTGAAATACTGCTATCTTCTCTTCTGCTACTTTATAGAAACAGTGATGATGGCTTGTGAAAGACCTAACTGCTTTGTAGGCTGTTGGAATTTATTCCCTCTTTGTAAAAGTGCACTTAAGTGGGAGATTTGGGAAAGGATGGTAGTGTTGATCTGTCATAAAACGGATGAATTTTGAGAAACATGTATTTTATGAAAAAAAAAATAAAAGTATTGTATGCTTGTCAGCCACGTAGACAATTAAGGATTTTTTTTTTTTTTTTTTTTTACTACACCTTCTACATATGAGCCTTCCAGCTGGGTGTCGTCTTTTTTCAGGGTATATACTGATGTTATGAGTAAGAGCTTCTGCAGTGCCAATCCGCAGTTCTAAACTTCCTGTCTCTTGGTATAAGAATTCTGTTCACACACAAAGAAAGAAGTCCCATGCTGGAAAACATGCTTTTTGTGAAGAGCACATGGATTCTCCTTAATTATGTGTATGGGTGTCTGTAGACATGACTATATATGCTCCTAATAGGGTGTTTTCGACAAGTAATTGAAGTGCGAGTAATTAACATGGTGGGGTCTCTAGTTATGTTATTCCTTACAGCAGTGCAGTTCTGAGTGTTCCTTGGGAACTCAGGGTTCAACTCAGAGTGCCTGGAAACTGAAGGTTTACCTGAAACCCCGAGTAAAGACTTCTAATATCAAATGCCTTTCTGTTTATCTGGAACCTGCTCACTTGTGCTTGAAACAAGCTGGATTGTGAAGGTTAAAATTCCTTTGCTGCTCTTTGCAGCAGGTGCTTTCACTGACCCGCAGGGCTGTTGTGGCTTATTCGTCAAGGCAGGGAGCAGGACCCTCAGCTGTGAGATCTTTTGTTGGTTTTCTGGGCAGTTGTGGGGAAGGGATTTGACATAGCACATCAGTTCTCCTGTATGTAAAATTAAGATCAAGATTTTGTAAAGCCTTTGAACTATTGACAAAAAAATGGTAGTAAGGAAAAAAAAAGACTTTCATGGTTGTAGTAGTTACCTGGAACTTGAGGAAAAGTAGGCTTAACTCCAGGTTTGTCATGGATATCCTGTACCATCTTGGATAAATCGGCTTCATTGTGCCTTTATGTCTGGTTGTGAAGTAGGAATGGTACTTCTGCTGTTCTTCACAAGTGTTCATTAAATATATATGTGTGCGCACACATATATACACACAGAAAGTACAGGTTTTGTACTTGGTTATTTTTGTGACCTTCCATTGTCAGTGCATTAGGTATAGGGTGTGCTGCTAGCAACAAATACGCTTAATGAAACTAGTGCAGTTTGTCTGCTGGAGATGGTAGGATTTAGGTACTATACTCAAAATCGAGGAATTGAAATGTAGCTGTTCTGTACTTTTTGTTTGTGGAAATAAATAATGTTTGACTAATAACATTAATATGTTATCCGCTAAGAACATGGAGAAATTCTCCATATTGTCTTATACTGTTTGTAGTAGATTTAAAAAAAAAAAGAAAGTGTTGAATGAAAAAATAATAAATAAATGCTTTGGAATTCCTCTGTACTAGCAGAGCTGTTAATTTTTAGTTCATGTTTGTTTTTACAATACTTTAATCGTATTTGTATATGCTTTTAATTTCATAGATTATCAGTTTACCTTGTTGTTAAAAGCATTTGAATGTGTATAATGATAGTTGAGCTAGTACTGGGATTTTGTGGTACCTTAAAATCAGTTTGCCTCATGATTATAAGGCAGTTCATAGTGCTACGTAATATATTTGAGCATGGACATAAATTCTTTACTTTTTTTTTAAACTTATATTTTGTTTTTGTTTTGAAAGATACTGAAAAGTGTTCCAAAGTAAGATTAAAGTGAGTATATTGAACCCTTAACCTCTGTGCTGAGACTCCCTGTGGTGATGATTATTGGTAATACGAACATCTGTGAGGGAATAGTGGACGTGCCAAACTTTTCAGAGGTGCTATGACTGGTTCGTAGGCTTCACATTCATAAGATGTGGAAAAAAGTTACTGTGCTATCGATAAACCTCCCTCCATTACTGACCTGGATGGTATAACTTATATTTTTTAACAATACCTGAGGAAATACTAGCTGAGTGACTTACTAAATATTGGTGAGCCTATGATCTGGTTGGATGTACACTACATCTTAGGGCAATTCTAATGATGATTTTGGTTATCTTGTTTTGGGGAGATCTGTAGACTAATCAAGTTAGTCAACACATGTCCAAGATGAGGCAAAGAAATGGTAGACTCCTGCAGGGAGAATGGGAATATGACTACAACAGTGATGTGATGTGAACTTGCATGACTTCTGTTTACGTAGTACTGATTTGAGAATCTTGGACTCGTGGGTTTGTCGAAGAGTTGTGTTGAAAACGTATTTATCATGTGGGATCTACTTTTCATTTACCCCTGTTCACCTAGGAATAAAGCCACTGGCAGGATGGAAAAGTGCTGTGTGTATGCCTGGAACTAAAGTGTAGCTGTTTGCTTGGGTTCCTTCCTGCTATAGGAAATGGCAGGCTGCTTTGTTCACACTAAGAGGATCACGTACCATCATATGCAGTAGAGGGAAGCATGTAAAGGAAAGTTTTCACAATGCAGGTTACACCTGGGCAGGTAGCTGAGAATGTTCCAAGTGCCTGCTGGAGATGGGCTCTTCCATCTGCTGGCAGGCTCGTGGCTGGCACCTGCCATGTTGGCACAGCTGAAACTGAAGCATGCACCTTGTACGCAAAAGGAAAACATATTTTTTTTTTTTCCTTCTTCTTCTTCAAATAAGAACCATATTATGGCTTTAAAAGACCTTAAAGGAAACTATCCAGAGTCTTGCTAAAAATGACTGATTGGTTTTCAGAGCTTGCTAAAAATACTGAGATGGGGGGAAACCCTTCAATAATCTGTACTTACACACCTGGCATGAAATGAGAGTTGAACAGTGCATGTTTGGTGCTTTTGGATACAGCAGCTTTCAAAAAGGGTTAGGTGCCTAATCATATCGGCAGTTGTTGCTGCTTTTGTTCACTTTTAATGCAGCTGCTAATGGATCTGTTATTTTTTTAAAAAACCCTTTTTTAGTTTTTTTTAGTTGTGTGTTGTTTTTTTTTACAAAACATCAGTTAAGGTGAGAATTAATATCTGATAATGGGGACCAAGAAATCTTTGGATGTTAATGGTATTATGCATGCTCTCTCTACCCCTTTATATTAGCATTCCAATAGGATTGGAATATTTTAATGACATTAAAAAAAGCAGACTTCTGTAAAGAGTCTCGAGTGTGGGTAAACCCTCAGTGATGCACTTTTGGATGAGAAAGTTGGGTTGCCAGTTGATTTCACTGTCAGCATAATAACTGTTGGTTGCAGAAAGGAAAGATATTTTAGTAGTTAGTGGGGTTATGTCGTGAGATCCCGTTTCCTTACCAGAGAGCGAACTGACTGAAGTAGACTTGAAAAGTGATTGAAAAGTAAACAAAAATGTATTTAAAGTAATTGGATTTGAGTTAAATATATTTCTACATTTATTTAAAATAATCATTGATTTTCAGTGATTGATCACCACGAAATGTTGATGTGCCATTAAATGTCTTTACATTAAATTTAACACTTCTTACGAAGAGGAAAATGCATTATATGCATATTTATGCAATGACACTTAGCATACATTTATTCAGAGTCTTAATTTTTACATTTGGCTTAGGAAATGCTGAGTGACAGTTCTTATTTAGTAGAATATTAATTTCTTCATGGCTTGTGTCAAGCTAGTTTTAGTAATTGAAGTTCAATTAAAGCTGCAGAGAACTAAAATGAATTTTAGTTAAGAAAAAATGGGAAACATTCTGGTGGTGTATTGGGGAGTTTTGCATTTAAAGCTGATACATTGAACAGAAGCAGTTTGCAGATGATAAAGTAGATGAGACCAGGAGGAGTCTTTCAGGGTCTTGGACCTAAAGGTGCTCAGCTCTTGCACTTATTTTTTTTATTCAGAGGCTGTAAGAAAGACTAGTAAGCTTCCCTGCTTTTCATTTCTCAGCTGATTTTTCATTTGAATGAACTTATTGTTGAATTGAATTGCCTAGATAAACTGCAGTGAGAATATACGCTTTGCCAAGAAGTGGCAGCTACAACTGTCAGGAGCTTGTCATTTTCTCTCTTCGGGAAGCTCTAGCTCCATGTGGTTAGCTCTAGGCTTTCCCCTCTTCAATTGTTTGAGTTTCCTTAAAATGTTACACAGGAACATGCCACTTGTGAGCAATCCTGTGGAGGATAGGAATTGGCTGTGGAATCCTGCTACTTTTTTTAGTCTGATTTACATCACCTGGCAGATTACACAGCAGCCTTCCTCTCTCCATACTGCCAAGTTGTGGTTGAAGAGTAGATCAGACATGATTAGTTTAAATTGTTGTAATCCCGGTGGAGTGGGGTGAAGTGTCCAAAGACTAAGAGCTCTGCTGGGTCAACAGAAGCTGTAGAGTTTCTTGATAGAGTCTGAAAGCACAGAAGGGAACAAGTAGCTAGCAGGCTAGCAGAAGCCTTCTAGTAATAATTGCTATGATTTTGGACGGGAGCTGCTTTTCTTGCCTCTTCCCTGTACTAAATCCCTGAAGGTTCAGAGGCCAAGGACTAATTAGTTATTAGACTACTGACATAGGGATGGATAGCTGACTGGAAGCACAGCTCTGCAAACTTCATTTTGATTAAAGATTATCTATTTCCCAGGTAACCTAAACAGCATGTATAGGAGAGGCAAAGAGCAAAAATAAACTTGGCCAGAACCACTGTTTAGAGTGCATATCCCATGTCACATTTTTTTTATGTCTGTGTTTGACTTGTGTTAGCCTAACTTATTTAAAGATTATTTATTTGTTTGAAATAAATTCAAATGCAACTGTGAGGAAAAAAATACAGTCTTTTATCCACCCACAATGATCAATTCTGTATTGATGTCCTGTGCAATAGATATTTGGCAGATTTTTCTCTGCCTCTTAATGTCTCTGAAGAGCAGATGAACTTCAATTGTTTTCTGTTCCTCAGCTTTTCTGAAATCCCTGAGTCTCTGTGCAGGGAATACTTGGAGGATGCGCTTCTCCTGAGCACCAGCCTTCTGGGGGAGGCTGATGGAAATGACACTGGAGCTCCCAGTAAAAGCGACCAAACTGAGCCTGGCCTTTGGGCACCAGCCTGCAGCCTCAGACTGTGTGGTGCCCTGATTTAACTTTTAGAATGAAGGGAGACCCTGTGAGAGAAGGGAGAAAGGAGTGGCATTTCGTGCCTCTTAAAAATCTCTCTCTTTGATTTCTGTTGAAGTGGATAGCAGGCATCCTTGGCTTTGCCAGCTGTGGCTCCTGTTCATTGCTGCAAAGTGTGTTGTTTTGGGTTTTTTTGGTTTGGTGGGCTTTTAGGTGTTTTTTTTTGTTTGTTTGTTTTGGGGTTTTTTTTGGTTTTTTTTTTTGTGTGTGGTGGTGTTTGGGTTTTTTTGAGTAATTTGGACATCCAGATCTTTAAATTGGAAGTGAAGTTATTTTTGGAGACCTTCCTGAAGACCAGCATCAAGTTCTGCAGTGTGTATGTCTGCTGAATTACTAATAAAAAGCTATGTAACTTACAGTGGATAGGAACCCCTGAGATTTGATTTCAGCTAAGTGTGGAAAAAATACTGTTAGTCTCTTGGAAAGAAGGTAATTGTGGAGGATGGAGGATTCAGTGCACTGTAAATATATTTGTTATATCATCTAGAATTTTTCTTCATGGATTTTTTTTTTTTCCTTGGGTTTTGAAAAGCCTAGTAAGCCTTGAAGAGCAGTGTGCCATTATGAAACTGTGGCTTACCTGGAGGCGACTGAATGCTTGGTGTGGTGTAGCCACAGAAGGATGGAAAGCCGTATGTGTGGAGGACGTGATTGAGAGGAGCAAGAATGTCACTTTCATAATATGGTGGGGTTTTTTCTTTGTGGGTTAGTTTTGTGGTTTTTTTACTGGAAGAAAAAATAGTGTTAAAATTTTTTCCATAAAAGTAAATAAAGAACTGAATCAATGTTGTTAGCATTTTCTACCAACTTGAATGTTCGTATATTTCAGACCATCAGAATAATGTCAGGTAACAAGGTGATGTGGCAGTGAGGAAGGCAAATGGGATGCTATTGTGAATCCATTCAAGTACTAATAGTAAGGCTAGGAAAAAACAAATTTCCTTTTACAGGGTCTGGTGAGACCTCAGCACAGATAGGTCAAGGAATAGTCACATTCATTTTTCTGGAGGAGGTTAAAATACTTGGCTAGTTGTGGGCTTCACTTTTGATGACGCTTTGTGATAGTGAAGATATTTGAAGATTCATGACTGAAACATTTTCGGAGAATTTTCTGCTAGCTGAAAGTATTTTACTGCTCTCCCATTGCATAGTTTATTGAGTTGTTTAGCTTACTTTTCAAAGTGGAGCCTGGTAAATCATTCACTTTGAGTTTTGTTGGTTGTGTTTTGTTGTTTGTTTTTTTTTTTAAATAAAAAATGCTTTGCTTTATGAATAGGTCCCTTTAGTAATGAGGAGTGAAATGGATGAACAATCTTCTGTCTGAAAAATTACATCTGAAATTTCTGAGTAATGATTTGAATGGTCTGAAGTCATTTATTCCCAAGACATATCACTGTTTGGCAGAGTACTCAGACTACTGTAATGAAAATGAAACTATGCCCTAAACATGAAGATTTTTTTTTTTTTCTCCAAAAAAGGAACCTTCAGATCACATTAAAGCAATATTTCAGAGTAATGAGAATCCTAATTGAATTCAACTTCTTGGTTCAATATTTTCTTCAGTGTTTTTTATTATCTAATGAAAAAATTTAGTTTAATTAGTGTAGGTAAGAAACCATGCTCAGTACTTTGCAGTGTATTGAATACAGCAGAAAAATTTCCTTTTCCTTCAGTGCTTTTCTTACAGAAGGAGTAGTTTTAAGAAATGTTAAGATAATCTTAATTGTTGTTCAGGTATCAGACTTGCAGTCCACACTTTTATACCTAATTGTTACAAAACAGCATCAAGTAAATGTTCAACACTGTACTTAACAGGGCATTGAAATTCAGCCTTGGAAATGAGGATTGTGTCAAAAGCGATCGAATGAGCAACTATATTATCATGGAAAACATCCTTCAGTTTTATTTTTTTTGATCCTATACTGTTGTGGAAGGACAAGAACATTCCCAGTGTTACAATTTTTTGAACGGTTGTTACTTTTTTCTTGTGTATGCTGTTTCAATAGGATGTGTTCATATTTCAGTAACAAGTACCAGTGTGTGGTTAGTAGAAGGATACATATGTCAGATCTTGTTTGCTTGCAAACACATTCATGTCCAAGGAATGTATAACATACATGTATACACACATAGCTGCTACTAACCTTTGCAAATACTGTTTTCACAGTTGTATTCTGACTTCTAGCACTCAGTTAGAAAACCTTAAAATTGTATGTTTAATTTTACTGTGGATCTTCAACATGATGTCAGCATTTGTTTACTACAAAATTAAGAAACTTAACTATGAAATTATGCTGTGGACAGCTAATGCTAGGGTAAAAAATGACTGAAATTTGTAACATGTGGATCATTCTTTTAAGGAGTATAATGAGCAAGGCAGCAGTAGGATGTCTGTTATGAACTGATTGCTGAAATGAGTAATTGTCAGTGAAGGGTTTTTTGTTATTGCCAGAGCTGTGACTATCTCTGGAAATTTTACTTTTAGTTTCATTGTTTTCACAGTAATGGTGCATTAAGATGTCAAGTCAAAATATTTTTTTTTTCTCGTCCTTCTGTTCTGGTAGTTCATTTGGGAACATATATTTTTGGAACTGCAGTGTTTGGAACCACCACACTTCTTTTAAAGTTTCTGAATGTTTCACAATTTTTCATGTTACTGATCTTCTGAGAGAGCATAACTTTAGGTTTCTTGTGTAGTTGTAGAATTCTTAAACTGATTTGCCTTTAAAAAAAACAAAACAAAACACAGTTGTTCTGTGAGTGACAATGATTGACTTTGTAGTCTTCTGTTAATGAGTATGATAAAACAAGCCATGTGAACTAGTCTATTACTAATAACATTTTGAGGATTTTGGTGACGTTCCTGTTGCATTTCTGTTAAACTTCTCTCTCTTCTTCTGTTCTTCTCTGTCTCAGATTTTACACATAAAAGGATCATGACATTTAGGAGCTCTTTTCAGGAACATGGTTGCTGAAGAACAAGGTCAGCTGATTTCTGCTGAAGCATATAGGGTCATGACTCTTGAAAATGAGGTTACTGTGTGAAAGGCAAAAGGTGCCTATCTGGTTTTTTTTCAAAGGGGCATGTATGCATTATTATGCACTAGGAACTGCCTAGGAATACTGTTTATTGACAGAATTAATAACAAAGCAGTAGAGACTGATAGCATTCGTTTATCATTAGAGACAGACCTTTCCTCATCAAGGTGACAACCAATTTTGTAAGCTTGCTTTTGCATTTCTAGAGCCTGACGCACAGTCAGAGACAGGGCAAATAATGCAGGCTCGCTAAGCTAGGCATTAGTAAGAATAGGACTCTTGGCAGTTGTAAATACTGAAATGTTTTTCTGCGCAGACAGAAACACAGTGTGAGAACTGTATGACGTGTGGCAAGATCCCAAGATTTATCAAGCCTGTCGGTACTAATGAAAGTTGTTGTGTGTGTTATGCCGTACAGATGGTTTTATACTTTCTGATGGGTTTTACAATTCAAGTATTTTTTTGTGCTGTTTTTTTTTTTTTTACTTCTGAAGTTCCATTCCCGCATCCCATAATGTCCTCAAAAAAGATCAAAACCATTTAAAACCAAGTGAACAGCTAATTGTGAGCTGTCATTGAGTAATTGTGGCCAAAGCAAAAACTTATTTTTGTATATGATGCATACTGTCAAATCAGTGAGGGAGAAGAGTGACTTGGTAGAAGTTGATCAGGATTTTTCTTAGCTTTACAGCTAAGGAAGCTAAATGCACATTCAGGTGGTTAGCCTGGAGTGTAGCCATCGTGTCAAGGGAAGCAGTTCCCTCTGTTTGGCACTTGTGAGGCCACAGGCAAACTATTGTGTCTAGTTTTTATCTCCTTTGTGCAAGAGAGGCACTGACATACTTGGAGCAAGCTCAGCACAGCATCATCAACATGATCAGGGATGGAACACGTGAGGGTGAGTGAACCTCATAGGACAAGGGGGATCTTCCTGCTGTCTACGACTAGTTAATGGGAGGGTGTAGAGGAGACTACTCCCTACCTTCTTGAAAGTCCACAATAAGAAGACAAGAGGTAATGGGCACTAAGTGGTCATCAGGAAGAGTCTAATAAAATATGAGAAATGTGGGGAGGAGGGTTTGGGGATAGTGTTGTGGGCTTTCTTTTTTTTTTTTTTTTTTAACCATAAGAACAGTCAAGTAATGAACAGGTGCCCAGAGACTTGCAAAATCTTCATGCTTGGAGATGCACAAAACTGGATTGGGCTCTGAACAACCTGAGCCAACTTTAAAGTCTGAGCTAAGTGCCAGTATGGCCCTACTTTGAGTGAAGGACTGGACCAGTGACTTCCAGAGATCCCTTCCAACCTTAATTGTTCCTGTGGGGCCTGCTCATCAGACTGGAATCTGGAAAAGATATGAAAGTTGAAATGTTTAGTTAGAAATACAAAGTGCTTTTTAACATAAAAAATTATGGCCTAGAGTATGAAGAGCCGTGCAAATTCCTAAGAGTTTCAGTTATACCCTCTGATCTTACTGAAATGGTATGTCTCTTCACCACAGTTCACTTTGGTTTCTATTTCTGAGGATTTTCACGTCTATATAATCTGAAGGTTAGCAAGCTACCTTGGAGGGCTCTCCTTCCTTGGATTTTGTATTCGATATATGCAGCTGAGACACTAGAAAAGAGAGAATAAGTAAAAATTGTTGGTACTGCAAATATATCTGGCAGCATACTGAAGGGCAATGTTTTCTTACAGCATTTGCAGCTAAGGTGGGTCAGAAGCAGAGCAGTTAGGAGAAGTGATGATGGGCTTGCTAAATTCATTTTTCCCAGCTCCCTTTCAGCCCTATGAACTCCTGCATCCAGATCGGTGTGACTGGAGTGGGGAAAGCTAGCAGGAAGCAGCCCCTCTCCTGCTTCCGGATCAGCTTCTGCCACTTCTATACAAAACTGTGTGATGTTTCAGCCACCTTAAATGGCATCATTGTGATCAGACAGACAGTTAATGGGGATTTGGGACAGTCCACAGACATGCATGTGGATGGGCTGAAGATTATGCACAGGTTATGAGTGGAGTGGGAAGGAAACTATTGGAAAGGAGGATTTGAGGGTACTGTGAGTGCTAACAAGTGTGAATCCACATGCCTACTGCACCTCACATGTGATTGTCCTGGCTGGACTGATTGTTGTTTGTTGCCACTTTGGGTTCCTGAGAAACCCTGTTAAGTTAAAAAGCCTCAGCAACGAAGAAGCTTGCAAGTCCAAGAACTGCTCAGTTTCTTCTTACAGCTTTATCTATAAATAAATGCTTGCCTTAAAGCAGTATTTTAAGGTGAGATAATTCACACTACGGAATTACTATAATTTGTATTATGAAAGTGAGCAATTATTGATGCTTATCAATGATACAATAACTAAGATGTTACTTTCATTTCTAAGGATAACACTGTCTTATTTCAGATATCATGGCACAGTATTATTTTTCCTTTTCAGTGACTGATTACAGTAAGTGCATTTGACAAGCACAGCAGTAGTAAGAAATGCAGTCTTTGATATTAGTATTTACATTTTTATAGTTCCATTTTTAAATGGACTCTCCAAAATCTAGCTTATCTTCTGTAAAGTCCATACAGGTGAAAACTCAGTTTCAAGGTAAACGGAAAGGAAATAATCAGTCTTGCGTTTTACAGTCCTCCTTCCATTTGTTTTTTTTTTCACTTGGATAGACAAACAATAAAAACAAAGGGCATTTGTTATCTAGTAAAACTGGGAAGCTATTTCATGTGAAAACATAATGAGTGTGACAGGCTACAAATAGCATTGAACATGAATCTTTTGCAGAAGAAAGGAGAAATGTCCTTTGGTATATTTACTTCAATCAACCCTAATAGGGCTTGTTTTATGTGTTTTACGCATCCGCCATCATAATTATAAATCCTTGACATTTTAGCACTAGCATTTATATCTGCCAGGGAAGCTACCCAGAGTCAACCCTCAAGCAATGTCTGTATTGTTACTATGGATCTCCGTAACAGCTCTTAAGTAGTTACTAAGTGGCTTAAAAAAAATTACATCTCAGTCATGCTTGAAGGGCTCATCAAACTTTGCCACAAATATCAATGTTAAGTACCCAATCAGCTGCATTGTTTGAATTACAGTCACGTGTGCTCACAGAGAATTAGGTAGGACGGGAAGAAGTAGTACATTAGGTCTCATCAATCAGGTAGGTGGGTGTCCCCCCCCCAGCCATGACCTTTTAAAAGAAAAAACAAAAAACACAACAACAACAACAAAACCAAACAAAAAACACCAAAAAAAACCCCACCCCCAACAACCAACCAACCAACAACAAAAAAAAAACCCAACCCAAAAACCTGCCAGTTCAGCTAGAGGGAAATAACAGAAAAATAAGGATATCTTTTGATTTGATCACACACACAAAAACAATAGCTAGACTTTTTGAAAAGCGTGCACAAAAGGTTTTTCTCAGGCATGATTTATTAATACAGGGGTTTTTTTGCCTTTGTGGGAATAGTTGATGACCTTCCCAAAACAGCAATTAAAAAAAATACAAACACACCCACCCACCCACACACACCCAAACAAACAAAAAACCCCACACAACAAAAGCCACAAGAGAAATTACACCAACCTGTTAAGAAACTCTTAGCAATCTGGAAATAAATTTAGCTAGTTGCCCAAATTCAGTGATAAGACAGAGAGCTAATGCAAGACTTGTAGTAACAAAGCAGGCCAGATGTTTTGATCTCCCAGAAGAAATGGAGAGTTCAGACCCCTTCCCACAGCTGTAATGTCAGTAATCACAAATCTAGTAAATTCAAGTAAGTGCAGCCAGTGTATTTTTTCAAGAAAGAAGCTAAAACCCCACAGGGTGACTGGTAGTGCCACAGCACAGGCTCAGCAGGAGGGCTGGGGAAGGAGCTCCAGAGGGTTAACATGCAGTCCCTTCTTTACATACTGCTGTGTCTAGTTCTTTTAGGTGTAGTAAGTGGTGGGCAAGAGGAACTCGAGATTTCTTGGGAAGCAGATCTGCTGATTATAATGTGAAGCCTGGAAACAATTGGTATCTCACTATTTGGACAAACTTTTACAGCTTGGTGATCATTTGAAAAATCTCAGCTTATGTTGAAAATTGTTATTTAAAGTATTACCTCCTGGCATGGTGCCTATTTATGATGAAATACAAACATCTGAAGCATTTGGCAGTATTGAGGACCTCCAGTGGCCCTGTGCATTTAAACCAAAATAAATCCTGCAGGGCTTTACCAGTCCTGGCCTCATATTGAACCTTTGGTTCTTCATTTTGTCCCCTGCTCTGTCCTTTGGGTTGTGCCAGAACAACTGTACTGTCGCTTGGGTAAGGATCCCTCCCTGCCACTGGGACACCCTTCCCTTTCCCCAGAAAGAGCTGGGGCTTGGGCTGGGTCTGGTCTCTGCTTTCTAGGCACGGTGCTTCTCTTCCTATTTTGTATTTTCCTTGTGTCCTTGAAAAGTTTTGAGAGCAGAGGCTGCCAGTGTTTGTGTTGTGTGCAGCAGAATTCTGTTCTTGGCTACTTTTAGACAGTACCAGAAGAAATCTGAATAATAAGGGTAGGAAAAGTGTCAGGTGGTCTTTGGGAAGATACTTTGGTGTATGCAGTTTTGGCATGTAGGTAAACAAGATGAGCTAATCACCATAGCTTTCATGTAATGTATCTGTAATTTGTTTTCATATGTAGGTGTGAAGGAAGGCTGCCATATGGTGTGTATATTGGTATTTTTCCTTGACAGCCTTTATTTTAAGTTAAAGGAATTCAAAGACAAACTATTATGCAAAAATACCATTTCAAATACTTATCAGTATATACCAGAAGAATAGCTTGAAAGAACATTCAAGAAAGGCTGTAGAGCTCCAGGAAACTTCTAAATTGAAAAATTAAATAACACTTTCATCCATTTTTGAGGTACCATAATTACCTTAGTTCTGTCTGTGTTGCACTGTTACCAGTCTTTCATCTTTTAACCATTTGAACAGGAGTCTTTCATAAGTAATATATAAAATCTGATTTTACAGTAATGAGTTTGTGGAGTTCCAGACAACTTCCACGGTGGCTTTATGAAGTTTTTTTGTTCAACATATGGTACGCTTTACTCTAGGTCGTCTTGCGTTGATCCCAAGTGTTCTTGTCCCCTTGTAGGCATAAGTTAAAAGTATAACCTGTGCCTGTGGAAGCATTTCTGTTAGGAAGATGGATTCCTTGAAAGAACAGCAAAAATGTTCCTACTGTTGCGTTCAGACTTCGTGACATGTATATGCACAGCACTCTAGTGTGCTGTCACGGGAGTGGGGGCACAAACATCGGTCCATCTTCATTAAAGGAGACAGAGATATGTCACTACTGCAAGATTACAGAGAATGGTAGTCTAAGGAGATGTTAACGCAGTGATGTGTTGACAGAAATCTGCTTTGTGTGATTGACAGAGCTGTGGCAGCTGGAGGATGGAAAGTTGCTTCTCTTCCTGGTTTAGTTCCCTGAACTGACCCACCATGGATCTAGCGAATTGTAGCACTTGTGTGAAGGAGCAGTGGAAACCAGTGGTTGGGGAAAAGGGAAAGTCAGGCCACAGCAGCCTCAACGTAAATGTCAGAACTTAAGATGGCCTGGTACTTGGCCTTATCTTGTGTTGGTGCTGGTGCTCGAGTGTTTTAGAAGGCTGGAGTGAAGAGCTGGCCTGGCCAAACAGATAACCTTGCTGAAAGAAAGGAGGGAAAAAAGAAAAAAGAAAAAGAGGAGGAAAGGATCCCTTTTGCCCTTTTGCATTGGTCATACATAGGCTGCTATCAACTGCAACCTTTCTCCATCTGTGTCTGGTTGTAGGTGCAAGCATCTGGGGACAATTGAAGTTCTGATCTTTATTTTTAAATTTTATTTTGAACTTCACTGTATTCTGGTATCAGTGTATCACATAGAAACACTGTGTGTCTTTCTACCTCTTTGTTATGTATGTGTAGGGATAAATAAAAGATTAATCCTACAGATCCCAAATTGACGAATCAGAGAACAAGGTAATGTGATGCTGTAGTGAATGTAATTTTCTGCTGTAGCTTGAGCCATCGCTTCTCCTTATGTCACAAAATTCAATTAAATAGTCACCGCTATTAATTCACCCCTCCTGACAGCTCTTTGTTAAGATGTGAATGCTTTGTGTGAAAAGTCTTTACTAATTGATCCAAAAAGGGAGAATTTTTTTGCCGCATCATTTTATAACTAACTAATAATCACACCCACATGAGCACTGGCTGTCAGAAGTATAACTATGGTTAAAAAAACGCTAGCTTTTTTCTTAAATGAGTGTTTGAAGTCATGGACAGGGAGCATCTGAGCAGGAAACAAACATTTCTTGAAAAAACGGGATGATTTCACTACCTTTTGTTGTCCATAGTGAAGAAAGGATGTAAATAAAGTTTTGAACGTGAAAAAACTTAAGAGGAAAAATTTCCATCCAACTTGAGTGAAAAATCTAATACAAGTTGAACATTTACTTCCTTTTTGTGCTTTTGAATATATCATTCCAGCTGTTGAAAATTGCATCTTTTCAATCATGTACTGATGATAGCCTATGACTGAGAACTTCTTGTGGTGAATTTTTTCCTGACAGCAATTGAAAGCTAATTAATTTAATTGCAAGCAAGCTTTTATTTTGCCATTTCTCCCTTAGTACCTTGTGTACATGCCTGGTATTTGGGGTCAGAAAGGAAATAGTGGTGTCTGTTTTCTAATTCAGTACAGAAAAGCTGGTAAAATGTACAGGTTTTAACCTTATTAGCAGTAATCTAGTTGTCAAAAGTGTAGTTTGAAGAGAGAAATAATTACAAAACCTTTTTATTTAAAATGATGTATAGGGCAATGGAAAGTCAGCTGTTTCTGGTTTACCAGACAAGTGCCTTAAAGCAAGAACTGTAAAATTCTGCTCTTTGTTCAAAGGTGAGGAAGTTTTTCTTTCAATTTCTGAAACTCCATGAAGTTGTTTATATTTAATTGAGCTTAATTAGCAAGAGCTAAAATAAAACTGTTGCAATTTTAGTTTGGAAGGACTTCTTTTTCCTGTTTCTGGTGTGTACGGTGTATATCCCAGTACACGGTGAAGCATGGCTGGAGCGTATGAGCTGTGCACTTGAACATGGCTCTGCAGCTGCCTGCCAAGGGAGTGACAACAAAGCTGCTGTGGTTTGGGCTCCCGGAGTAGAGTGCAACTAGTTTTGGACTGACTGAGAGCCCCTGGAAGATGTAACATTTTGCATGGGAACAGGGGTGGGGGAACACTTTGTCTTGAAGGGATTTTTTAAATGAAAGACTGCATCAGTTTTCTCTATCTTAGTGGCCAGTAGTTCCCTGAGGTAAAACATGCTGCTGTTTTGTACTCAGTCCCCTTCAATCAGTAACGTCATCGTCTGCTGTTGGTATGTACCTTTTTGTATATCAGGGTTGATCTTAATCGAATGTGTGTGTGTTGCTCCGTGTGTTTGGGAATATAGTCACATAATTTTAACATAATCTTGTTCTACTTTTTTTGCAAGATTTGCAATTGAAACATCAGTAAACTATTGAACGAGCTGTGCCATAGGACACCATACAAAGTTAATACATTGCCTTGTAATAAGTTTGCCACATGATCAACAAAAATGCTAATAAAATAGAACTGTTCACTATAGCTGCCTTGTGTTGTGACTCTGTCAGTATTACTAGGGAGGAGTTTAATAATCAAAAGTGACAGGAAAGTGCTACATTTTTATAACTATTGATTGTCTAGGTAACAGGTAGGCTGTGAACAGAGATTACAATAATACTGGGGTGTAGAACCATTTTACCTATACAGAAATACATAGATACCTTTCACAGCAAATATCCATGTTCTTTAAATAACCTTTAAATTAAGAAGATGGTTGAGTACAGCAAGTGTAAACCCCCCCCCCCCCCCCCCCAACAAAGTACTAGCATAACTTCTACAGTTCACAAATGTCTAGAGTAATGTGTTAAATGATGCGTTTTAAAAAAATAATCAGCTGACCTACTGAGCTCTCAATAGTTATAAATACTGAACTGGTAAAGAATAAACTAGTGTTGCAAACCTTGTTTTCATGGTATGTTTGTGGGGGATTTCTTAATGTGTCCTGAAGTTCTTTTCCATCAGAAGAGGTTGGCTGTCTGTCCCAATTAAAGAATTTTTCATATTGGAAATGAGAAGTCAATTACTACAATCATTTTTTTAAAATAGTTATTTACATAACCTTAATTGTATTCATTCCCTTGGAAAAACTGAAGCTGGTATTTACAATACTTTGATTGATTAGCAGTGTGTTTGTAGTGTTAGAATTGCTGCTGCTAAGTGCTCCAACTGCAGTCCTGAGTGGTTCTCTCCCAAATAGACATTTTAGAAAGCAAAAAGGCTGTTTATTTCATTGGTGGGGAAAGGCGTAGCATCTTTGCTACCTCCACGTGCAGCACTGCAGTATTTCCTTTTCCACACTTTCTAAAAAGTGCCAGTTTAATCATGGTACTTAATTAGGGATGTGTTCCATACTGTAAAGAAATAAATTTTCCTTGGGTCTTTTGTTTTTTTTTAAAATCTGTCAAAGTAGTGCCTAGGTGTAAACTAGGGAACTGCGGGCTTTTCACTGAAGTTGCTCGAAGAGTGATGGCAGCAAGAATCTCCCCTGCTTTGGGGCCGGTGTGAGGCCGGTGTGGCTAGTTCAGACGAATGGTCCCTCCGGGCCGTGTCGCAGGGGTTTGCTGCTGGTGGGCACCTGTGTCTGCCTGCTCGGGGCTGGGTATGGCTGGGGAGGGGGCAGTGGAGGTGCCTTTTCCTCCTGGCTCTGCCCTGGGAGCTGGGAGGAGAGGAGCCAACATATCTCCATCTGCTGAGCCATCTTGGTAAGTGAAAGTGGCAGCCACTTTAAGATGCGGAAGGAATACCATCATCAAACCATTTGCAGTCCTTCTGTGTAATTCAGCAGGTGATGCCCTGGGAGTTTTGCCTGCTTTCAGGCACTGCGATTTCTGTGTGTTGTTTTGCCTGAGCCCACCTCCTTTCTGACCAGCTGCCAAGGCAGGTGTTCGCCTTGTAACCTGTTAGCTCTGGGAGTGTCACCCAATGCTAGGGCAGGTGCCGTAGGGCTCCTGGTGGAGCAATGACACTACGGTGGTGTTGTGACACTCAAAACTTTATTTTAACCTGGACCCTCTGCAAATCGGGTTCGTTTCACAAAACCAGCACCCAAAGCCCTCTGTGGGTCATTCACTAGTGCCCTAGTCCCTCTGCAGATGGGGTCAGAAGGCCTCAGGTGGGGTTGGGGGCACAGCTGCACACCTCCCTCAGCCTGGGAGCAGCAGCCCCCTGCCTGGGTGCCTGCCCGGCCTTGCTGTGCGCAGCTGCCCAGGCAGCACCTGCTGGCTCTCAGGTGTCCCTGTGTCCCTGAGATGGGCCCGGGACCCCTTTAAAAGGAGAATGGGCACGTGGCCAGCTGACCATGGGCCATGGCCTGCCCCAGAAGATGGAGCGCCGGGGGCAGGAGCACCGGTCTCGGGAAGCCAGTGGAACTGCGGTGTGTGGCCGCGGTGCAGTGTGCCATTCGGCGCTGGCTGGTAGGTAAGCTGCCACACCTTACAGCTGTTGGAAGTTCGTCCGTGACTTTACTTGCCTGTTAAAATAATTTTGTATTATTTGTGCTAAAGTTTCACTTGAACTTCAGGGGAATAAGGAACCTAAGTATGTGGTAGTACCTTAACGTACGTGAGCCTGTGGGAGTGGCAGTGCAGGCCACGCTGCTGCTCTAGTCTCTGCTGGTGACCAGTGGAAAGTACTTGAAGAAGGCATATAGAAATAGGATAAATACATCAATGTTCTCCTGGTTTACCTTTCTGGTTTTACTGCTACATGTTTTAGGGGTTTTGAGTCTGAGGTAGCGCTTGCATATTTCCATTTAACAGTTCTTGCTGGTCTTTTCCATCAGCTTGTCTAATTTTTTTGAGCCAGGCCCTGCTTTTGGCCTCTGCAACATCCTGGGGCAGTAAGTCTGGAGTATTACAGTATAATACAGCATTTAATGTGCTAGGGCGTGAAACCATGAGGAAACTCAGCTTGGTCCAGTTAAGGTATTCACTGTTTTATTCCCAACAAATCACAGCTGAGCTCCATTTACTCTGTTCTACATTGCAAATGCTCAAGTGAACTTCATGTCCTACTATTACCTAAAGTGTTTTCAGTGTCATGGTCCTACACACTGTCAAATTTCCTCTTCGTTAGTAACAGCCTGTTTCTTAGAAATTGTTTCCATAGCAAAAGTGAGATTGACAAAGCAAACCTTTTGTTGGGCAATAGCTGTGGAACTTCTTGAATCATGATGGACTTCTATAATAATGTGAACAGTCATTCTAGAAACAAACAAAAGGTACTGTAGGTTGTTGGTGGTTTTTCTGGAGAAAATTGCGATGATCTGTTGGTGTATGCTCTAAGGCAGCATTTTTGGCTGTGTGTAGTTGTGGAGCGTAGCAGTGGCCTGGTGGTGGATGCAATGTGAACACCTGGGTAGTTTCCCTGTAATGCAGGAATAAGGTACAAAGAGAGCTGTCTTTGTTACTGGAATTAATCTTTCCTGTACGCTTTAGGCAAATAAAAACCAAAATGTATGTTGTAAGAGCTACTTGTATGGCCATGAAATGGAAACAGGCTCCATATAGAAAAGGAGAGCAACTTTTCTCCCTAATTATTTAAGGGATTTTGTATGTGTCTGAAAAATGCATTGGTAAATATGAGCTGACACATTTCTAGCAACCAAATTATAAATGAGTGGAAGACCTGAAAATGTCAGTTTCTTCCTTAGGAGCACTTCAGGATTTTTCTTTTCATTTTTTTCTTTTCTCTCTCATACCTTCATTTCTTCCCTTAGGCAAATGAGTTCCTTTAAATGTTTGTCTTTTTATTTCAGTATACTGTTCATCATAGGACATAACTTTTGACGCTTCTTGGTAGTGTCAGAGATTTGATGTACTAATATTTTCATGTAGAGAGTGTATATATATACCTTAAAATAACACACAGAGAAAGAAAAAAAAAAATCAATTCTTTAAACTTGTTTGTGTGTGTATCTTGATTTTGTGCAACCAGTTGTGTGTGTCATGGTCTTTTTTATGATTAGCTATGAAAAGCTTTAGGATAATCCTAAGAAGTTCAGAAAAAGTGAAATAAATGAGCACCTTAAGATGAAGATGTCTTTTACAATGCTTATTAGGCAAAGTCTTCTTATTTGTTTAGATGCATTGGGAATTAATCTTTTTGTTTGTTGGTTTTCTCAGAACTCTAACACAGTTAACTTGTTTTCCTGGAGCCATAACACAGTTTACATCTAGCCACGTGCATCCAGGTCACTTCTGTTGATGAAGCTGTATACACGTCGTCTGATTACTTTGTATTAGTAGGGAGCAAAAGGAAGATGCTTGTGAAAGGCCGGGTTAGCTGAGGCAAAACCTCAGTTTTCTGGTAGTTTTTTAATCGTTTTTGTGTCAACATTTACGTGAATTTGGACAGCAGACTGCAGTCTGTTGTTGCTTAACATTGGCCTTCCTGTACACCTGAAGGTGTGGTGGCATTGGTGACTGAGGGACTGTTCTCAGAAACAGTGTATCTGGTATAAACTTGCAGGAGAGAATGGGAAGAGGCAATAGATGCATGGTGTAGGTGGGTAGAGGTGACTGTATGTGTTCCTAGCTGGACCAAGAAACTTTAATCCTTACAGAGACTATGTTGGGTGACTAGGGAAATGCCACTCTCTGTCCCTGTGCCAGATGTATCTTGTCTTTGGAGTGTAATTATCAGGTACTTACAAATAAAACATGTATCTGCTTACAAAGTACAGCTTCCATGGGTGTGTTACCCTTGTGCAGTGCGTCAGTCAGTAGCACTACAATTTTTTAAAATAATAACACCCTTCACCCCCAAGAATTAAATAGTGTTCTGTGTTTTTAAGCATGTTCAGCCCTAAATGTTTTGGAATGATGTAAAATGCTCACTAATGGTAGCGTGCTAACTCTGAGAAAAGCATGTCAGCACAGGGCAGTGCTGAAGCATATACTTAAGTCATATTGAAATCAATGTGTTTAAACACAACTGTATGTGCTTTCCTGAATTTGTATGTTTATTGTTAGCTGTTTTGAAATAAGATCGTTATTTTTGTACTCCTAAAGAAGGATAAGTTTTACCTTTTATTTATTTTTTTTTTTTTAGAAGGTGAATTTTGGGAATACTTTAAATACACAAACTGTATTGTCTTTTGCTTTGATAGCTGATTGCTGTTTATGATGAAGAAGAAACTCAACGTAAGACTGATGGCACCAATGGCAATTTGACAGACAGAAATAGCCCAGGCTCTTTTGAGACGGAGGTAGCGGCTCAGCTGGCAGCCTTTCAGCCAGTTGGTGGTGAGATTGAAGTGACTCCTTCTGCCCTAAAACTGGGTATGTATATCTTTGCATGATTATTTTTTAATTTTTTTACCAATATATAGTACTTATTTCTTTTTTCTTTTCTGAGTATGTCTGTAGTCTGATTTTATGTATTTAAAGATTTTTTTTTTTAGCACCCCGTTGTTTGCCTTGCAGTTCAGTGAAGACAATTACAATGACAAAAGCTGGGCTTTAGAACAATTGGTGTTGAAGACTGCAACTGAGCATGACAAATTTGCACCTAAGCCTTGTATCCTGCTCTGTTATGCCCATCCATACAGCTGGGGTCTCTTTTTCTCTCCTTTCTTTGATTGGGTAGGTTGCTGATAATCGTTCATTGTAATCTTCTGAGAGCAGAAGAGATGAAACCTATGCAAAGTGTTTTCAAGTAACAAAGTCATTGGAAAAAAACACACCAAACCCAGCATTTTTATTAGGAACCTGGGTTCAATGAGTATAAAACTGCAGTGTGCAAATACTTTTACTGATTATCTGAGCTAATACCCTGTTTTGGGGGTGGGGGGTAGAAAGGAGGAGATGCAAACAGTTCAGCTCTTTGCCTGTGAAGAAGTTACACAGAAGGGTCTGTTTGCCTATCTGACTTTCAGGTGAGCAAACTGTGATTAGGAGAGGTTTCTGCTAAAGTCCCTCTTATATCAGAGGGTACTATGTGAAGTGCTGCAACTCTGGTCCCGTGTTGTTCCAGCGTGCCTGGAAGGCCAAGAGTTCAGACACTGGTTTCCAATTATAAAGAGCTAGAGTCTTGTACATTGTGAACACAAAGCAGTTTAAAGTGCTTTCTTGGATTGAGAAGCAAGCTAAGCTGTCACCTAGATACTAGATATACAAGCTTTCAAAAGCAGATTGAAGGTGAATCCTCTTGCTGTCTATCTGTAAAGCAGTAGTACACTGGCAACATTTAGCAAATGAATAGTGCTCAGGAGAGGGTTCTCTGCATTCCACCAGAGATCACGGTGTTCTTGAGTACTGCTGGCAGTCTCCTAATGGCATGCAGTAAAATTTCTGGGTATAGAGGGCTGGGCTAAGATTTCAGAAATTGAATGTTCACTTACCTGTTTATTTTAATTATATTTTTTAAAGGAAAAAGCTGATTAACAAAAACAATGAGCTAAAATAAAATTTCTAGTAAAGCTTACTGGATGAGGCTGTGTAACTTAATTTCTAACAGAAGTCTGTGCTCATTTTTGTGCCTGATATAGAAAACACTGAAATTCAAGCTGCATGAAAATTTTTAGACTCAAACTTCTGTATTAATGGATCACTTCTATTTTCTCTATATTCTAGAATATAGAAATTTTTCCCCCCTATATTTAATGACACAGAGGAGTTTCTCATACCTAAAAATCTTGGGAAAAGACTTACTCTTGACATAACTTCTATGAGTTTGAGCTGTGTTTTTTTTAAGCATGAGTTATGGAAAAGCTTGTGGCTAAAGGTTCAATGGTTGAATGGTTTGTCACTTCATTTATTGCATATTTTTAAATAATACTGTATAAACACATTTTAACATGTTTTAGAAAGAAATTGTTCTCCATATACTTCTGAGCCATATTTAAAAAAAAAAATATCAAGAGTAGTTTGTCTAGCATACTGTTGTATGTAAATCGAGGGTTGGAGAGAAGAGCACTTCAGCCTTACACAATTTTATGTAAAACAGTCAAATGCTAGAGCTTTTGAGCGCACTGGTTAAGCTACCAGGTAGTTCGGTTTTCATAGCAGTTATGGAGTCTTTCCACTATAGAGTGTAAAGGAGATGAAATATAACATGAGAAGATCAGCCAATTAGGATTCTATTTCGTTTTCAGTGCAATACTTACATATATACATTTTAAGTTTAAATGGGTGCTTGCTTCTTGAAATAGAGAACTTAAATATAATGTGTTTGTCTCAACAGTTCTCTTTCAGATTGTTTTATTTTACAAGGTAAATGAAAGATTTTTCTACCTGTCAGTCCTATAAACTCAGTGTGCACTCTGAAATGTAATTGTTTCCTCTTCTGGATTTTACATCACGGATTGCAGTTCTTCAGACTTAATTTTTGCCTTTATCTTCTCTGTACAAGTCCCTGAACCTTAAAATATGTTCCTGTTTCCACTAGAGGCAAATTGAAAAGTGAAAGAAGAAATAGAAGGACAATTTGGTTGTACCAATATCATTGATGCATGAACCACAGTAGTTTGGCGCTCTGTCAAATTATTGAATTGACTCACACTTGCTAGCAGAAATAAATAATAATTTTAAAAGCTGTTCTTGGTTTGGGAGCAAGCATGTGATTAAATATCTACATAGCGAGCAAGTGTTGCTTTCCATGGTAGGGCTGTGCTTCGGGGACTGTCATGTGCCTGCCCTTTACAGTATTTTTGCAGAATGCCTTTAGAGATGAAATGCAGGGAATCTACTGTTACATAAATTGTCAGATTGTGGAACAATTTTGCCTGTTAATTTCTGTTGGATGTTTTATATTCTATGACCCAGATCTGCAGTTTTATGTAGAAACAATGTCCGTTTCATGACCTGCTTAGAGAATACTTAGAGCTTGATGTTTAATAAGCATGTGAAACTAGATACTTGTTCTCAAAAATGAGAGGATCAGTACTGATTTTGAAAAGGCACTTAAGATACTGCCTTCAAACTTTTTTACAAATTGTGTATTTGATCCTGTTTAGATATAACGTAAAATTAACTTGTCTTAAAGCCTTTACTGGCTAGATAGAGCTGGCGATGGTGAGGGGAGATTTTTTTATTTTTATTGTATGGTTACTTCCTTAAGGTTTTTTTTTTGTTTTTATTTGTGGTCAGTGCTATTTAGAATACTGATCAATTGGAGTGTGTCTGAAATCATAGTTTTGCCATTATGTAGTTGTGACCCTTACTTTTCCCTTTATCACCTGTAACTTTGCTTTTATTCTAGCTCACTTTCAATCTTACATTTGACTCGAAAGCTAGGAGTACCTTCTATCTTATATTGCTTCCACATACTGGCAAAATGTTAGAGGAAACAAAGTAAGTTTGTTATTTTACTTATTATCAGATTGCTTCCTTAATACTTGGCATGTATCTTCTTAAAACAGTTCAGGAAATAATTCAGCTATTTGTTTTCCCTGAAATTAATGCAACTGTACTTTTGAAGCTAACTCTGTATTCTCAAATATTGTAGGCTCTTATGTTCAGTTTAGGAAAAATGCAGGAAGACTGTAACTGTTCATGAACACAGTATCTGCTGTTTCCATAACATAAGGTGAGGTGCAAACATACGTGGGTGCCTTCCTCCTTCTCCCACAGAGCTGGATTATCAGGTGGTGTTGCTGACAGTGGCTGAATTCAGACTGCAAAGTAAGCAATACCTGATAGTTTTTTACAGCTGAAAAGGCTTTACTGAAGTTTCTGATACTCAGGGCTGAAATTGAGGGAAACATAGTAATTCTGTTAGGTACATAGGTCTCAATTTGTTAGTGGTTTTGCCATCCTGGTGTTTTCCTGTTAAGCACAGTGGAGTAGTAGTTTCTCCACAATTTAGTTTTTATATACTCAGCGGATGTAACACTTACTGAAATTTGTCATCATCTAGTCGGATGTAGATGAAAACCTGGTGATGGTGTTGTGTGTACTTTTGCACGGGTACCCAATGACCATAGTCTCCTGAGAAGTACCAGTGCTGCCTTCATTCTTGTTTGGATGGGTTGAACAAGTAATGCTGTATCTCTGTAGAAACATGAAGAGGGGGAAGGGGCATTGCGTATTTTGTTTCTATTCAGTGTAAATCTTAGAAGTATCTACCTTTTTTGGTTTAGTGAGCAGGAGAGTACTGGTAGTGGATTCTGCAGAGTGGCCTTGGGTTCAGTTACACCTCCAGTTCCCTTTCTATTTTTCATCCATAATTCAAGTATAGTGCAAAGGAATATCACGGCTGGCAGGGATTTGTTAATTGTACCCAGTTTCTCCAATCAAAATAAAAAAGAACTTTTTCTTTTAATACTAGAACTCTTGATGTCCGTGTTTCAATTGACAGTGAAATAAATATAGACCTGTTAAAAAAATAATATAAAATCCCCGTTTGACAGAAAATGTGATTGGATAAAGAATATGTTTTGTGCTATGATGGAAATGGTAATAAAGCAGCTGTTAATTCATAGTACAAAATTTAGAGAAACACACAGCCATTTGATTTGTCCGATCAGCTGTTTGAAATAGTGAAGAAATGATCTACTGGTTTTGGTATTTCTGTGGGTAAGTAGAGAACATTGGGACACCTTTGTGAATGGGCAGCAGAGAGAGCTTGTCTTGTGAGACTGTTCCTTGTGAGCAGAACTTCTCAGACTACACTAGTGATGTGGACATCACAACAATTTTCAAAGAATGATACAGGCAACTAAATGCCTAAGTAGCACAGTAGGTAGTGGAACAGGAAAGGAGGACTAAGAGGTTTACCCTTTCGGGTTTTTTCATTGTATCAGTTTGTTTTTTCCCCTTTTCAGTCCATATGGGCAGGAAGGAGAGCACTGTTTACAGAGGATTCATTTTATGGACACGTCGCTTTGAGCTGGAAATGCCTTCATGATTGTCTCAGTGTTTCGTTTGCTTTAGTTGATAGAGTATAGTTGAGCGCACACAAACTTAGTTCTTGCTTTTCTCTTGCTCCTCTCCTTGGTGTTAAGTACTCATGACTTTGCCTGGAGGAAGACAATATTTGGTGAGACTTGTCACTTATGAATAGTAAGGCAGGGAAAAAAGTGAGGTATTTGTAGGTATCTCCATGATGGGTTTTATGTTGTTTTAATTGTTCTTACCTCTTTCTCCTTTTATTTGGGAATCGGGTTGAAGATTCCTGAAGCTGTTTTCTGAGCATAAGCATTAGGGGAAACAGATGCAATTAGGTTACTTTGGCTATTACAATAAAATTTAGCTTCTTAATGAATTTATACCTTTACTAGTGTTTAGTTAAAATGGAGGTTAGATAAATAATTGCTTATAACGCTTATTGATAACAAGTTATAAAATTCTCTTCCAGGAATTTTTGGAAGATTCTCCCTTGATAAGCCTGACAGGGCTTAAATTGTTACCTCCAGGGTATGAATGTCATCCACTTCTGTGCAACATCAGAGCTCAGAAAGAATTCCTTCTCTTTCTTGTCTGCTTTTAAGTGCAAGTATTCCAGGTAGACTTGGGGGCATTTTAAACAGTATTTATTTGGTTAGTTTTCCTCTTTCAAGTTGGTGTTGAGATACTATGGATATCCAGGCAACGTATTTTTTAAATACAGAGGAAATAACAAGGTTGTGGTTTGTAAAAGTTATGCAAACAGCTGTGAACCGAAAGTGTTCATTTGGTGAAGAAAATGTTGCTAATGCTTGTATACAGCATACATGCTGTGTCGGAATAAGTAGGAAAGTTTTTCTTACATGAAAGCTATCCTGTTCATCTTAATCTTGCAGTGTCAGTTTATTGGCTGAGTGTTCAGATGTTGTCAGTACATTGAGTGTACTACATGCACGTAATAATTCTCCTGTATGATTCAGGGAAAATTAACATTTTTAAATTGGTAAGTTTTAAAAGAAATTAATTGTGGAAGCACATGCTGCCTTCTGTGGTTTGAGGCAATACTGCTTATTTCCTTAAGCAAATATGACTTTATTCTGTTTCTCTGCACCAGAAAGCAGCTCTCATAGTAGTGATATCAAGCGTTGTTCTGTGCTGTTCGTCATAGGTGGTGTGAGGATGAAACTATACTTGATAAATTTTTCTCCCCTGCAGCATTCAATTTAATCTGCTTTTTAAAGAATTGCGATGATCAACTAAAGTCTACTTATGTTCCTAAAACAAATGGTTTCTGTTCTCAGGCAAGCTAAAGGTTTGAAGATAACTTTTCATCTTGGTCAGAGTGCAGGCTTGGTATATTTTGACCTCATGACTTAAGCTTGGTATTACTTAGTTGTCCTTGAGTCATGGAAATGAGCTTTGCACCAGCATAGCTAAAGTTTACTTTGTATCACAGCAAAAGAATTCAGTAATGCTTTCTGTAAAGATATATATATATATACACCCATATAAAAATAAGATTTCCCTGTGTTTTTCTCTTTTGGTTGCCCATTTAGAAAACAAGCCAGTCTTTCCTTACTTTACCTGTACCCAGAATTTAGTAGCAGTGTAGGTAATAAATTTATGTGCATAGTTGGTTACTAAAGAACCCCTTTTCTTTTTAATAGCCCCTCTGCCTCCAATTTCCCCAGAGATTGTTTCTCAACAATCACTCCCCTTGTCTCAATTCCATTTGCACTTGGTTTAATGTGCCGTACTTTGGGGCAAGGGTATACCCCCATAAAAATATATTAAGTAGGGGGGAAAATGTTTTTCCATTACAAGTTACACATTTTTCTGCAGTCGCTTTCTGAATGTTAATTCCCAGCCTTTCATTACCTCAGGGAAGTTTTGAGGAAGGTGATGAATGGGACTTGGAATGATGGAATAAATTCTGTTACAAAAGTCTACACTGCTTTTTGACACACTTTATTTGATGTCAGGTTTTTTCCTCAGATTTTTGTCTATTTTACTAATTTTGTAATGTTGCTGTTTTTATAAGTAGTCATATGTTGTTATGATGCATAGCTAGTTTCAAAGGTAGCATCTCTTAAAAAGAAACAGACCAACACACTTAATAAGCTACATATTTGCAGCTGAAGGTTGATGATATACTATAGCCTTTCAAAACGTACTGGAAGGCTATAGTACAATCTCTGACAGTACATTCTAGTGCTAGGTAAGACAAAGGAGTGTGTATGTATGTTTATAAAGCTCTACAGTACTGTGTGCTGTATTAGCTCTGAGGCAATATGGCAAAATGTGTATTTCAGGTTGAAAATGAGCCTGCTAAGCTTGGCTGATTGATAGTTTGAAATTGTTCAAGTTAACAAAAATAAGACTTCAACTAAAGGTCTTGAGGTAGTAATCACCCCCCCTTTTTTTTTCTTTCTTAAGAAACCAAACTAATACAGTTTTACACAATATTTTTGCAATGTTTGTTCGTTAATGATTCTTTACTGTTTTGCTTCTGTATGAACATGTTCCAGTATACAGATGAACCCATCTTTATGAAAGTCATTAGAGTAGTTACAAATAACAGTTAAACGATTCAGTTTGCCCATTGCCAAATATCTCTTTCTCATTGCTTTCTGTTTAATTTACCCTTTCAAGAGCCTTAGTTGATAGTTAATTTTTTATCTCTTTACTTTGAAATGCCACTTCAGAGTTTGATTGTTCTCACAACAGATATCTAGAATCTCAGCCAAGTAAAGTGGAGAGTTTTATGTTTACTACTCCTGAACATAGTGGGCAAAAATGCACCTTCCTCCCAGTATGTTGCACAATTTTCCCACAGACACACTGGCTGTTGATTTATATTTTTCTTTCTTTGTAACTCATTACTTCATTAGAGGGAAGTCTGTTCACTGTAGATATTAAGGAGGATGTAGTATGTTCACTAGATAGATGAATCCTGAAGACTATTTTGGTCGTCTCTTCTTAACCCTCCCACAAAAAGGGACAGATGACCCTCTGTGATTGAGTCCTTGTCATGGTTTACCCACAGCCACTCGCTCACTGCCCCCAGGTCCTGGGTTAGGATAGGGAGGAGAACTGGAAAAACGTAAAACCTGTGGGTAGTGATTAGAACAGTTTAATAATTGAAAAAAGTAGAAAAACCCCAAACCAAACAAAAACACACACACCCCATGCACCACCCCCACCACCCTGCCCCATAATAATTGTAGTGGAGAGGGAGAGAGAAATAAAACCCAAGGGGGAAAAAAACCCACCAAGTGATGCACAGTACTGTTGTTCACTACCTGCTGACAGATGTCCAGCCAGTCCCTGAGTAGCAATCAACAGCCCCCAGCCAACTCCCCCCAGTTTATATACTGAGCATGACATTCTATGGTATGGAATATCCCTGTGGCTAGTTCAGGTCAGCTGTCCTGGCCATTCTCCTTCCCTGCCTCTTGTGTACCTCCTCACTGGCAGAGCATAGGAAGCTTGAGAAGTCCTTGATTTAGAGTAAGCACTGCTTAGCAACAACTAAAACATTAGTGTGTTATCAACATTACTCTCATACTAAATGCAAAACAGTACTGTACCAGCTACTAAGAAGAAAATTAACTCTATCCCAGCCAAAATGAGGACAGTCTTTTTTCAAAATTTCCTACAGAAATAGTCATTTTACCATTTTAAATGCTAAGACAGATTAATAGGGAATGATTATTCACTTTCCTCACCACGTAAGAAGTAGGAGTATCAAACAAAACTGTTGTTCAACAGGTTACAAAGCAAAACAACCCTAAATAAACTTCATGAAGCATTCAACTAAATTGTATAATTCAGTGTTACAAGCTAAAAATCAATGAGTTACAATAGAATTAGACAAATTCACAGGTGGTGGCTCATCAGTGACTGTTAAAATACAGTGGTCTAGATGCCGCTCTGATCAGAAATCTTTGAAATACCAGGTTTTTTGCAAGCTGGTAGGATACAATGCTTTGTTATGCCTTCTCCCCAAGTATTTCCTGCCACTGTTAGATGTGGGATAATAGCTGAGGCGGAGCAAATAAAGCTGCTCTTATGTTCCTATTCCCCCTTGAAACCTCACAGAAACTTTCAGGTTCAGGAGGTTTCACTATTTTATCTTAGTATCTTTTAAAATTGGCAGGAAGAAGTTTGAAATTTGAGACTAAAACTAGTTTATCATGACCAGAATAGAAAATTATCATAACAAGACTTCTTTTCTAAAGAAAGGTCAAAACAGAAATGGTTCTTAATTTAGATCAGATATATAAAATACAGGTCATAATTAAATATTAAAAAAAAAAATATACTGTGCCATAATTTGTGATACTCCTTTAAATGCCATTAAAATATTCAAAAAATGTATTATACTATGCTACTACTAGCAATAAAATGCTACCAAAGTGATATTCAAGCTGTACGTTTAGCTGCCAAAGTTTTAAAGAAAATTAAACTGTTGAATGGTGGAAAAGTGACTGCATAAGCACCTGTAACTGATGTTAGCTGAAGTGCTAAACCAGCTTTTGGCAGTGTGGCCTCTTTTGCAGGTGCACAGAATATTTTCTTTCTGTCAGTTTATTCAACTAGTACAGTTCATTAAGTATTTCATTTGAAGTTGAGAAATGGGCTGGGAATTGAAATAGAAGAAATGCTTATTTTCACCTTTCAATCTGTGAATAAAAATGAGGTGCGAGAGTCTGAGATCTATTAGTTTTAAAATCTTATAGGATATATTAGCCTAAAATGATTGATTTAAATTCAGTAACTACAGATAATATGCTGCTTAAAAAACCAGTCTGTTTAATAGGATGAATACTTTTTGCTGTGTCCAGCAAGTTGGATGACGGACGACTGGTGTTTTTAAGTATATCTAAAGTTTAGTTTCCATTGACATCTGAATGCCATTTGAAAGAGATTACATTTAAAAAAAAGAAGAAAAAAAAAACAACCCAAAAATTGTCATGCACGTGTGGGGAAATTCTAATGTAACATTTTTTTTCCCCCCAAAAAATGATACTTAAAAACCATAAAATATTTGAAGCTGCTCTGATTTTTAATCCTGTGTCTCAAGCTGGAAGTTGGAGGATGTACACCAGTTGGTGGGTGCACAATGATGGTGTGATTCACAAAAATGTTTCACCTGGACAAGAATAAGAGAAGGCCTGGCTTGTAGTGGAAAGTGCTGATTCGTGTTGGTAATAGCCAGTGTGTGGTCATAAAGCTCATGGTCAACCTGCCCAGCAAGGATAAAAATTGCACGTTTGCTAGAACTTGGGTTAGGAAAAAAAAATCACAGCTTCCTGTTCTGAGATGATTAATCCTTGTGCCAGGATGATTCTGCTGCAGCTTCTTCCCCTCTGCTTGGTCTCTTCTGCGTGGTACCTTGTAACCAAGACCCTTTGGAGCAGAGTAATAGGGCTCTGAGCACTCCCGTAACTCTAGGTGCTCCCTGTCTGCCTCGTGAAGAGTTGAAAATAGGAGCCCTGTGTTGACAGAGGTGAGAAGATCCTGAAATTACTCTAGATCTGATGTGTATTGTGAGTATTCTTAAGTGTAAGAAGAGAGTACCTCATTAAGATCCAAACTGAAGTCCTGTCCTTCAGCTGGAAAGTTTCTTGAGGGAAATTGTGAAACGTGGAGAAAGTAGCAGCATTGCTCATATGTCTTCTGTAGATACATACATATCCTAGTGACTTAAGATAAGAAGTGGTTAACTTCTTTTCATATGGTTGTGGATTTTTATCCTGAAAATGGGATCTAAATTAACTTAATTACTGAAATAATGTGTGTAGGTGATTCTTTACATGCCCATCTTTGAAACTCCAAAAGCTGTAAATGTAAATATTCCATAGTTGTTTCATTAAGCATCATTTCCGACAACACCAAATAAATTTCATTCTGGTCATAAAAACTGAGAATAGTTCTTGTGCTTGATAACTGAAACCTGACTTGATATGTTATAGCACATGAAACCAGAGAAAGTAGTACTTTTGAACTTTATGGCACCAAAGAACACCACGCCAAAACAGTCCCTGTTTAACGCCTTTACTGGGTTTTACTTGTAGGTGATTGCTTCTGTTTTTCTTTGTAAGAAAAATTACACCTCATTTAGAGTGATAGGGAAATACTTTGTTCTACACTGAGTTAATATGTAAAAGAGAGCTTGTTGGAAATGGATTTTCATCTGTTTATAGGTTTAAGTCAATTGTCTTTAACCGTTACATCATCCTAGTTCATTAATCTAATCTTGTATCCATGGGAATTTAAAAAGTGCAGTATGCACTTTGGAAGGAACAGATAGCTGTAGATCTGAAATTGTATTGATAGGTGCTATTATGAGCAATTTAAGTAGCTTTAAACATAAAAGTCACATCGTTGGAGCATTACGTGTTTAAAAAATAAAAAAGTGGTACGGTCCTATCACAAGGTAGAATGTACAAGCTAATGTCAGCTACATTTTAGGTACATGGCAGTACCGTTACCTGATGCCTCGGGGGGTGGTAAGCAATAAATCTGAGGGTGACCAGATTTACCCACAATGATTGCTTAGTGCTCTCAAAAAGCGCTGACTGGCAGAGCTGACTGTGTGCCTGTTAATGTGAAAATTCTCTGATAAAATTAAGAAAAATAGGCATATATTAAGGACCTTTCCTATATTTAAATATAAATTAATATCCTGCTTGTAGTATTTTGTTTCCAGTGTCTGAACCGTTTCATGACTGGACCAGTTTAAAAGTCATTCTGACTTCCCAGTTTAAATGGTGGTTTTCATTGTGTCTGCTCAGAGAGTATTGATCTAAGGATTGTCTATGCCAAAGTGCAATTTTGCATCTGTGTGTGTATGCGTATAGTATTTGTGGTGTTTTGTTTCAACTCTGACTTGAAATTTTGTTGTGATTTGCTGAGAAGGAGCTTTAAAAAAATATTTTGAGGCACATACAGGTGAGAAAATAATTTGTCTGTCCAGGCAAGTGTAATTTGGAAGCAGGCAGCAGAGTAATTGTCATTGGTATGGCCTTTAACAGTTGACAGTTTGATACATACTTGATGGACGGCTTTTTCCCCGTCATAGTCAGCATTTTTATATGCAGGAGCAGAATTTAAAATTATGACTTTAACTGTATAGGTGTTTTATCGTAAATCTCTTTCTACCCATTTATGGTTTTCTGTCCAAGTGTTTCTTTTGTTCTCCTCTAAAATAGTTCTTCCCTGTTACCTGGAAAAACAAACAAACAAAACCTGCTCATAATATGTTAGTAGTCACTGATGCAGTGGCAACACATGTGCTTGTATTTCCTATGTTCCTTGATTTGTCACCTTACCCAAGGGTCATCTGAGAGTGTTTGCACCCGAAGCAATGCTTAAATGAATTTTTAGTACATAGTCTGACTGCATTATAGATAACACAACCTACCAAAAATGCTTGTGGGTTATAAACTCTGGTTGTGTTCAGCAGTCTTCTGAATTTGGCGTTGTAACAGCAACCTGCAACCCAAATCCCAAAGACAGAAGGATTTCAGCCTGGAGGTGAATTGTGCTTTCCTAGGCAAGGAGACTTAAGAGCGAAAGAGCAAATTAAAGAAGGGTTGGAATAATCTGTTTTTTGTGGTAGTGGTCACCCTGAGTGGTACTCAGCTGTCTAAATTTAGGCATCGAATCTGATGCCAGGACTCAGAGCCTAGAGACCCTGAAGAGTTTAGGGGGACCCCAAGAAGGACAGCTGGAGCTCCACGGTTCCCCTGAACATGTTCAGGTCCAGAATTCCAAACCTTACATTATTTACCTGCGGTTGCGCACTGTTCTTAAACCCATCACTTCGGTTAGTCAGCCCCCTCTTAACCTCAGATGCTGATTTTTGGTCCACCAATGTGCTTAAGTGAAATGAGGCAGGGTGCGCTCCTGTTCATGGTACATGTTAATGTCTGTGTACAGCTTTTTGGTGAAATTTAAAAAAGAAATAAAACAAGAAAATAGGATTACATCTGGCATGGCATACATGGCATGTTTCTTTTGCCATTGTGTTGATGCAAGTTTTCAGTTTTTAATTGTGCACAAATGGCAGAACTTATCTCCTTTTTTTATTTTTTTAATGTAACCAATTTAAATTGAAGTGTGGTTTCTACCATATGCTTGTTTCAACCATATTTGCAGTTAAAAAATATTTCCAAAACATAAGAGTTCAGGGAAAATACACTGTTAACCATGAGTCTGTGTAGATACTAATTTTTGAGGGTGATGCTAGCAAAAGGAAAAGATTGATCTACATGGCTTGAAAGTAAACGATACAGAGTTTAACAAAGGAAAGCTGCAGGACTTTTTCTCATGAGCTTTGTCAAAGAGTATATATTGTGAATAAGGCTGAGACATCAACATGTGCTTAAAAGGTCCTATGGTACTGACATAGAAGGTAGTCTGCAAATTTTGAAAGAAGGGGAAATACAGCCTGAAATGACTGAGATTGAAAGCTGTCGTCATGAGAAAAATTTTAGTCTTGGGCATGTGTTTGAATTTTCATTATTTGTAAATTACTGATGCAGTGCAGCAAGATGAGGATAACTATTTTTTTAACCTGAATTCCTAGTTTAAAATACAAAGAGCTGCTCTGGCATGAAACAGTAGTGCTTGTAAATAACATGTTTGTATGATCAACTTGGTATGCAGAAAGGAGTTTTTAGTGTCTAATCATTCACGGAAAAGACGAATTTTTGTTTGAGCTTACCTGGTTGTTGTAAATGTTCAGCACAAATGCAAGAGCATGAGTAGAATAACATGGAAACACAACATGACAAAGGAAAGCAGTAAGGAAAAAGGCAACATTCTGTTTCCTGACAGAAGAAAACATGATAATCTCTTAAGTAAACATGGATAATTGTCTATAGTATGTCTGTAGTAAATGGTATCAGTGATAGTTTTTCAGTACATTTAATCCCTATCTAAGGAAGATAGGGATGAACAAATTCAAGGTATGTATGTGTGATGGACGTGGTCCAACTCATGAGTCAGGCTGAGTCCTGGGCAGTGGGATTTGGAGAGGTTTCTCTCTTCCGGAGCGCAAGGGAGCATGCTTGGCTTTCAGGAGCCTGGCATGTGCGGTATAGAAGAAGCAGGGAGAGGCTGAAAAAGGAAAGGAGGCTGCAGGAGAAGTGTGGGCTGGGATACACTGAGCAGCAGGGAAGGTGTTCTTATGGCAGGGAGCAGCCTGAGCCACAGAGGAGATAAGAGGAGATGGAGGAGAGTTAGGTAGCTCAGAGAGCTGCCGTCTCCTGAAAGGGAATAGGCGATTCTCCCCGCTAAGTAGGAGAGTACCAGTTCTCAGGTCTTTCCTCTTATCTTCCTGCTTGCTATTTGTTTTGCCCTATTAGAGAGGGCATTTTGGTTCAATTTACTTGTGTCAAATAAAAGGTGGTTTTCATGCTCCAGTGTCTTTGCTGTGTGTGCAAGTAAAATAAGGGCCAGTGGGAGTGTTTTGGATAACTTTAGCTAAAGTCTGCAGCTGTCTTGGTTCACAGAGATGTTGTGCTTTGTGGTATCTTTATACAAGAAATGATGTTATATGTCTGTAAACATATTTTTAAAAGTTAAGAAAATAGACTCTGGTTTTCTCTTCAACAAGAAAATGATCTGTAGGACCCTAAAATTTACAACAAACTGGGAGAAAAGAGAAAGCATCACAGACAATGGTCAAAAAGTCCAGTTGGTTTTGTGTAAGTAGGGAAGCATTCCAGATGAGCACCATAAATTTCATAGCCTCATGACAATAAGCAAAAGCTTGCAGGAATAAAAAGAAATCAAATAGCTGCAAGGCCATATTCCCAAATTAGAGAACAGTATTCTCTATAGTCCTGCTGCTGCTGCAGACTTTGGTTTCAAAGTTCAGACAGCTGTAAACTGAGAATTGGATAATGTAATTTGCTTCGGTTTCTCTAGAAAACAGTGGCAGAAAGCAAATAAAAGGTGGATTTCAAAACTGAGTACAGGGGGGATGTGGTAAAAACAGCACCCTGCAGCAGTGGGAGCAGACAGAAGTGCTGAAGTATGGTCTTGTCTTAATAGACAAGTATTATGTGAATGGTGCAGTAAAGGAGATGACATCTTTCAACTGCTGTGTGAGCTGGGAGGCTCGGGAACAAATGAGGGTCCTGTCTCCCAGCAGTCACATTGATGAGAGACGTCATCTTTCTCTCAGCCAGAGGAATGAGAGAGAAACGAGGAGTTGGTTGTAGAAGACAGCGCAGGAAAAGGAGAAATCTAATTTCAGAGTGTTGGCTTTGGGAGGAGTGAGTTTGATGTAAGTGATCTTTTTGGGTAGGTTGGTTCCCATTCCTCCCCTCCCCCACCTCGCCTTGTCCCTATCTTTGGCCTCTTTAGTTGACTGTAGGAATTTTTTTTTACCCGCTTTGAGTTACTGTTGATTTCCTGCTGTGGAAGGAGGACAGAGATGAGAAAAGGAGCTAGGATGGTGGCCTTGAAGAGTATAAGCAATAATACGTTTTAATTTGAAATTTGAATATGACTCACTGAGTTGTGAAAGTTTTACCAAAAAAAAGTACCACTGCAAAGGGCTTCCTAGTAGTTTAGCAAGAACATCTGTACTGTTGCTGTTTATGTCAAAAGGAGCTGGAGGCTAAATTATGCTGAATCATGCAAAAGTTTCTCAGCATCTGTTTTTGAACTGTTGTATTGAAGAGAGACTGAAAATTGGATACGGGTCACCAGAAACACTTCAGTCATACATGGAAAAAATTATTGTAAGTATTTATCTTAAAGAAGGGAGTAACTTAAATCCAACACCTTCTGGCTTTAGCTTTTATACACTTTATCAAATGTGCTTAGAGGGAAAAAAAGTATCTCTTTAGCACCATGTGAAGAACAGGAATATTTGAGTGGAGAGATTTGGTTCCTTTTGACCTACTGACACCTTTGGAAAAATCACACAAAATGAATAGATTTTGGTGACCAATCCCTTTCTTCAGAATCTCCTTGTAAAAACATGCATAGCTGTTGGTATCAAGATGATAATCACTTGGAGCAAAAAGCAACATTCACCTTTGATTTTTGAGCATTCCGTCAATACCAGGACATAAATTTAAGTCTCACTTTTGCTTTTTGTACTGATTTCCTGCGTAAGTGGACATAGAAGGGGTTACCTGCGTATAGAAACTGTTGCTCACTATGAGGAAGGGTAAGAGCATTAGATTCTCTGGTTTTTCCTCAGCATCAAGTGCTGGTAGCTATAATTAAAGTTGTCCTGAAAGTGAATGTGGTACAGGCACTCCAACTTTGTTAGCATCTCTTTAATGAGGAAACTGTTGCATGTTCAAACTTCTATTACAGCTCCAGTAATTATGGTTGCCATCAGTCCCAGCCACTGTAATTAATATTATAACTGACAGTTATAATTTTATTTTCACTCGCAACATTTGAAAAATTACTGTCTTAGACCAGTGTTTGCTTCAATTTTTTTGTTTGCCTATGGATAAATTATTTTGGAAAGACTTGGGGGGAAAAAAAAAAAGTCATTCTTGTTTAATTTCATTTTGGATAATGTGAGAAATTCCTTTCTCATACTACTGAAGATGTTTTCTCCCTTGCCCCACCTGGAAGTTTTGCAGGGAGTGTTTTATAGTGTATTATGCTAACTGGATGGCTGTGTTGCTAGAAGCTGCTTTGAGGTTATTCCCAGACAACATGTGAATAGACGTGAATAGTTGGTAATTCTAATTGGAGATGCCTGCAAGAGGAAGCTGTTTAGTCTACAGCTTCTCTGAAACAAATGCAGCTGCCTACGTCTGTCCCCTGGGAATCCTGGCGCTCAGTAGTGGGAGGCAGATCTGTGGTGAATAAAATCTCTTCCCCCTCTCCTCCTTAGATCCTTATTTAGGCTGTCTCTGCAGAGCCAGCCCAAGGCATGTTAGATCCTAAATGAAGTTATTGTAGGGAGTTATCCAGTTATCCTTCAGCTGCCTCTGTACCCAAAAGCCTGTGCCTGATCTGTCATTTATATGCCTCAGGTTGGGATGGCACAGAAGTAATGGTGATGGATAATTGCATCTTGTGAGCTTATGGAAATAAAATTTATGACTGTATATTTATGGTCATGCCATCATATTCAAAGTGACCTTTCATACAGGTTAAATGTGGGCTTGTAGAATAGGTATGGGAGAGGCAAGCAGATGCTCAGATGGCTTTTGGACAGACACCAGGAGAAAGTAAGGAACGGTTGAATATGAGATGGTGAGATCCCAATTCGGTGGGTTAATGCAGAACAGCACAATGAGAGCTGTCCTTAGTGTGGAGTGAAAGGTTTTAGACCATGTTCTGGTTTAATTAAGTAACCGCTACCAGTTGTAGAAACTAACAATAGCAGTCTAGTTCTTCCTGTGTTCACGGTTACTCCTCAGATCAAGTATATGATTTCCCTGTCAGAACTTGGTGGTACGTGTGGTCACAGATACATGCAACTACTGGTTTTTTTTTTCTGAGAAGGTGCCTTTTCTCCTGTTTGTCAGCACTTTTAACCTAATTTAGCAGCTCGTGATTGAAAGTCTGTATAACAGAGCTTATAATGTTCTCATTTCTTTAGCTTAGTTGATACCAAATGGCACAGCCCCATCAAATCTAGTAATTTACCAAGTGGATATTGCCACAGATAAACGAGTGTTGTATGCCTCTCTTAGTTACACTGCATGAAGCTTTACCTTGTGTTCCTGTAGCACTGTTGAACCATCACTCTTTTATTTTGTCTCTTAGGCACACCACTTCTAGTACGAAGGAGCAGTGATCCAGCTTTGGGCCCACCTACTGACTTCCACCCAAGTGCTTCTCATCCCAGTGACCACAGTCTCAAGCGTGTTGTGGCAGTAGGTATCATGTAGCTCGCCTACTTATAAAAAGATGAAATTCTTTAGAATCTCTGAATGTCAGCCTGGATACATAAGTGCATCAAGCAGAATAGAGCTTTTTCATAGACTTGATGTTTGCCTAGAGAGCTCAGCTGGGTCTCCTTCTGCACTACTTTATGCCAAATGAATGCTGGCTTAAATGACGGTGCGGTTGCACCTACTTGTGAAATTTGTGCCTTTTCCCCTTTAGCTTCCCTATACGATGTTGCAGTTCGCTGTTCCCAGTTGTTTAAGCAGATCTATTGCTCTTTCGTTTCAAAACAAAAAACACTCAAACTCCCAACATCTTTGTTTAGTGCAAGGGCGATGTTTCAGCCTAGATCACAACCAGTTTACAGCAAGATTGCACAAATGGCTGTATTGGCATATTAGGGAGCAGGAGGAAAGAACTGGGGTTCAGCAGCACATACTAGAGGTGGGAACCTTTTCAGCTGAAGGTCTTGTATTTAAGACCATACTTCATTCACATGAACTTAACTGGAAGTAAATAGAAAGTCAGATGACTTGCGTATAAATGATGTTCTATGGGTCCCAATCTTAACTCTGTAATTCTGAAAGCCAACACAGGATTTTAGTTGACTGTTCATTGTTTTTCTTTGGATGGCCAAATGTGTGTGCATCTTATTTTACAATGGCTTGTGTTATTTGCAATTTTAAAAGTGCTAGTGACTCTCCAAGTACACTATGGTGTTACAGGGAGCTGAACTTTGAAAGTCCTCCATCATCTGTCAAACCTGTTTGAGCTGAGAGGTTTTTCTTGATGCTTGCTGTGAGCAGTTATGTATTAATGAAATACCGACTTGGTCTGATAAATGAAAGTATAAAGAAGAATTCTTGGTTAACAGTGCAGACCTTACTGCCTTTGCAAAGTTAAGAAATGTGTAAAATGAGTATGTCAGTATGTAATGCTGACCTCTCTGGTATTTTATAACCATGAAAATTGAAAAAAAAAAAAAATATGGAAGAATTGGTGAAATCTGTTGCATTCCAGGACATATTTGGAATGCTTAATTTTTGACCATCAAGGACAGAAAGATAGAGTTTTGTTGTTTTCTTGGGTTAGGTTGCTTTTTTTTTAAATTTAATATTAGCAGTGACATGTGCGTTTTATGCCAGTATGTGAGGACTGCAGTTATACTTGCAGGCTAAAACCTCACCATGCTTCACTGACTTGCATCAGTACACAAGAATCCTCTGGGCCTAAAGGAATTCTCTGTGCCTAAAATACAGAGCATCCCTCTGTCAGCTGCAGGGGTAGCAGTTAAAGCCGGGCAGATAACAGTGGAGAAGACTGTCAGATTTTTTTAAATATCATGCAAGGAGGGGAAGGCCCAGAAGGTTGAAAGTTTTTATTGTTAAAGTGAAAATCTGTTACAGCAAAATACATTACACTAGTTCTTATTTTTGCAACACTACCATCTCTAAAACTCTCATCATCAATCGTATTGAAATATGCTTTGGCATAATGTTTTGGGAAGCATAGAAAGCTTAAATAACATAGGTTAAATTAGGTACAGATTGTTTTAAAACACGGGGAAGAATCAATATCTGACAAATGAAAAGACATGGCACAGACAACTGAACACTGCATTTTGAATATAGCTATGCTCTTTCACGCAAGTCTTAAAGCAATGTTTAGAGAAAATTATGTTGTTCTGTATGTTGCTACTGGAAATTTAAAAGTAATACAGCATTTCCTCTGCCACAAACACACTTTTTTCACATTAAACTGCTTCCTTGTAGTCACATGTGAGTAAGAAAAAACAGTGCTGTTGGTAGATGAAACAATTTTCAGTGCATGTAGTAAAAATTAAGTCTCTGTATTTATGCCACAATTATCTTAGCAGTCATTTTGTAATTGAAACTGACTTCCATAATTAGCTTAATTGTTTTGGCACTTCTGGCATTTTGGTGTTTGGCACATGTAGAACTGGCAGTTTGATTCTATGTAGAAATACTCTTTAGTTAGACTGTATGCTGTCTTACACAGTATGTACTGATACACCAGTAGTTGATCAGATCTTTGAGAGGTGATTATCATACAAATCTCTGAAGACAGCACTGATGTCTCTAAGAGAGTGCAGGACAGACATGCGGTAAGTCATGCATAAAATAAAACAGGAAACATGCAGTAATGTAAGAAAAGAACATTACTATCCAGTTCAGGTGAACTGGATGGACCTGATGAACCATTTGAGCTGGTCACAGTATTTGCAGAATCTAAGCAGAGCATATATTCTGTTTTAAAGATGATGTCCCATTCATTCAAAGGAAGATTTATTTTTTTCATGCCATATGATGATTACCAAAACTACAAAATCTTTTTGGAGTGACCAGGTAGTTTGAGAATTTGAGCTATTCTTTCATATTTTCTCTGACATTAATTTTGTCTTAGCTGTAGTTTTAGCCTCAGTTAACAAAATACTTCTAGATCAATCAAAAACTGATAGTGAAGTCCAGCATCTGTTCTCTCAGACTGGAAGTCATTTAACAGATGGTACAAAATTTGAGTTTCTGTTTTCATCCAAACCTCTCCTTCCTTGTCGTGATAGCTGCCACTGAAAAATTCAGGGAAAAACAGGGATAACAAACATCTGAATTTGTTATTGAAGAAAAGGTATTTGTTAGCAAATTTGTTAGTTTATGAAAGCAACTGTTAAGCTCTTCTGTCTAGTTACAATCACAGAGCCCTGGCCAGGCTTTCAGAAATGGAAACTTCCCTCTCTAGCCCTCCAGAGAGAACCTCAGGGAAGTGTAAATATTTTAATGCACATCTCTGAAAAATTTGGTGGCCGTGGCTTTGCTACAGCAATAGCCAAGTGCCGGTCTAGCTGCTTTTTGGCTGTGGATGGCCTCACGGGGTTAGCAGTGGGCACGAAGCCTTCAACTGGGGATCTCCCCTGGAGTGATTCCATGCTGTTTTGATTGAGATGGTCGAAGCCTTTTAGAAGGAGGCCGCCTTCTTTGGCCACTTAACACTTGCTCAGCACTTGTCCCCAGCTTGGTGAGAGGAGCTACAATTTCAGGTTCTCTGCATCAGTTCAGAAGTTCCTAGCTGGATTCCTCTGCCCAAGCTCCACTCTGATAAAGATGATATGCAGCAGGGCAGAAAGTCTGAATTGTGAGGTTCTGTTGGTTTGGTGTTTTGAACTTTTTAGGGAGCAGAATACATGTTACTCCTTTTGCTCAGTCTAGTTCATCCAGGTAGCAATTGTGAAGGTATAAATAAAACATCTGAACTTTCCTTTCTGGAGCTATTACTTCCGCTTCTCTCTCTTTTTGCCCAGGGACAGACTTCCCGACTATCTTAAGACTTGATCTGTCATGCATTTTAGATGGAGGATTGTGGTCCTATTTAAGTTGTTGAGAGTTTTGCATTAATTCTGGTGGGATTAAGGTTTCACCCCTTCTTGTTAACTTACTGATTATTATGGGGATGCTATGTTCTGCATGACTTTCTTTTCTTTCATAGTTGCGTGTTTCCTGGATAAACACATAGGTTAACTTGGACTTAATCAATGGGAATGGCTGATTAAATTGCATTTATCCATATTTAAAGATACAATGAGATGCTGGATCAATTGAACAGCTGCTCCAGTGGCTCACTACAGCTTCAATTTTTACCTAGATGTGACTTGAAATTGACTGTATTTTATGCATTGTGGACATATAATTTGCAACTTCAGATAAGGTTAATATATAATCAGAGCACTTTTATGTTTCAAGTCCTTGTTAAAAAAGGATGAAACCTCCTCTGGTTCTTCTGGCTGTTAATTGTGTTTGTAATGTATTAGCCTTTCTGATTAAGTGTCTACAGATTAGCACAACGTGAGTGTGTGTAAGGATGCAGCTCCATGATTTGCCCCTTCTAGATACTATTTTGTGTACATACGTAAACATAAAAATATGCTACAATCAGAGCTTCGCTTTAAGATTATCAGTAATACTTTCAAAATGTGTGGGTATTGTAAGAAAAAGGCAGAAATATTGCTTCCTTTAATAGGCTACTTAAAAGTAGGGCAGAAAAAGTCATTTTTGACACAGTGATGGAATGATTCTGTAGAGTCTACAGCTTGGGTTGATCCAGGAGGTTTCTGCTAAGGCTTAAGCTAAGAGACTGCACTGCTATGAGGGTTGTATTGTCTGGATGATTTTAGAAGTTGGAAGTTTTGTCCAGTATGTTTACTCACCCTGACTAGGTCGGGTAGTTTTAATTTCTGGTCCCTTTGCATGTGTTAGAATTTCAAGATGAAGTTCGCCCATAGTTATGCCATGGTATCAGAGAATGGTTTGGGTTGGAAGAGAGCTTTAAAGATCATCTAATCCAACCCCTTTGCAATGAGCAGGGACATCTTCAACTAGATCAGGTTGCTCAGAGCCCCGTCCAACCTGACCTTGAATGTTTCTAGGGATGGGGCATCTACCACCTCTCAGGGCAACCTGTTCCAGTCTTTGACCACCCTCATGGTGAAGAATTTCTTATATCTAGTCTGAATCTACCCTCTTTTAGTTTAAAACCATTACCCTTTATCATTTTGCAACAGGCCCTCCTAAAAAGTCTTGTTGCCATCTTTCTTACAAGCTCTCTTTAATTATTCTAGGAGGTGGGCTATGAGAAGGATGTCAGATATTGGGAGAAATGCAGTAATTCCTCAGGAACTAGCAGTGCTGGAAGGATGATGCACTTGTAATGCTTTAAATCCAGTGCTGCTTAATGCATAATGATTAGACAACAAATAAAGTAGAGATGGAAACACATCTTAGGTATTACAATGTGTGTTGCAGGGTAGAGGCAAGACTGCTCCCCTGAGGTGGTGTGGTCTCGGATTGTCATTCAGAATAGCAAGGTTTTTAAATTTTGGAAGGCATTTACCTTTTTCCGGGAGAAGTTTTGCTGTCAGTAATTTAGCTCCTGCTCTTGAAATACTGCTGTGTGGAACTGAACAGAAGATCTGGGGAGATTTAAAAGACTATTCTGTCATTCAGGTGGGGAGTTCCAAACAGTTTGAGTTTTTTAAAAGGGAATTCTGATGTGGGTGAATCCACTTTTAAAGCAACTACTGTGTGTCTGTTTACGCTGTGGAACATATATAGAACACTCCTAATCAGTGCAGGAGCATGTCAGTGTATTGCTTTTGATGTCTGATTAGATGATCATAGGGACATCTGCAGTGAGTTAGTTTTGAAGTTGTTGGTTTGAGGCACTGCAGGAACCAGAGCTGTGTGGCAGTCTTACACCATGAAAAACTGCTGCTTTTAAAGAACCTTTTATAAATCCAACGATGCAGCTAGCTGAGGGCTGTCAAATTAACAAAAGCCATTCCTTCTTGATTCTTTCTGTTGCTTTTCAACCCTGCACTGCTTTTTTTCCGTTTCCTTGTGCTGTGGCATTCTGTGTCAAAAAGAAATTGCTTTATATTGTAGAGGAAAAACTAAGAAGTGTAAATGAAATATTTGTAATGCTTCAGAATACTGAATTGATCATCTGAAGAGGGGCAGAAGTGCCCTGTGGTAATTTCCTATTTTGAGGGTACAAAGAGGTATGGGGCGGGGGGAGTGGGGGAGCCCTCTTTGTGTTCCTTGCACAGCCTACATTTCAGGAAAAGTGTATTGTTTTATCTGTATTGTTTAAGATGAGTAGTGGGTGTAATTTACATATTTTTGAGAAGGACAAGTAGATATTTTGTGATTTATTTTAGTAAGAGCTAATAGTGACTGTTCTGTGACGGTAATAATAGTTATAAATTATCAGTAAAAATGGAACAGTGGGAAAAGAAATTATTTATTGTTTCTAAAGCCTGTTTCCAATGAGAGGAGTGCAGGCTTTTTACTGGCTATTCATGAGAGAAAGTATCTGTTACGAAAACCATCAAAGTTCTCCATCATTCTTGGAACTTATGTTAGTAGGGGACTGGGTTTAGTTTCCTCTTCAAAATAAGTTTTGGGCCTTGGCTGTCATTTTGAAGACACCTGATTGTTTATAAACCTTCCTCTTTTGTGTAGTGAGGTAGATGTGATTGCAGGTGATGGAAGATGGCTGAGAGACTTAAACACTTTCTTTCTCCCACGTGGCCTATCTTACAAAGAATGTGGAAAAATTGTAGGGTGGAAATAAGAACTGCTGACAAGAAAAAAAAAAAGGAAAAAAGGTCATGCTTTCAATGCTATTGACACATCTTTGGGGTCCTACAAAATACCATATTCCATCTGGAGTAGGTTTTAGCAGGCAGCTTACGCAACAGGCTCATGGCACTGAAGTTGGAACGAAACATTAGCGAGTTACTTATATGTCTGACAGTCAAAAGTGGAAGATGGCAGTCAGCATGGCTCATGCATATCATTTACTGTCAAGCTCTAGAAATCTTTAGCTAAACGAAAATAGGTTCTCAGTCAGTGTCCTACTGAAATGCTTACTACTAAATAAATAGCATTTCCCATAAACATAGCAATCCAATGGACAGCAGGGAATAATGGCAGGAATATTTGGCACTTACTTAGACCCAAATGTTGCTGTGATATTAGGAAAAAACTCATTTTGGATTTTTTTTTTTAATATATCATCTTGCAGCGCACTGATGTATGAGACTGCTCTTGTTCTGGTTAATATTTCTGTGTCTCTGAAGGTGAGATTGTAGCTTTGTTTCTCTTACAGGATTGACAGTTATTCACACCCAAAGGAGGTGTGATTGGTGGGGTTTCTCTTTTGTTGTTGGTTTGGTTTTTTAGGAGAATCCCCTTAGACACTAAATTAACCCATCCCATTGGAGACGCCTTGTCTTGGGGATTTGTTCTCCTGTGTAGTTGGTGTCTTGGCTAATCTGGATTTACAGGTTTTTGAGTTGTAATAATAATATAGTGCTCTTTGAAATGTGCACATTCAGTTTTTCTTTTCTAGCAGCAGGTCCTGATTTACCCCATACCAATGAAGCAATTTCGTACAATGACAACTGGAATGAAGGGAGGGATATTTTAGTGCTTCTGTGTACTGTGTGCTTTTGGTGTTGCAGGTTTTTGACATGTAGTTAGGAATAATAAATTGAGACCACTGTGAATATAGACTGAAATGATAAGGGTGATTCAAAATCTTGAATCTCACTGAACGAACATCTCAGCTTTGATTTTTGTCAGTAATTGCAATGGCTTCTTCTGGTCTGTCAGTCTTATATGACCTTTTGTCATAACTCAGGCAGCAGAACTTCTCTGAAATAACTTTAAATAAAACCTAATAAATAAACAATTTAGTAAATAAATCTTCAGTTAAAAAAGAAGTGATTAGACTCTAGAACAACTGAGTTGGTGCAAGAGCAAATTGTTGTCACTGTCTGTACTATGAGGGACAATGATTAACTGTTTGTGAGGTACCCTGTTATTCTGGTCCTGAGCACCCAAGGATGGACATACTTGTGGTCTGATCTGGCACAGTTGTTCTTACGATGTATTTCAGATTGTAAAGGAGCATATTTGTCAGTTCAAATTTTTATACATCCCAAGCAGAAGCTTTGGCGCCCCAAGAGAGATCTTTTAGGAACAGTTGCTCCTATAAGATTTTTGATATTTTTTTTCTTGACAATCAAATTGAGTAGTGGCTTGTGCTTTTTTTTAAGTTATTTTTCTATTTTTAAAGTACTAGTAACAGTAAGTTTTGCTTTTAATTCATCTTGGTTTAAGCCGTGGTTTAATGTAGGTTTCAATTAGAACATATGGATTCTCAAGCTCCTCTTCAAAATTCAAGTAAAACAGCTTTCTTTGCATCAGTCCCAAGGGATGCTCATATTACTATATTTACTGTACTTGAACTGCACCATGTAATGTGACTGGGCTGAGGACATATCATGGTATCTTAGAGTTAGCCGAATTAGTCTCCATGTTGGCATTCACTCTGTTGTCTATTTAGCAGCTGGCTTAGTCACATGAACTTGGACCTAATAGTGGTGCATCTGAGATGATTATACATTTAACACCTGTGGAGATAAATTGACCTTCTCAGTTTCCTTTCTTCTGCTTTTTGGCAATTATCAATTACAATCAATTACATGGTGTATCTGTCAGCTGGCCTCATGTCAGTCTAAGAAATGTGGTGAAGGGTCCTCATACCTGGAGTTAACCTCCACCCCCACACCTCCCTTTCCTTAATGATCTGCATAAATCTTTCTGTCCTTCAAGCAGCAGAATGGGAATAAAACAAATATATTTTGGGGTAAAGTAAGTTCTGCAAGCAGCACTACTGAACAAGGGCCAGTTATTCTTCATCACCTCATCTTTTGACACTTTCCATAAGAGCCTAAATGAATTCTGTTTCTGATACAGAAGAGGCCTATTCCAAGGGGAATTTCATAAAACGCTTCTATGGGAAGTTGCAAGCATGTTAAAAGGAGGAGAGGCCAGGGAACAAAAAAACACAGAGCAAATGGATTTTAAGTCACAAAGAAGAAGAAAAAATTCTCTTTATCATCAGGAAGAAAGATATCCCCTTCAATTTGGTTTCAAAAAAAACGTAGCCAAAGTATGGGTGTTTCATCTTATAAGTAAAGTCTGTGAAATGCTGCTGTTCTTGGTGATGAATCTGTTTGTTTCTCAGAAGTTCCTGTAGTGATACTCTTATTTAACCAAAGGATTAGTGTCTTAACTGTATTTTTGGTTTAAAAGAACATAGGAACGTTTTCCTCAGATCTGTGAGGCATCCACCATAGCTGGCTGGGCATCAGATGTTTCTGTGTGCTTCTGCAAAGATGTGCTTTTCCTTAAGTAACAGTATTGGTGAAAATTCTGTGACACAAAGACCAGCTATGAGACCAGTGTGGCTAACATACACTACACTATGCAGCTAAATGTATCCACGTTTCCTTCACGCACAGTACCTGCCACCTTGCATGCTTTCAGGTTTCCATTTGAGAGTGTGAGTTCAGTAATGGTGTATATCTGAGGGAAGAATATTTTACGAAAGTTACCCTGAAATGCTGATGACTGAAGTGGTCTGCAATATAGTGGTAAGAACAGCTAGAATCAGAAAGCTTTGCTCCTTGTGGACAAAATGCAAAAGACTATATTAAGCTTATATTACAAGTCTCCCTTGACCTCCTACCAGGGAGGCTCAGAGGAGCAGAAAGAGTCATAATGGGCTAGAAAAGTTTTTACACAGTATTTTTATTATATAGAAATTACCCTGTGAACTTCTAAATAGCAGAATTAACTCTTGGGATAAAAGAAGTCAGTTTCACTTCAGCCTTCAGGCCATCCTGTCCATCCTTGATTTCCTGTTGTTAAGCATGGGAAAATGCTCCATCCTGTCGTGCAGAAGAGAAGGAGAATTGTCTGGATCACTATTCATAGGTAGATCCAAACACTGCTAGCCATAATGCTTTGAGATGGATACTCTCAACTATTTGTCTTATGGTCAGATTGCTAGTCTAGTTAATACTCAGAATCTCTGATGTATGTTTTTCTCTTTAAAGTGCATCAGAACATAGCAAGAAATTGTCAACAGCAGAAGTACTTTTAGGTTAGGGATTACCGTGTTAATAACAAGAAAGCTATCCTTGGATTTACAAAACACTGAACAAAATGATTGCTTAATGCCCGGCTGTGATTTTCTGCCTTTTTACCTTTCAATGTCTATTTTATGTGTACTTGTCATTTTCAAATGGCTGTTTTGAGAGGCACGTTGATGACGCTATTGTGTTAATGTCATCAATCGTAGAAACACTGATATTACCAGGTGAAGTTAGTTCATTAGAATCAGATGCATGTGCTCATAAATAATTTTTTTAAGTACGGCACTATGCCAACAGATTATAACACTTTTGAGAAATTAATCTGCTGCCAATTATATGTATTTATAATACTATACAAGTGTATAAAACATGAAATTATTGATGTTAGTTCTGTTAAAATTGCTTTTCTGTAGTGTCTGATGCCAGTTACCTGTTAAGCACAGGTCTAATATGCAGATTCTAGGTTTATAGTGATTTAACTTTTATTAAAATGATTCAATATTTAGAATTTGTTACTTATTATTTTATATTCGTGTGATTATGATTATGACTACCACAAATGCTTCTTTTTAATTTAGTTAGTAAGATTACTTCAGGTCTAGCTTTCTGTTCCACTGCTGCTAGTATTTCATTCTGTAACAATGAAATGTGCACTTTTAGGGCTGGTTGGCAACTCTGTTTAGCTTGCACTGCAAAAATCAAATGAGAAAATAGTCTTTGCTTTGATATATACAATTTATTACTGGTTTATTACACTTTTAAAGTAGTTGAAATCATCAATCTAGGCTTTTGATAGATGTGTATTAAGTAAAATGGTACAAATTAAAGTTCGAAAGCAAGTTCATAGCATTCACCAGCTTTTAAGGGGAAAAAAATATTCAAGCAGAAGACAGAAAAATGTTTCTGCTTTAAGCCTACCAGAAACTCCTTTTAGTGAGAAAGCATTATAAGGTAATGCTACCCGTTTATTGGCATATATAGCATATATGTTCATGTGGTGCCCTTTGCTAACAACGTATTTTAAGAGAATTGAGATTGCCTCAGATACATTGTTGTGAAAGGAACGGGAACTAGATAAATATACTAGAATTCACAGACAGTGAAAGGTTGTCTGTGCAAAGGAGTCTGAGAACACAACTCACTAGAGAGTAAAATTTATTTTCCAGCAACACTGAAATCTGAGAAGGGCTCAGCTACCTAGGCACCTACCACTGAGTCTTACTGATGCTGTTGGGATCAGACCCTTAACCCTCTCTAACCTCCCTCTTAAATAGGACCATATTAAGTAACATGCTTATCCTGCCATGAGATTTGGGCTGTTTTGAATTGGGGAATGGGGAGCCAGTTTGCAGGCTTGGAGTCTTCCTGGCCACTGGGCCATTTCCCCTGCCACAGGGAGTCCTCCTTGCCCCTGCACCTCCTGCCCTGTTCCTGCTGGGACCGAGGGTTCCCAGAGGCAGGCTGGCCCTGCCACCTGGGGCCTTTCTGACAGCCTCATGTCTTTGCAGTTGCTGGCCAGCCTCTGCTCCTGCTCTGCAGGACTGTGCCGTGGGTGGCCCTCCGGGCTGGTGGCCAGGCAGGTGGCTCCAGTGCCCCTGGGCTGGTGGGGGTTGTGCTGCCGGGGTGGCTGCCCTCCTTCTGCCCAGCCTGTGGCAGGCTGCAGGCAGGGGAAGTCTCTTGTAGACTCAGCTGTATTTGGTGCTGTATTTTTTTTAATTTGGACTTTTAAGCAGCTTCAAGCCAAATAAGAAATGCTAGCCAACAGAACTGTGGGGATTCATAGTGATAATTTCCCTTGCTTTTGGAGACAGAATCGACGGTACACTGCAGCTGGGGAACAGGAGGCTCCTATTGAGGAAGAAAAATAGTGTCGGGAGTGTTCAGCCTCCAGTCTAATACATTTTTCCTACTGCAACTTGCACTTCTGGCTTCATTATAGCTTGCTCTCATAAGTCGTCATTTCTGTCTCAAGGCTGTTGTGCTTTCCAATGTAAAGCAGATTGATGCTGGCACATTTTTTCTATTTTAATTTTACAAAGTTGTCACACTGAAACTGCCTCATACTGAAAGTGCTTTGAAGTGAAGAGATAAACAAAGAGCTAAAATAAAATTAAAAAGGAGCACAAACAACATTTCATCTTGGTTTGTCTTTTTTAAAAATAAGCTGAATGGATGTAGTACCCTTGTGCCACTGTAGTAAGTCTGCAAACATTAGCTGATCAATCTAAATTGAGTTAGTGTATGTGCAGTAAGCAGAAACAGGTGAAAATTAGGTTATCTGTGCCCAACTCTTTCTATTTGCTATGAACAGTGAGATATAAACTAGTTTTTAGACCTGATTAGTTTTGTTTATTTTCAGAGAGGGGCAGAAGCAGAACATGTGCTATATCTACCATAGTTATTAAACCAAGAAACTAAAAGTCACTAGCTCAATTGTGACATTTGCAGATAAAGGTAGCAAGCCCTGCTATAAATAAATCTGAAGTGAATCCAGGAGGAAAAACAGCAGCAGTCCTTGGTACATTTCAGTTTTATCTCTATGAAAAACAAACTCCCAAGAATTTTCTGTCCTTTCACTAACAAAAAAAGAAGCCGTTGTCTCTGCTGGTGTTAGAAATGCCAACCAATTTATAATCTGAAGTATGGCTTATAACTTCACTGTTTTGGATTTATGGACTCCTGAAAATTTTCCAGTGAAGACAGTAATCTAGATAGTCACAGTTACTTTTTATGAAGTTCTGAAAGTAGGCAAGGAATTTAGAGGGCTGTTGGCCACAGATTGAAGCCACTGTCTGCAGCAATAAAATAAAAAAATACCAGCAGCAAATGCGCTCTCACTATTACAGTTCTTGGGTGCACAGTTACTATTAAACTTTATTTGAAAGGGGAATGAAAAGTCTTTGTCCCTAGACCAGATTTGAAAACATGTAATATGTTTTTGCACCCCTATAGAAGTCTTTTTAGTTCATATTTATGCACCTCTCCTTAGTGGTGAGAAGTAGCAAGTGCATGTGATTTCTCCAAAGTGGCATGATTAAGTCCTTCCCTGAGATCGCAGCCTTACCTGTGCAGTAGTGGCTTGTATTCCCCTTTCCCAGCAGAAGGGTAATTGTCGTTGCCTTTTTTCCTGGGCCAAGAAGTATCACCACCACTGCAGAGTATAAGACCCAGGAGACCTAGCTGTGGGCTTCCAGTCCTGTTGTTACTCCAACTTGGAACTGCTTACTCATAGAACCCAGCGTTTATTTTCAAGCTAGTACCTCACCTGTGTCCTGAATTGTATTGCAGGGCTCTAAAAATCAAGCCAAACGCAGAACTGGAAATCCAGCGTTGTCTTTTCCACTAGTTTGAACAGGCTCATGAGCAGTAGTCTTGACATACTGGTATCTTAAAACTTCTGTGCCTGTTCAGCCTAAGAGTCAAAGGATCCCCTTACAGAGACAGCTAATGCTTTCTTTGACAGAGGTTGTCACTCGTGTTTACCAGATAATTATTTTTAAAAATAAAAGTTAATTAGTTCACAGAATATTAACAGTTTCTGCCCTCTCTGCAAGCCAGTTGAGAACCTGACAAAAATCATTCCCTAGTGTCATTTGCCAGAGCCCTAAACTCCTCTGAACTGAACTGCCTTTGCCTTTTCCTTAGAGGGAGGGGTTTGTGGGAAGAGTGTTTTGCTGTTAGGTTTTCTGGCACTTACATCACCATCAGTGATCAAATGTGCCTGTTCTGCCTTCAAGAGGGCTGTGAGGATGAATGAAATATACTCTGAAGTGTTAGGTTCTTTCCATCAGACCAGACTTCAAGGTCTACTACTGTTTCTGTGTCATCTCTCACTTCAAAGGTATCTGCCCTTTGACTTTTAAGTTGAGCTGTTATTGTTAGGGCCCCTTTGGGTTGCCTGAGGCTATCAGATGTCCAAATAGCCATAACAACAGAAATAATATTTGCTTTCATATGGTAAACAGTTCCTGTTTGATTGTTACAAAGATGTAAAGGCAGCTCAAGCTTGAGGAAAAAAAAAGAAAAAAAATATGAACTGTTCAAACTTTATTTTGGCTTGCATTCAGCTCCCTGGATCCTTATGGATCCTTACCTATGTGTTTTCCAGACTTGATGGTGCCTGTAGCGGTTGGAATTGGATACAACCATGGGGATTCTTGCACAAAGGAGACAAATTTTCAGTCCTGATCAAGTGTAACTGTCCCTGAAGCTGTTCTGGTTGGGCTCCCATTTAAGTTCCGGTGAAGGTTTGCTAACTAAACTTGTCGCTATTGGAATTTTATTACCATTTAAACAGGAAAGGGTTATTTGCTGGGAGAGGTTATATCAGATTGAAAAGCCTCATCTCTGTTCCTTTTAGAACCTGGACTCCTTTTGTGCTCACAACGCTGTGCTGTAGGCAGTTCGTGCTTGAGGGAAACGAACTGTTCAGACTGGTTTTTGAGTTGGAGTTCAGCTCCCCAGGCCCCTGTATTTGTGATCTCCAGGCTTGATCGCTCCATTACTATTGTACAGGGGTGAACGTGAACTGGGGAAGCTCAGAGTAGCTTAAAATGCAGCAGTGCATTGCCTTAGCAATGCAGATCAGTATTCTCCTGTTATTCCACTAGGTTTTTTTCATGTATCCAGTACTTCCTATTAAAATATTAAGCCTGATTCAGTGTGCTTTTTTGTTGAAGTTTAAAGCCCCGCATGAGATTATGCACAGATACTTGAAAAAATGCCATTCCCTACGTGATCTTTTCTGCTGGGAGCTACTTTTGTCTGGGATGTATTGCTTGTGCCTGCAGGATGTACTGTGTTTCTGGGGTCCTAGACTATTAAGCTCATTTTCAGAAGAAAGCAATGAATGCTTCCTTCAGTAGCTTTTGAATTTGGTAAAGTTTATCTCTGAATGAGAGACCTTTCTTTAGAAAGTCTACCTTGTTCTTTCTTTCACAAAGTAACTAATTGAAGCTATTTATTTCTAACTTTTCTTTCTGGAGGAAAAGATAACGTCTTTACTTTTGAGTACCTAGAAAACACATTACAGTGATGTGGAGCCATTAAATATATAGATTAGTAGTACTCAATATAAGAAAGATGCAAGCAAAGTCTAGCAGCTTGCAGTGGTTTGGATTTTTATGATGCAGTTACAAAGTCTTCACCAAAAGCTTTGGTATGTGATGTCATAAGAACCTTCACTGTACAAAATATTTATAAAATTGCTTTTCTAAATAATAAATTTCAGTGAACTTGGCATAGGTGATCTTGTTTTCTTAGGGTCAGGGAACAAAAATGTACAAAAAACAACCCATCCACTGACACCCAGTATGCTGCTGGTCTTCCAGCATTTCTGGTTGTGGAGTATTTCTAATTATAATCAGACCTGGATAATTCATGTTGGGTTTATTCATAAGTAATAATATTTGAAATATTTAACTGGTAAATAAAACTGCACTGTGCTTCATATCTAAGCATATTGTACTGAAGTTTTAAAGTTTAAATAATTCACATACATAAAAACTGTGTCAACTTACTGTTAAGGTCGCTCAAATTTTCTGTCAACACATTTCTTAAAATCAAGGAAATTGTAAGTTAAGGAAATGCTAGTGTTTATTTCAACCTCATTTCACATGCCTTAGCTCAGAAACATCTTAAAGTACATGGATATACTGAACCTTGTCACTCCTTCATGCATCTGTCACATTCCTCCCTTGCTGTCACAAGCATGGTCTTCACTGACCTTGGCCCTCCCAGGTATCCATAAAAAATAACAGAACCGTAAAAATGAGGGAATCTGAAGGAGGTGGTTTGCAGTTTGGGAGGGATGAACGGCAGCAGAGACGTATTCTGGAAGTTGGGGAGAGGCTTGCAAGTCCTGTAACATGCACAAAGTTTGGTTGGTGGTTTTGGGGGTGGTTTTTGTGTGCTTGGTTTGGTTTTGGGTTTCTGTGGGGTTTGTTTGTTTTGTTTTTAAATAGGATACTTCTGCTTTACATGTAAAACAGATCTATTAGCCTCACTGTTTCACAACAACACTTTCGTTGTGTTGCCTCTGGGTTGGCTTATGAAACAGCTTTTCATTAGTTTGCTTCACCTTTTTCTGGTTTGTACCATTGTCTGAGATAGACTGACTCAAATGAGTAACAACAAGCAAACAGCTCAGTCCAAGGCAGTTATGGAGTAAAATGCTAATTGGATACTTTCATTTAGTGAACCATAATAAAATGACAGTCTTGGAGATAGCGGTGCAGCTGAAACTAGAGGTTTGTAAAGTAAAGCTTTCAGTTTTCCAGTCTTGCTGAACATGATCAAACTTCTTCTGAGTATTAAAAGAGTATGTAAATTTTGAGTTTCTTAGCCTAAAAAGAAGAAGGAAAACAGTGCGTTTTAGATCTACTCAAAATGTTTCTAAAAATCATCAGAATTTAATAGAATACTGAAGTGAAAGCTGCATATCTGCAAACATGAGCAACATCCTTGTGTCTCACTGGGTTATTTATTGTGTAGAGTACTTTGTTACTTGCTGGAGTGCTCTGATGTGATTTGCTTTGGTTGAGACCTAACTGTGAAAGGAACTAGTAGTTAGGTATTGAGTTGACACATACTGTAAGTAGTTTGGGACTTTTACTTTGCTATTTGGTGCCATACTTCTGGTTTCTAAGTTCTGAGGAACTGGAAACAAGGGAGCTATTTTGTCGCAGCTGTGTAGTTTCTGTGCATATCTGAAACCAGCTTGAGCATCCTCTGTGGAGAGGTTAGGGAAACGATGGAGCTACATAAAGGCATGTGAGGAGACAGACTAGCTATTTTCTTCTACTTTGTGGCAAACACTTAAATACTAAACATGCCTCTGAGATACTTTGTCTCTATGAAATCATTGATATAAGTAAGAATGTTTATTTTAAGACAGGGATGAGAAAAAAAAATAATTGGAAACTTCTTCTGGAAGACCTTTTTATTACCAATACTTCTCATGGCACAGTTTTCTCCTGTTTTTCTCAAAAGCAAAGAAACAGGCATTGAATAGAAACAGGCACGTTTGTCCAGGAACACATGCAAGAAATAGGAGGATTGATAACTCGTGCTGGTTTTTGTCTTTCGGAGAATTACATACTTGTTTGTATCATGTGTTGTGCTCACCTGAGCAACAGCAGTGTTCTCTGACCTTTGTTCTTGCAATTAAAGATGCTGCTATTAGTCAACTATAGTGCGATTAAGTCCAACTGTAACCTTAAAAAAGCAATTTCTGTCAATAAATGTAACTTCACGGTGTGAAAATAGTTACCTGTGTGATTGCCTCTGCTTGTTTTCTTTACATGATTTAAAAAAAAAATCATGGTAGTGAGAGTTCTAACTGTATAAGATTGTCCCCCTCATAATCAGATCAGTAGGTAAAAGTGTGCTCATTATAATATCCTGAGCTTAATTAATCTATATGGCTTTATTATTGCTGTTCTATTTTATTCCCAATTAATGTGTTGATAAATCTTTGCTTAAGGCATTTTTTTCACCCCGCTTTCTTTCAACCATATGATAAATCCTGTTTTCTTTTGCTGCAATTTTTAGTGCTGTCAAATTATTTACTAACCAGTGCTGTTATTTCAAGATGTAGTTAATTATTAACATGAAACCAGATCATTTTATGAAAGGTTATTTTCTGATGACTTTTAAAAATCCTTGGAGAGGTTGAAAATACCATTATGATTCATAAGGATTTGTTGGAAATAACAATATATTCTCAGGTGATCCATCTCTAGTTTAAATTGCATGCTAGGTTTAAGATAAGCCAGTGATAGTAATGTCTTGGCTCACAGAAGTCAATTCAGGTTTATTAATAATATCCACTCATAAATTCAGGGTAAGACTGTGTCTGTACTTCCAGATCCTAGAATAAGGTTTTGTATACAGTTCAACAGAATTAAAACACTACACAGTTGCCTTGATTTCCATTGAGAATTGAGATCAAGATCAAGGGTTTTATGTAGGGCAATGTGTTTTCTTCCATTTGGATGCAGGCAACTCAATTCCTTGAAGAGATGCAGACAACATTTTAACCCTTATTCACTTGTTTGATGCTGTCTGGGTTGAGATGTTCTCATGGTCCCTTAGAAACATCTTCAAGACTGATGGCCTGTTTTTCCTCTGGCAAGTGCTTTTTAGAGTTAGGTTTAAAGTATGCCAAAAGAAAAAATTAATGGGAATATCTCTAGTCTGGGGTTTACCTGTCAAATAGAGGCCTGGCAGGACTGATTTATGTTGTTTTTTTTCTTAGGCCACCATGATGGCTCCCTGGCCACAGGTTTTGTTGAGAATGGAGGTTAGCAGTTGGTTTGTAGAATGCCCAGAGCCAAGGAGAGAGTAGGATTTCTAAGAGAAGTAATTCCTTCCTGTACTGAGATATGTTGTAAGACTTCCATAGTATCTTTGTGACCAGATACGATTTTGGAAGAACTTCACATGCAACTTTTTTTTAATTTATATATATATATATATACACACACACATACACACACATACATATATTTATATAGATAAAAAACTTCTTTTGAGAATTCAACATCTCATAAAGTATGGAGAAAATGGTTAAATATTAAATGTCTACAGGATGATGCTCAGACTGTTTACCAATAAGCCACTTAGACTGAAGCAAGCTGATAAGTCTTTCATTAACTCAATGCCTGAATCTTCTGAAAAGTAAATAAATTTGTATCCCGCAAAGTTAAGGGGGAATACTTAACTCCCAGCAGGAATGAAAGTGCCTTTAATCTAAACAGGCAATGTTATTTTTAGTACCTTGTGTTCAAGGGCTGCATTCCAAACTGAGGAAGCTATACACTATTCACAAACTGTGGTTCCCTGGGACATTGTGGAAGCGTCTTGGGAAAACACTGGATGAGTGAGTCTCTAAGAGCATTCAAGTCCTTGTCATGCCATAGATTGGGTTTCTCTTGGGACCCTGATCTTCAATTTATGCAAAGATTTCTGATTTTGTGGAGTGTTGTGGGCATGTTTTCTACCTCAGCTTTTTAGCAAAGCATTTCCTCTGTAACCTTTTACAGATTCATGTTTAGTCTTTATCCTTTCAAACGGTGCAGCAGCAGCAGCTGTATTTCAATACCTCTTGACTGCACCATATTTTCAAGAAATTAATTCTTGTTTCTTCTCTTGATATCCATATGCATTACTGGCTAGTTTGTATACCCCCATTAGACAGAAGAAGGGGTCTTTGGCTATTGCGTTAGTGCCTAAAGGGGATCATATATTGAAACATAAGACATGTCTGGGAGTTTGGTATTCATGTTCTTTTAATTGCTGATGTCAGTTCAGTGTTCAACCTTTGACAAGGGCAAGCAGTGAAGGATGTGGACCTTGGACATTTGGAGAAAAAACTTTTAAGTTACTCTGTGTGCTTCTGTTTATTTCATAGAGTGGGCTTGGTCAGTGTTTAATTAGAAAAGCAGGCTGGTTTTTTTCATGTTCTTCTTAACATGGCTTGGTTAATAATGTTTCTGTGACACTTCTTTTTTTTGGACTGTTTGTACTGTTGGCCTCTGTATTGTGCAGATGTGCCTGTGCATACTGGACTATAGGAAATGACAGAGCTGTTCTACAAAGATTTAGTCAAAGCTAAAATATTCATCCAACTGCACCATTTGTCTTGCACTCACTCCCCTTTATGCATTCTTCAGGCTCCAGCGTTACTTGCACGTATAGAGTCACATTCTGATTGTTGTCTCTAGTTCTGCACTGAGAATGTTCTAAATATTCATAATGTTATGTATATATCATGCTAGGTGGCTGTGTATTATTAGAAATCCTGGGCTTTAAGCACACTGTCATCCATTGTTCAGTAAACACAATTACATTGCCCTATCTTTCATCTCTTCTCTAATGAATCCATGCTAATTGATTAATCAGTGCTGTTGCTTCAATGTGATAATCCCATATGAGGAATAGTAGTAACATAACTGGCAATTACTAACAGAAGTTGTACACTGAGGAAAACATAATGTAATCCACCCTAAGTGGAAAAGCCAGATCAGGAGGAATGGAACGGTGCCTTGGCCAGGCTAGTGTTCCATGGCACAGCGTGCTCTGCTGGGCCTGATTCTAGGGTGGTCTTTGGATGGGAGTGTGATCCACTGATTTACTGGTACAGGGGATATCTCAGGCTATCACGGACTAGTGGTGTGTTACAAAAAGGCATGTTTGAGAAGATGTGGGCAATGTGGTCAGCTGGATCTTTTTCAGTTTCATCTGGTGTTGGTTATTGAAGTGACTGTCTTCTTGACTTAAATATGGTTATGATAGTGACTTCTAAAGTGAGATAAAGAGCATTCTTTTACCATTACAGCATCTTACTGATGTTACTGTTTGATTTCCAAAGCAATGAGTAGAGATTTCTGATCTAAGACAAAGCTTAACATTGGCTCTTGTGGGTTGTGAGCAGTGCTTAGCAGGATGATGGATGGTAAGGACTTGGTTTTCCCTGCTGTTACAGAGTCAACAGAACTGTGGATTCCTGTTGACCAACCTGTCTTAAGGCATAACATTATATGCTCCATTCATAAAGGCAATTAGTAACAAAATACAATCTTTAGTGAAGTCCCTTTTTTTAACCTTGAAATTGGGTATGGTTTTTAAATTTTGGAAATCAGTGTTCACTCGCACTGTCATTGGCGGTGAAGACATACATAATTTTCATTTGGATGAAAAAGCCGGCTAAATTCAGTAATGGAGGCTAAAGTATCATTTCTATGTTTAGCTTTTAGATAATACACATTCTTTAGAAGCCTTTCAGACAACATTGAGGGCATATTGGTGTAGCAAAAGCAGAAAGTTTGATTTGCTAGTGCAATTATGTATGTCAAGTTTGGGCTTCTTTCTGTTTCTTGTTTTCTGTATTGTGCATTACTGGTTTGTTTGGTTTGTGTTTTGTTTTGGTTTTTTGGGTGTTTTTAAAGTGTTCAGAATTAGTTTTACGTGGTGAATAAAATTGGAATTCTATTTCTGAGGGAAACGGCATCATGTATAAGGCTGTCTGGGTACGACTTAGATGGTCACTAGGCAGTACTTCTCTGAAACCACTGTACATTACATCAGGATAATATCTTCACATATTTTTTTGTTTACTTTTAAAAGGAATACAACCAGTTCCTCTCAGCACAAACAAAAAAGGAGTCAAAATACAGATTTGTAGTTTGCAAATCCCTTGTGAAAGGTTCTGTGAACTAAAGATCTTGGGAGGCTTAAAAAAAATGAGTCAAGCTAGGGAAGATAATGCTGATGTTCTCTTGGTCTCAGAAGATTTGGTAGATTTTCTTGTAGAAATATAAATTTCTTTCCTATTTTTTGCAATATTAATTGGCC
>JAVJGI010000064.1:14861327-14903193 GCA_035590275.1 Ibycter americanus | reverse complement strand
ATTGGCCAATGCCAGTTTCCAACCAAGAGGAGGAATTAGTGTGCATTTGTAGAGCTAAGACTAGTGCACTTTTTGAATGATGCTTGTTGCCATGGGAATGCTTACAAATAATTTATGTACTAACTCACATGTCCAAAGGTTGTGCACTTTCTTTGAACACAGATTTTTGTCTCCCAAGTGGATGGTACAGAGGAAAGCATAAGTTTTAGCTTGGAAACACATGCTTATTCACTACCTTGCATTGCTGATAGCACCGGTATATGTTCTCTGTAAATAAAAGACCACCTATGGATTTCTAGACAGTAAATTTAGCAATAGTTCTTAAAATATAATTAAAATACTTGAAAGGTAAATAAAGTATGAATATTAATATCCTAGCAGAATTTCAGGACCTATATACGTGAACTCTTAACACCTAAGCACAAGAGTAGCCATGCTTCAGGTCAGTCAGAATCATTTTAAATGCTCTTAGCATGGATGAGCTCTAATTAATAATCTTGCTGAGATGCAAATAATATTGGCTCAGGCACACTGACCTCCTAATACTGCTTTGTAATGTCTAGTTGGCTTGCACTGCAGGCAGAGAGCTCATAGGCAATTAAAATCAGCATGATAAATGGAGGAGAGGTTTAATAAACATACCTTCTGTTTTAAAGGTGCCAATGGTCATGTGGCTGGCCAGTATCCTCTCAGTAATTATTCCACTATTGAGAGCTCCTAAAAGTTGCAAACACTTACCATATTACTTATGTTTCCAGTAGTTTTTTGGTTGGTAGTGGTGTGTGGTGTCTGTCTCCGTGTCCTCACCCACCCACCCCCATACCCAGTGAAACATTTCCTTTTACTTCAGGAATTGATTCTTGGCCAGTAGAGGTGCTAAATCCAGATATTTATCAATATGCTATTAATGCCTTTAAAAGCAGCCTTCTACGGCTTTGGAAAAGATAGCTCACACCTCACCGTGGAAATTCTTAAAATGTTGGGCTTAAGTCCAGAGTTTTATATAGAGGAAAGCTACTTCTAGAGACTTTTAACTGAGGCAATTTTTCCATCTTTCTTTTCCTCTGAGTCCTTCACAAAGGGAAATACTTAGGTACTCAAGCTGCACCTCTTCCTTCCCTTCGCCCATGCAAAACAACTGCCAAGAAAGGTGTGAACTCCAGTACTGTTCCATCTAGTGGAATTCCATCCCCTCCTCAGTGTTAGAGAAGTTTTTCATCTGAGCGCTCTTGGAAAATTGCATGACCAAAATTATACATAACAATTTTGATCTCCAGGTCTTAAACAATCCTTGCTGCTCTTGAACTTACTACTTGGGTAGGACTTCTAAGAAACGGAGCATTGCTGTTATCCATGCAGAGAATGCTCCTCAGCTAGATTTTTTTGAGTGGTTGAGACTGGGAACAAACAGGGAGTAGGTAGGGGAGAGAGAGTTAGGGAGAACATTTTGAAGGTTGGTGTTGGCAAGATGTGTTTTACAGGTAGATTTTGATCATTTCCAGAAGAGCTCAACAGGAGTTGAGTTCAGAAACTGGCTGGTGTAGCTTGTGTCCCTGAAGAACTGAAGCTCCTCTCATTTTTGGTTCTTGCTGACTCCTGTGCTCCCTAATTGCTGTGTTTGATATTAACAATATCTTGCCCATGTGGAAGACAGGGGCTTCAAGGTGCCTGCTGACCTTAGAACAGTGGTAATAAGGAGGGTAGAAGACATTGCCTCCCATGCTTAACCCCGTGAGGTACTCTTTCCCCTTGGCTTCTCAGTGTGAGAGCACCTTTTTTACTACTGAGAATTTGCCCTCATATTCTTTCGACAGAAGTTGTTGACCACTGAGCTCTAGGGCATAACCAATAATTTCAAAATATATGTGTGTGCATAAGATGTTCCTGTCTCACTTTTCACAACGGTACTGAGTGTACTCAGTTGAACTGTGGGAGGGGTACAGTTGCTCCTAATCTGTTTCAGTGCAAAGTTGCCCAGAGTAGTTGGACCTGTCAGGGGAGGGGGTTTCAGCCTGCTTGATTTTTGCATTGAACAACAGTGTGTGTAATCCACCAGTGCAGTTCAGCTGTGATGATAACCCTCATCAGAGAGCTGTTAGCAAACAGTTTGAGGGAATAATTTCTTACTCCAGACTGATTCCCAGGAGAGTTGTCTTTTTATGCCCTTGGTTTAAAATATCTTTTTAAGTGTCCCGACCACAGCTCACTACAACATTCAAGAAATCCATTGGTAGTTGAGAGGGGGAAGATGTTGCTGTTGTGGTTCCTGAAACTGTCATGTAATCGCTAAAAGCTGTACTGTATTATGGCTTTTCTTTGTGTTGTGCTAATTAAACATGAATCCACTTGCATATTATTAAAAATTTCTGAAGATGTACAGCTATTCTTATGTTGAAAAATATCTTTTAGCAGTCCAGTAGAATACATTTCAATTGACACTATTGAAAGAATCTGTATGATTTTTATTTTCATATTTGTTGCCTCCCTAAAAATCATCTTTAGCAAGTGATTAATTGCATTTGTAGATACTGCACAATTGCATCAATTATCCATTTCAAATGAGTCTCATTCTGAATAGTTGAGAGGATGGTGTAGTTTAATCAGTAAGTGAGATGGAAGTATTGTAAGCTGTTTAAATATACTTATCACGTTTTATGGAGGCAGAGTGATTTAAATCGAGCAGACTGCTGCAAAAATAAGAAATATGCAGTAACAAACACTAATATTTTTCCTTTTGTTTAGCAGCATTTTATTAGCTTGCTTTGCATTGGTTGCCATCCTTGATATATTGATAGTAGTCATACTGTGGGGATGTTAGATGGTTAGGAATTTTTTAATTGGGATAAATACATCGTGGTTATAAATACAGTTGTTGAAGTATGACAGCTTGCATGTCTGTTGATCAATGTCTTTTCTTTCAGGCAGGCTCTGTGATGTTCAAGATCATCTGAGCAACTTACTCAATTTTCTATTGTTGGTTGATTTTAAAAGGGTGTTTGATATTTCATTACACTTATGTAGAAGGGAAAAAAGGGAAGTTGTATGTTGAAATAAGAAAATTAGTCTGGAAATTTTTTTTGAGGCAACATTATGCATGCTTTTGCAATACTAAGCTACTCTTAAATATATTTCAGGATGTGATTTTGAGTGTCACATAAAGCAGTGTGGGCAGGAAGACTGGTATTAGCTTGGTAATGAAAGGTTAGCTAAGCAGATGGAAGGCAGATATTGACACGAACTTTGTTTTCATATCAAATATTTGAATGCCATCAAGTTTTGTGTAACTCATTGAAAGGTGGTGTTTTACAATATGTAATGTTGAACCTATTCAAAGACCCTGATTTTAATGCTCTTCCCCAGTTACAAAATCTGCTTTCCACAAAGATGTTTTAAGAACAGGTTTCTGCTAACTGATAACTTGTTATGTATTTTACTTGTCAGTGTTCCCTGGCCTTGAAATAGCCTGACTCTGTACTCTATAAGGAGTAAAGATAAAATAACTGTTTTCTTAATGTAGAGTTTTAGGACCACAGCTTCAGTTAGGCCCGTTGTGGATTTAAGGCCGAATGGGGGAATCTAAATACTGATTTTAAGTCTAAAACTTGTTTAAAACTTGTGGTTTGCTGCACTTTTCTGCTTACAGTCTGAGGGTGACAGGAGTACGATAACGAAGGGTACTGGTTATTGGGGTTGAACAAAGTTTCTTAATGATTTCAGAAACGTGCGTAGACGCACAACTTACACTTTGTCCCAGCAGATGCCAGTAAGTCACAGAGAAGCCTTTGTGAGCCACGGTCATGCACAATTGGCCAGAACTTGAAAACAGCGCTGTGTCTAACTGCAGGATGTCACATCAAGATATGTATAACTTTGGTTCAAATAGGGTTAGCGTATTTTAACCTGTGCTTGGCTGTTTAACTGAATGAAAAAGGGCCTTTATGTGTGTTCTTTGAGCTGTATGGTCTTGAGGATCGTCTTCTGTATGCAATGTCAACTGTTGCATTTGTTGCCATAACTAAAGGTAAACACCTTAACTTTGTAACACAGACTAATTTGTGTGGGAATATTTATGAAAGTGCTGATTTCTAAAGCTAAAAATAGTGCTATGGCTTTTTAAACTCATTCTGGCTGTCAGAAAATGCTCACATGATCTTGAAAGTGTTGCTAAAAATGTTCAATTTTTAAATATGGTAATTAAAATTGTCTGTTGTGAGGGCAGTAGATGAGATATTTCCTGCATTTGTAAACTAAGCATCCCTTTCACCCACAGGTTTCCTTGCATCTGACTGTTTGTTACGTTGGTAGGATCTGAACTCCCCCTGAACCTTCTTTGGAAGAAGGTTTACTGTTAGCCAAGCAGGCAGAGTGAGCTCTGCAGCCTACCGTCCTGCTCGGTGACCTTCTGCTTTAGGGTTTGGATGCCTTTCCATTGTTTTAAAAAGCTGATGCCCTCAGGGAATACAATACTGTAAACTGGAATTCCAGTTTTACATTTTTACTTCTAACTTTGTCATTAAAAGAAAGTTTCAGGTAAAGATACTTTCCCTTGGGTATACCAGGCTACTTCAGTCCTAATTTGAGTAGATACCATGTGTATTTCTTCTATTCATAGAACCTACTTATTTCCTTCAAGTTTATTGTTAGTGTTTGATGACCATTTTATACTCCAAGTATACCCTGCGCTCAGGATTTTCTCCAGTTGCTTATGTAGACTTCCTATTTTCTAAATTTATCTCAGATTTGTCTCATGTTGGTTATTGTTTAATAAGAATTTTCTTTCCAAGTAGAAGAGGATGTTTTTTGCTACCTAGCTTTTCTGAAAGTGATATATTTGCAATTTTATGCTACCTCCAGACCTACTTCTTGTCTTTAGAATAGTATTCTGAGTCTACCAGGGAGAATAGAAGTGATTTAGCGTCCTTTTATGGCCGCTGGTGGCCTGTGAATATTTCTAAAGCTGTCTTACTGGGTGAGGTAGTATAGTCCACTCTTGGATAAATGTGTAAAATTTTGCTGCAGAAGAACCTCAATGAAAGATTTCTTTTTAGCTAAAATGTAATGCAAAGCTACACTATAACTGGAGTTTAGTTAGAGAACAGACCTGTTTTGTTTTGTTTTTTTTAAGATAGGAAAATCCAGGTTTTCTGAATTCTGATGATAGTGAGAAAACAAAGCAATAGGGCTGGTCGGTAGCCTGGCTGTCAGGGCAGCTGTCTGCTGTGTTAGCTGCTTAGGGCTGTACCCTTAGTTTGAAATGAAATCAGTTGTTTTGACTGTTTTCAGTCAATTCTGTATCTCCCTCTTTTTTTTCTAGCCAGAAACGGATACTTTCATGTCTCTGTCCAAAAGTGCCACTATTGCTTTTTTCCCCCAGATGTTTTGTGGTTTTTATGAAATGAGCTTTTCAAAAATTACAGAAAAAATGGAGAATTTCTCATACTCCCTAACCTTAAAAAGACACATGACTGATGCCAGCATTTATTGTTGAGGCTAATGTATGTCCATGCTGATGGTTGAATTGAGAAGACTGTGCATGTCCACAGAATAGAAAATGTTACTGGTATGTACTCTGTCACTCTTTCTACTGCTATACGTACATGTTTACCTAATTTGAGATCTCTCACATAATGAATATGAGATCCAAGCATTTGGGTTACAGTTGTTTGCAGAGGGTTATTATTGAATAGGATCCCTCTCTTTTGCTTCAGTCCTGATTTGAAGAACATGATTTTTGCAGCACTAAGAAAAATTGCCTAAATCAAATTATCCCGATGTAAATAAACTAAAAATACTTCCACTGTTCTTAGACACATGTGCTTTCTTGGCTTTTGTGTTTACCACACCATTTTACATTTTATTCCTATTTCCTAAGTGAAAACTGCAATTCTGTCACTGTAAATCTATTACACTGTCAGCTGAATTTGAGTCAAGTTTTGGGAGTCAGTGTCATTAATTCTGCTAGTATTGAAAAACTGTCAGTCTTTTAAAATATGAACAAGAGATTGAGAATTTTTGTGTGTATTGGATCATTGTCTTCTAACAGTGTCTTTACTTGTGCGTTGTTGGTTTGCTATCATTCTGCTAGTTGGGCAGGAGATGATCCGTTTAAATTTACTGTGCTTTTAATGAAGTGCTGAAGTATGAAAGGAATTTGTCCATTTGTAGTGATTGTTACGTGACTGGAGCGCTAATGTCATTCTCAGAGCTCAATTATAATTTCAGTGTTATGATTCATGTTTCCTTGATCAGTTAAGCTTTTAAATATATCTGGCTTTGTGTTCACTGACTTGAACATGTGATAATCTGTAGTATGTGTGAGCACTATATGCCTTCAAATCAAAACAGGTGGTGGTGTGCAGGATGGGGGCTGTGACACTGAACTTCCCCCTGTAGCACACTTCTGTCCAGATTATGAGAGGGTAACTTTTCTTTGGGAGCATTTAGCCTTAAATTAAAAGAAAAAAGAAAAGGATATATATAGAAATCGAAGCTTAAAAAAAAAATATAAATAAAAGGCTGTAATTGCTGTTATGGACTTCAAACTTCATTCTCTAATTCCTCACAGAAGTTTTATCTTGTGGAATGATGAAAATGTGGAAATGTGGGGCTGTCAGGCACTTCACAAGGCTGGACCATTATTTTCTGGCACAGAAATGAACGTGCCTTGAAACATTTGTGACATGTTTATAAATCTGTTCTTGAAGACCTCTAGTGAAGGACTGATACCCCCAATATCTATAATAATCCTCTTACCCAGCTTCAAGACACTTTCTGCTGATCTGATCTTTAGCAGAAAAGGAAGCTGTTGGTTGCCATCTTTTTGTGAGAACCTCTTACTTATCTTGGAGCGTAACTGTGCCCTTGCCAGTGTTGTGCTGTGTCACTAAAAAAAATAATCTAAGTATGAGATTAAATTTGTTGATCCAAAAAATGGTTCCTTGTGGTTTAAAGTCTGTGATTCAGTCAACAGAAACGTGAGATGAGATTGTGTTCTGAACATAGTATTTGTCATTACTGTGAAATCTGTTTCCCAAGAAGTGGAGATGGAGGACAAGTATGGGCGTAACCTCACTACAGCAAGAACAGTAGTAACCAAAAGCCCAGTATAACGCAACTTCTGCAGGCTTGTGTAGACTGCAAGAGAGGCTTTAAATAGCATGAAGTTCTGAGGCATGAGTAGCAAGTTCTCTGGCAGGCACTGAGCAGCACTGTGTTGCAGCCAGTGTCTGGACGAAAAGAGAGTCCAGTCAATTCACAACCGCAAATCTGCTCATGGCTTGGCTATTCTCAGCCTTCCAAAAAGAAGAGCCTTTGTAGCACCAGTGTTTTCAGTGGTTAGCTAAAGGAGGTTGACTTCATTGGGAGCATTATTGTTAAGGGGTTTGTCTGCTTCAGGCATCTGTCGCTACCAAGGCATTATCCTTTTTCAACATGGTCAGCATATGAAGGCTGTGTGTCAGATTTCGGTTGCTAATGCACTGCTTGATGTTGAGTTCCTTATTTATGAGGTTAGTATGGAATATGCTTCGTATAACAAGAATTGCTCCTTGACATGTAGTTCCACTGTGAAAAGTGATTGGATGAGATGGCACATACTCAATACACATTTTTTAAAATAGTTCTTCCATTAGTGACAGAAGTTTGCTTTCAGTGAGCTATATTGGTCTTGCAGTGGAAGCCAAGTCTGTTGGCTTGTGCTCTGGTTAACACACACAGAGAATCACTACCAGTATTATAGGTTCAAAAGTGGTGTGCGAACCAAAAGGGGGTCCAACTTAATTTGTATTCCAAGGGTTTGCTTGCAAGGCTGGTCATGATTCTTTTCTAAAATGCAAAGCAACCCACTCTTGCCCCCAACTCTCTTGGTACTTACTAACTGAAAATAAGCTCTACAAATCTTTGAGGGACCAAAACCAACAAACCTCTAGAACCATCTTTCTGAGTAGAGCCATCTTTTGAGAGAATTTGGAAGTTTTAATGTACAGTGAAGAGCTTTTATTGAAAATTATATTACCTATCCAGTTGGCTTTGTTCTTTGGAGTTAATTTATAACATTGCTACCTTTTGCCTTGAGACAACATGATATAGCAAGTATATACACTGAAAAACTGTACCACTACAACAACAAAAAAAAATAATGATTAACTTTATCTAGTTAAGATCAAGCTCTGAATTGAATTCTCTTAGTGTGTTGACAGCTGAAGATTTATGTCTTCCAGCTGTATTCCTGTTGCAGAGTTGGCAGAAGTGACCTCTCCAAAGATCTTTGTTATGGATTTTGCTCTGTTTACATTATTGCCGTAAGGGTCACAGTGAAGTACAGTACATTAAAGCTAATATATCACCTGCTGACAGTGGTCTTATCTTGTTGGTACCTCTTTCCCTCTCCCAGTTTGAAAAAAAAAATAAAAATGCAAACATTAAGAGTCTAAGGATCACAAAAAGGAAGTTAAATAATAGTTTTCAAGAGTGTTACCATTAATGTCAGGTTCCTGTATGTTTGTGTCTGGCCAAATGGTTATATAGTTTCTTTTTCAATGAAGTTACTGTGAAAATATCTTTACCAGGTAAATGCTACTAAGGAATAGAAGGAGCAAAAAAAAGCCATTGGGTTTGTCCAAGGTCTGTGGAATCTATTTGTGAGACAGGAGGTGACTCAGAATGGGCAAGAGTGACATTCAGGTCAGATAGGCAGGCAAGGAAGCAGTACCGCGAGCTTTGCCAGTGGAAGCCCGGTGGGGTTCTGGTGTGAGGAGCGTGACTGTTTCTCCAAATGCTGTCACATAACGCTGCATACAGAATGGGTCTTGCAGCCCTCACTGTCAGTGAGATAATGTTACTTAGGACTTGTTTCCTCTTCCAAATATTGACTCAAAAATATAAATATAGCCATTGTTCTATATGCATAAGCATGTATGTAGTTTCAAAACGTGCTTTGAAATCTCTCAACAGGGTGCTTCCCAGGTATCCTTTCAAGACGGGGAGATGAACCTCACTGGCCCCACAGAACTGTTGTTGGCTCAGAGGGCCCGGCTCCCTATCAGGTAGGAACATCTTCTGTTCGGTGCTAACTCAAGTGTGGTTTATCAACATGCAAAGCAAGACCAGCTTCTCATTCCAGCTGCACCTGTGAATCTGCATTGTGTGCATCACCGTCATGGTCTATTCCTCCTCGTCCCTTTCCCATCCTAAAAATGCACTCGGTTCACAAACTGAAGCACATATTTGCACATAACAGTCTTTTACCCTCAATGAATATGAATGACTTTGTTGTGGTGTTTGTAGTGTAAGGCTAAGGGGGAAATACGCTACTGCTGTATGTTCTGTTTGTGCTTTCTACGTAGTCCTGCCAAGTATTTAATGTCTTAAGATAGAGGATGTTCTTAGGTAGCATGTTGTATAAATAACCAGTCAGCTAAACCATGTAATCCTAAAAAGATATTTTTCAGTTAAAATACCACATCTGGTTTTGAGTAGTATGGTTGCTATATCCTGTAGTAGATTTTATATCTGTGCTTATACACTGTGAAAATTATAGCCAGTATTTGCAATACTTCCCTGTGTCTTGCCTCAAAGAGTAGTCAGATGGAATGCATCCTTTTCCTCTCTTAAGATGGCCAGTGTTGTTGTAACTGAAGGTGGCAGTGGTCACATTGATAGTTTGGAAAATAACTTTTGACTGGTCTAAATTTTGAGTGAAACTTAGGTAAATGTATTATCTGTGTTGGAAGCAAATACAGTAAAATTTAAGAGTTGCATAGGTGAAACAGGTGGAAGCTAGGTGTTCTGAAGAGGTTTAATAGTGAGCTTCAGGGTTTATTGTTCCTGAAATCACAGGGAAAATTCTAAGTGGCTGAAATGAAATGAAAAAAATAATTCTGCAGATTACATTTGTTATACAAAAATTAACAGCCAGGCTGCAATACAGTGTTGCTAAGTAGGTCAGTCACTTCCTCAGTGGTGGTAGTAGAGGATTTAACCTGGTAAATTTAGAGCAAAATGTTTCTGTGCTGCTATTCCTCTGTCCCACCATAAACTTAAATTTCAGTTTTAACTGGTGACTCAGGCTGTGCTGAAGTCACCTTTTTTGAGTAGGGAAAGGAATTCAGTCCTTCATCCAGTATGCTGTGTTTGTGGCAGAACTTAGTGGTATCATAGCATGTTGTCTAATGAAATTAAGAAGTGTTATGCGGCAAACTTCTGTGTGACAGCTAAAATGGCAAAAATTAATTTGTTTCAGTTTTGATTATAGCAGATAATAATTTGCTATAATTCTGGAGCTTATAGTTCTTTGTCAAGACAGTATAAAATAAAAACCATGAAATAAACAGTGTCTGAATTCCCATTTTACCTACATGAGGTCTGGGAAAGAAGCATGAAGTTACATACGCAGAATCTGTGGGGAAGTTTGCAAGAGCAGGGACTCTGACCTTCATGGTCTTCTGGTCCACACCAGGATTTTGGTAGAAAGACCACCTTTCCTTTTAGAGCATGTCAAAAATTTGTCTTCTCCATGCAAGGGTTAATTTCTTATTTTTTTCTAGTTCTTTGAGTCATCATTTTATTTCTTTTATGGGATTTTTTTTTTTTTCTGTCTCGGTAACGTTGTGATTTTCAGCTCTTCTATCTGTGTATTTTTCCTCCCTCTTGGAGACCTCTTGTCACCTACTTTGTATGCTGTTCTGGAGTTTCTTCTCTTGCATGCTGGTACTGGTACATATTTTTAGAATGGTCTCATCATGAAAAGGAACTGGAGAGCTCTTCCAGTTTCCTCTGCATCTGCCAGGCCTCTAAGTTACACGCTAGCTGATTAGTGTTCATCATACAGTTATAGAACTTAGTCACTTTAGTTGCTAAATATTTATTTTCTGTTATGGAATGTTGCTAAAGAATTCTGCAGCTTGTTTCACTTAAGGTAGTTATTATGCATCACCAGATACATGCATTCATTTGTCTCTTGATCCATTGGTTTGTAATGGGGATTAATAAAGCTCTGTGCATGCTATGCTCATATTTACTGTTGTCCTTATGCTTTTACTAGGGTGGTTTAGATCATCTAATTCCTCTTAGGAATTTTCTGAGAGCGTATTATTGTTTATCAAGTTAAACAAGTCACTGCTTGCATTTGGGATTCTTCAGAAGGTTGAGCCATTACTCATTTGCTTTAATCTTCGTAACCTGATTGTGGTGGCCACTTGAAACATGGACAATGAGAAAGACCTCTGTGATACTTTTCAGAGGTATTCAGTTTTCTAAAATGGTCAGGTCTTCTCTGGCATGTCGCAAAACAGTTGATAATAAGCCTGGTTATCTGTAGATCTCTTAGGATTTTTGCTGAATTCTGCAAACTATCTTGAAGGAGGAGTATGGAAGGAAAAGTTGTAAAGAATATACATTGAGGGCCACTCAGCTGATGCCTGAGCATCAAAGAGTTGAACAGACAGGGAGCAGAGGGAAAGCTGGCCAGAGCAAGGTATTCCCAAGAACCTTTCTGCACTGATTGTAATTCTTTATTTTGAGTCAAAATGAGCTGTCTTAATCTGGATTGAGACCGATACATTGGCCAAAAAAACCCCAAACCCAAAACAGAGAGAAAGGAGCAGTGTTTCTTTAAATGCAGAATCCCAGTAAATTAGTACTACTAGAATATACCTTGCTTGTGCTTCCTGTGTCCTGAAGAGATTTTTAAAAACACTATTTTGCCTGCAAGTGTTGAGATGGGTAGTATGAGGATTTTTTCCTCAAAATCATGAATTATATTAAATGTTAAGGTAATGATTATGATTCTCATATATGGCTTTCTCCTTAAAAGTGCAGAGTGTTTTGGTTTTGTTTCGTTTTTTAAACAATTTTTCCAAAAGTTTTTTCATGAGGATGGATAGGTTTATAAAGGAAAATAGTGAGTCACTGGAGACCATATATCTATCTTACTGGTATCTTAATTTGAATATAAGTAAAGAAGGTTCTATTAATAGAATAATATTAAATAATAAAACTATTTCTTCCATAAGTAGTAAGACTAGCATCTTAATATCTAATTTGACTCTTCTTAAGAACACTGTTCTTTCTGAAAGGAAATATTATTTATAGTTCTGATTTTTGCAGTTATCTATCTTGTTGTATTTCAGAGATGTTAGGGCCACCAAGTCATGACACCTTAAGCCTTCATTTTAATAAGCCATGTTAGTTAAGTGGTGTTAATGAAGCTAATATTTAAGCCTAACTGTGAGCTACTCCATATTGTGAAAGAAAGAAAACCACTATTGTCCCTGCAGCTTTAACTAGAATATATTCTTTCCTGTCACTAAATTTGGTAATCACTATGACCTACAGCACTTAAGCAAAATAGCATCTAGTCACCTAAGAAAATTATCTGAGCCTTCTCATCAGAGCACCAGCCTGTCTGAGGTCAGTGTCCCTTCTCTTAACTACAGCCAATAATAGGTATTTCAGAGGGAGGCAGAAAAAAGGAATACCATGATTAATATTCTATGATTATGAAGTCTAGTCAGTTGGAGTTAAAGGCTTCAGACCTGGCTTATTTTATGTTTCTCTCTAAGTAGGAAAATCATTCCATTTGAAGAAAACTAGTTCACTGATTTAAGCAGGTAAAATTAGTTGTATGTTGGGTAAATGAAATGAGTGGCAGTGTAGAGGATTATTAGCTCCTCTATTCAGAAGCTAATAGGAAGGAGGTTTCTTTGCCTGGATTCTCTTAAAAAAAATACACTGTAAAAGTACTGGGCAACTTTTCAGAACGGTATCTCTCAGGAGTCTGAAAATTTTAATTTGACCTTTGGAGAGTTGAACTTTGCTAGAAGAGAGACTTGAAACCTTGGGTCATAGGCACGTTTTTTTTAATGGAATAAATAAAGACAGGACTAGTGACTATCCTTTTGTAACTTCTGAAGGTGGACTTTTCAATTTATTTCCTAGTAAAGATGATGTTCAGAGTAAGGGAAGCCAAGCTAATGCCATCAGTGTATAAAATTTGGTATTTTTTCCTTGCTTCCCTTCATGTTCTGGACTAGGACTGAAAGATTTTTAAAGTAACAGCAGGGTCTTGGTACTCTACAAAAGTTAGGTAGAAATTCAACACAACCTTCAACACTGACTCCCTTAGTACACTATACGTAGAAAATACTGGTTTTGAAAACCTTGCTTTTCTTAGTGAAAATGTGTTAAGGAACACAAATCTACTTGGAAGTGGATGTTTAGCTTAATAGCAGGATTAGTTGGAACTCAAAGGGTAATTTATGCGTAGATAATTCATTACATGTTTTCATTATGTCCTGTTTTGCTGTCTTCCCACTTCTTTTTAGCAGAGGTCAGGGTCAGTTCCTTGGTTTAAGCACTGTAGATGCATAATTAAAGCGTAACAACAGCGGTTTTTTCTTCTCTGTATTTTACTTTTTTTTTTTAATCTACTGTGTCTTTCATTAATCTAACAACACAGATTTGGAACAACTTGATTTAAAGAAAAAAAGACACAAAAACCTGGTGCCTGCAGGCTGTCTGGTTTTTCTCTAAACCTTTAGACAGTTAATCTTGTGAGAACTAACTGATTTTGTTTTGGGGGGGGATCTGGATTTTGGTAGTATTTTTGCTAGATTAACATATTTTAGTTAGGAGCGGGTGATTAGTTACCTCTTCAAACCTGAAACTGGAAGATTCTGACATTATTCATAGCAAATATTTAAACATTGCGGATAGTTTTAGTTTTGTGTAGAGTGGAGCAGCTGAAACATGACTGCCACCTCTAACAGAGGGTGAGCAGTTTCCTTAACTGTCTGGAAAACTCCTTTTCGACTCTGCCTGTTCAGTTGCTTTCCCCTCTCCTTGTAGTGTGCACTCCATCCCTATTTAGATACCGCTCAGATTTTCATTACTTGAGTGTGTTCACACTATTTAACATCTTGAGCTCCAGTTTCTTGTTCAGGCCTTCCAAGACATTTTCATCAGAGCTTCGAGCATGCAGTTTAAAAGAGGGAAGGAAAAATGTGGAAAAGGGGTAGGAGGTGGGTGGGAAATATGCTATCTGACAGCTTTAGTTGAGCTGGCTACTCAGGAAGCCTCTCTGGAAAAATGCGTGCAAATATTTTATTACCATCAGCAACCATACTGTTTTAATAAGTAAAAGAAGTACATGGACAGTCATCACCCTTTTCATTTGGATAAATCTGTGCATGCTTCCTCTTTAAAATTCCCTTTAATAACCTGACCTCGCCTGTCTGCCTGTGCTCGCTACCAAATGTCAGGCACCCCTTGTTACTGGATGGTCACCTCCCCTGGAACAGCAGCGTTGGCTGGTGGTGCTGGAGATGCAGGTGAAGAGCAAGCAGGGAAGTGCAGCTTAACTCCCATCTGTGAGCTCTGTGCTTCTGAGTGACATACTTTTTTTTGCCTTTTGGCTGTGGTCAGTAAAAACACCACAAAGCGTGTTCAGAATATCAGCTGTGCTTTTCTGTTTGCAAGGGAAACATTGACATCCTGCGCTAAGAGGTTTTTCCAGATATAGCAGTTTACTAATCTGTACCTTTTCTTAAAAACATCTGAGGAATTTAGTGATCTATTCAAAGATTTTTGCTTTGTCATGTTGTGCCTGGGTTGAAGACTTATGTGCAAGTGTTGAATAAGACTAAAATGGCAAAAGAATATGCCAGTGGAATGATAAATAATTGGTCTGTGTTTACTCAGGCAGTAGATTCTTGTGACATACACATGATGACAAGTTTTGCCCAGTAACCCATGCAGAAAACAGCTTTCTCCAAGGTACTGTCTTCAGTGTGTTGCAAGACCAATCCGCTTTAGGCTGCACCTACTGCATTCTCCAAGAGAAATCCTACCAAGCTTCTTCTAGCATTTGTAATTGAGGCAGGTCAAAGTGAACCAGGTCATGCTGCAAAACTCCAAAATGTTTATTTCTAGAGAGAGGTCCCTTTTAAGCATTAGTGTCCTCAGTGGCTGAGATTGGGTGTTCAGTATTATTGGATAGTTTGCAGAGGAGCTTTCAGCTAACAGATCTTTTCCCATTGCATAAATGACAAACTGCTAATTCTTGATAGAGTTTTCGGGAGAGGGAGCTATAGTATTCGACAGCAAGGGCGCTGCCAATCTGATCAGAATGTGCAACGCTCTATTTAAATTTTGCTTTCCATCTTACAAATGGACTGCTGTGCATGCTCACTACACACATGCATATATCCTCTCTATCTCTCTTTTTGCTAAACTGTACTCATCAACGTTTTTAATAATATGCATGGCAAGCCTTCCTGACAAATGTGATAGACTGTAAAGAATCTGGCAGAAATCAATAAACATCAAGCAGTGGAGAATTTAAATAGTACATGATGACAGCTTCTTCAGGTTAAAAATCAATAGTACAGTGTTGAATGTGGTCTTGGATGCCACAATCGGGTCATGCTAGGCAGGTGTTTTCTTTGCACCGAGACCTCCAAGGCACCTTTAGTGCAGCGAGAGTAAGGGAGGTGCCAGCATGCATTTAAAGAAGCCTGAGTGCCACGTGTCTAGTGGGGTGAACCCTGCAGCTGTGATAAATTTCATGGAGATAAATGCTTTTTTAAAAGTTCACTTGTTTTGATTGCTGTAAAAACATATCTATATGTATTCCATAGAAATTGGGCTGCAAAGTTAGCAAGGACAATGTTATCTGAAGTAGGAGCTCTGTGTGCTCCTTGAGGAACATGCAGGAGATACTAGCAGTGTAGGACACGAGGCACCCTCTCTGAATTGCTCACCAATGCTCCCGGCTTCTCATCCCCAGCTACCAGTTGGACTCCATGTCTTTTATACTGTCTTGATAGGCCAGTCTTGTCTTATCTTTTACTGCAAAAATGTACTTAAGATGTATAGGGGAGACTCAATTTTGAAGGAGGTCACTGGTAGGTTACTAACTTCCGGAATTTTATTTTTTTTCCTATTTTGGGGGGGTTGTGGTGTGTGGTTGGTTGGTGTGGTTTTTTAGTGTGTTGAATACTGTAGAAAACCCATAAATTACTCTCTCTGTTGTCAGTATCATAGCTATCAACCAGCAGTGGAAAGCCATTCTGCATTCTCCCACCCTCTTCATTCAGTTTTTTAACTTGGCTCTGTCAAACTGAAGAGTTCCAGCACCTTGCTGTCCCTTGTGCCTGTGGAGTTTAGTACTTAGTATTCTTAAAGCTCACCCTGTTTGGGATCTCATTCGGCTATGGCTCTATTCCTGAATGCTTTCTCCAGCACAGTGTAAACTGTAAGCCAGCGTGGAGTAGTGCACTGCTGGAATTCAGCTGTTCTTGTGGGCAGATTAAACCTGCTGGAAGATGGACAGCATGAATGAATGATGTCAGATTTTTCCAAGTCTCTAATCTTTGAGGTTCCTAAACAACAACAAAAAAAAATGCTGAATCCCAGATATCCTGCTTTTTAATTAATTTAACTGTCAGGCTTTCATAGATATAATATAAAAATACGTCGTAGAAGATCAGAGTTGTTGTGAAGGGCAGTTTTCTTCTCAGATGTAAGCAAGAATCACATTTGTTTGAGAATGGAAAGTCGTTCTGGCTCATATATTTTTTTTGATTAAAAATATAATTATAAAGAACCTTTTTTTATATATGCATATACAGAGTGTCCTCTTACTCTAAATATTTAGTGCTCTAGTATGTCCATAACTTTCAAGATGTGCCACAATGTTTTTAAAAGTAATGTACAATGTACATGTGGGCTATTTGTTTTCAAAAAGAAACCTGTTTTTCTTAGTGTGTAGATTTCATGTTAGATTTAAAAATAAACTTGTATGTTTTCTTTGGCTTTGAGCCTACTTGTAACTGTAAGTGCATTGATTTAATATGACAGCTAGCCTGTCTATCATGATAGCCCTCAAAAAAATTCCTGCTCTATTTTACAGTTGCTTGGGAAGACAGCTCCTCCCGTGAGTACTGAAGCAACATGGGGTTATCTGGGGACAACTGTAACTTACTTAAATTTTCCCAGTACAAATGAAAGTCCATTCACTACTTCTGATTATTTTCTGGATCTGTAGTATTTGTCTAATTAATTTTCTTTTTTGTTTTTATTCTACGGAAGTTAAAAAGACATAAAAGTAGCCTTTTTTTTTTTTTTTTTTTGTCTCTGTTAAGAGAATTGGAGGAAGTAGAAGATGGAACTGAAAGAGGAATTAATTTCCTGTGCATGCATTTTTGAGGTTTTGGTAACCACCTTGATTAGCTTTTCTGACCAGTTTCACTAGACAAAAATGTTTTCTAAAAAAACTTACAGGAAGATTTTGTCAGGATTTCTCTGTTTAATTCATGAAGAGAGAGGAATACAGGAAATAAAAGATCAGCAAATAGAAATGCCTGTTGATCATGCCTGTGTTATAAATACGGTAGCATGAAAATCTGTTACGTTGAGATCAATGGTGGTTTGTTTTTCAGGGTCTGTCCATTTAAGTTTTATGGAATATAAATTCATTCCAGTGTCAGCCTTTTTGAAAGAATAATTCAAAAAAAGAAACAAGCCCTCTCCAAAACTCCCAATAAACAACTCCCACCCCCACTCCCCCAAACTCCAAAACCAAAACAAAATTATATAAACCACTCTTATTTCATATTTAGCTGACCAAGCTAAGAATTATTGTATCTAGGGCAAGTTGCTTCTGATTAATCGTTACGCAACTGGAGGTTTATAACAAAAAAAGAAAATACTCCTGCTTTATTAGGAAGCAAAGACAAATTAGGAAGAATTTGTCTTAAGATCATTTGCAGTAATTCTCCTCCTTTTGAGAGAGCTTAGCTGTGCCCTGTGTTTTTATGTTGTGTCTCATCTGGTGTAACTGTGTGTTGCCGCTTCAAGGGTGGTCACAGATTCCTTCCTTATACTTGTGTATTTCTGCTGATTCTTGAATCAAATCAAATGATCATAAGACCATGGGTCAGTGAGATTGGTTAGCTGATCCCAGAGGATGTTGTTGTACTAGGAGAACGTCATTTGCGGGGGAGGATGGGGTGGTGTGGAAGAGTCGCCTTGGTCATCTTCCTCGTCTTGCGGACGTGCACTCTGGATCTGTTGCATGGCTTTTGGGGAACAATCACAAGTCTCTTTCGCAGCAGCAGCCTGCACTTGCATCAGTTAGGCTGAGTGTTTAACTCATGGCAGTATATAAAGTGGCCATTTGGTTCAGTTTTACATGTTCTGTAAATGCTATAGGATTGGCATGCAAGCGTAGGAACTTCTTATAGCTTGAATGCATTAGGGTGTTTTAGTGTAAATGGAAATACCCAGTAGTTGTCCACTGGCCACTAATGCTGAGTGCTGATGGTGTTCAGTACAGTTTGAGAGGAGGGGGTGTTACAGAAGATGTAGACTAGTATAGAGAGAAGGAACATAATCTGCTAGGATACATACAGACTTTACTCCTTCCTTTCCGTTTTTTTAATGTTCTAGCCAATTTAAATACCTTCCTTTTCCAGTTATGATCACCCAGAGTAGAGTTAAGTTTGCTGTAAGGCTGGCAGTGTAAAATACTCAATAGGAAGTGAAACAGCACATAGCCATGAAACAGCAAAAATCTGTTAGAGATAATACAGGTTTTTGATAATGGTGTTTGAGTAAGGAAACCTCCTGATAAAACATGCTGAGTTGCAGTTTTGATGACGATTTGTTTTGTTCTTTGTTTGTAAGTGAATTTATATGTAACTGAGGGCAGAAATTAAGATATTTAAATATGATTTGACTAATTTGCTTATTGGCTAGATGAACTTAATGTGTGATCTTCATGTTTATAATGTGTCTACATGGAGATACTGACTGAAGCAGCTCACATGGAGCTTAAATTAAGAACACATAGAACAACCTTTTTTTTTTTAATGATGAAGTCTCTCCTGACTTAAAAGCTTTTTCTTTAATATTCTGGTTTAATTTACTGAAGGGTTGGCTTAGGAAAATGTCTAGTACTTGGTGTCTTTCCTTTTCAAAGTATTCAAATGCTAATCTAAAAAAATTTAAAGAATTCGATAGCCATTTTACATTTCATCATATTTTTATACATTAGTGAGCTCTGAGTCAAGTATTTTTTCTAACATTTCTGCTATCTGATCACTCAGGAATTTGTTTTTAACAGAGAATTCCGTGAAGAAGCATATGAGATGTTTCCCTGTGCTCTTTTTTAGTGAAATGACAAAAACAGTGGAGATTTCTGGGGAAGGTGGACCCTTGGGAATACATGTAGTGCCCTTTTTTTCATCTTTGAGTGGAAGGTAAGATATTTTCTGCATTGCTCAAGAAGTATATTAATGAAAGGATTTCAGTTGTGGTTCTCTTACAATACCTGCTATTTAACCATAAGGAAAAGAAATGCTTAAAAGAAAATTGGTCTATGACACTGTCTTTCATTACCAAAATATTTACTAGTCTAAGTTACATACAGAACAATACCAACCTCTTTGTTTATGTATGTCCTTTTAGTTGCTTCTGGTTTTATTCTCTGAATGGTTAAGCTAGGCTTTCTGTAGAATAATGTAATACTAAAGGTGTGGGGTGTAGGGGGTTAGTTGTTTTTTTTGTGGTGTTGGGTGGGTTTTGTGGGTGTGGGGTTTAGTTTTGGTTGGGGGGTGTGTGTGTTTGTTTTGGTTGGGGTGGTGGTAGTTGTCATCTGTTCCCGCCCACCCACCCCACCCCCCCACCCCCCGGCAGTTGGATTTCTCTGCACAGGTCCTTCCTTAGTGACATATCAGACAAGAAATGTCAAAAAATTTGCCTGCCTGGTCATGCCTCATATTTTTCAAGCCACCTTTCAGATTTGATTGTAGAGCATTTATAAAATGTGCACTATACCATGAACTTTTCTTTGTCACAATACAATTACTTTAATTATAAATGATTTAGCATAGTCTGTTGAGATCACAAAAGCCTATTATAGCAGCATGCTCATATTGATGTACTGTAGTTAAGACTGTGTCAGCATTTTCATTATAACTGTTTTCCAAGCTATGTAACTCAAATGTAAAAAAAATAAAATAAAATTAAAAAAATTCTAGGCTGAAATTTGACATACAGAGGCTTAGCTGGAGAGTTAATTGGACACTGGCAGCCCTGAATAAGAGGTGGGAAATTGTCAGAACCATAAGTGACACTACTTTACAGTAAAATGGCTGTTTGTAACACAAAGACAATTATTGCAAAAGTAAAAACTGTCTAATTCTTAAATGTTTTTTTACTTGTCAACTTCAATGTAGGACAGAGAATGTGAAGGATTAAATTGACTTGTAAAGGTCTGTGTGTGTAAACACTTTCTCGGCAAGATCTGAGTTTGTAAGTGGACCCAAATTCATTCAGAATGTTTTATTTGCCAAAAGGAAAAATAGATGTCCACCTGCTGTCTGGAAAAAGAGTCTTCACTGTCTCAAGAGGAAAGTTGGTCTTTGATGGGAACTGTAGAAGGTCTGAGTTGCGTCCTTGACTTTGCAGACTGCCTGTTTGTCTTGAGAAAGGCACTTGTGTTTGTTACCCCACCATGAAGTGCAGGCAATAGTTCTTTGTTATAGGCATGCCATAAGGGTTGTAGTATGCACACTGTATTTCAAGATCAATAGGTAAAAAATGTGATGAAATTGCAAGCTATTAAAATGAGTAATTATTGTGACTGTAATACAGTTCTGTACTGAAGTATCCCTGTGTTGGGTACAGCTTTTAAAGACCTTCGTGAAGAAAAAGTGGAGTTCCTTGGTCTGCATTGCGTGCATGTTAATATGTCCTTATTTAGCAATGCTTTTGGGGATTCCTGCGAACAAAGGGGGTTTTGATAGAAGGGCTACTTGTTTAAACAGTTATCTTGAAATTTTAATGACCCTTGGCAGAACCACACCAGTATCTTCGTAAAAGCACTAGAGTGGCTTAAATTGCACATCTCTCTTACTTAATCAAGCCTGAGACTAGTTACGAATTTTATCTCATCATAACGTGGGAAAGTATAGAACAGCATCTTTTATTACTGTTAATGACAAGATACAATTTACGGGGGCATGCTGGCTGTGACTAACTTGGTCTGGTATTTCAGTTGTAAAGTTATCTTCTAATAAGGTAATGCAGGCTTTAGCCTAGTGCTGCTGAGAGCAAAATTTTTCTAGAGGTAGTTAAAACATTGTATTAATTTACAGAGTCTTAGTTTATACAGGATCTACAAAACTAATGGAAATAATTTCCCCCCTTTCTTTTGCACTTAGATACCATTAAAAAGGGAAATTAAAATTTAATAGTGCATTAAGATAATGCTAAAACTGAGGCTGTGGAAAGAAGTAATGGAGCAATGAATTCAAGCTGCCACAGCATATGTAACTCAAGCCATTCATTCAGGTACTACCGCGCACACAAGTTTCAGACGAGTGGGCAATGCTTTGCATTATATGGATGTAGCATCTAAGCACAACAGGATTAGGGAGCAACCAACTTAATTTGTAGTTTCCTGTATTTCGCTACTGTATTGGTTTGCATCTTCACATAATTTTATTTCATTAGTTCTTAGGCTTTAGGTTTTTGATTGCCAGTAGTTGGATGTTTGTCATCAGTAGGGCTGTGGCCCCTCACAGCCACTGCCCCTTTGAATCCTTAAGTGAAGGGCAACACAAGAGAATCTTTATGGGATAGATGAAATCATTTTTTTCTGGCAGATGTTTTGAAGAAGTAATATTAAGTAAGAACCAATTTTTCACTTAAAGTGCATTGATATGACAAATATAAATTTTTAAATCTTATTATACAGTAAATCTAAATCAGATGCACAGTGAATATAGTGTCATTTGAAATAGTTAATGGCATGCTGTGAATCTGTTGAACAGACTTAAATATGAGGGACACTCATGAATCTGAGAAGAAATACAAGACTTTGGTTTTGTGACTGGAGTGCTGGCACGTTGGAAATTGCACATCAATATTTTATGGAGTATAACCCATAGAAAATGGTCTCTAAAGGTCATCTGTCTGATGCTGATATGGTATGGAAATTTAGTGGATAAAATTTGATTATAAAAGGTCTTCACAAACACGCAGTTGTCAGATTTTTTTGGAAATTATACTGGTATCGTTGGATATATCTATGTTGAGTTGTAGTCTGCAATACAGAGATGCTTCAGGTAGGTCAGAAATAGCCTAGTGCTCCCAGCAGAGTTGACCACACCGGAATTTTGCACCACCCACAGCTGTTCGCTTAAAACTTTATCAGAAGTTTCTGTGCTGCACCTCAGTTCTCAATTTGCACATAACCTGGCAACAAACAACTTCAGGTTTTGATGTTCGGCTGCTCTCCTGCCATATGAATAAATGTTATTGCTGTCATGTATCAAAACAAGGCGCTTTGGCAACTGAAAAGTTTCAGAGATTTTTCAGATGTGGAAATAGTGGTTATTTTAAATCTTATTCTAATGCCCATTTAGTTTATGACAGTTGAGTTAGAAAATTATTTTTAATCTGTTTGTGCTTTTCTTTGGAGCAGTGTAATCTTACTTAGTGGCAAGAGAAATACTGTATAAGATACATGGGAATTTTTAACTGGATGAGGAGATCTGAATGTTTTCCTCTGTTTCTCCAAGTATGATCTATAGGACTTAATGCTTCCTGAAGTTCTAGCAAGTAGTGTAGTATTAGTGGCCAGCAATTTTTCTTAGTGCTTCTTGCAATCCCCTCCCTTTAACTAAAGGGTGAGCTGGAAATTCTTCCTCTAGGTTGAGCACTTCATAATGGTCTACTCTATCTCATCTCATACACAATAGAGATTAATATCTATTTTTAGTTGCTATAAATTCATACCAGCAGAATAAGGATAGTTTTCACTTTTTTTTTTTTTGGCCTTTTAGGATGCTGGGACTCTTCATCCGTGGTATTGAAGAAAATAGTAGATCGAGGCGTGATGGACTTTTCCATGAAAATGAATGCATTGTGAAGATTAACCATGTGGACCTTACAGATAAAACCTTTGCACAGTAAGTGCTGGTTTACTGATGTTTTTAACTAGCCAGGATTTTATATAATGCTATGTTTTATTAAGCGATTTATGCAAAGGGATTAATATTTATTTCAGATAAAATGCCTGTAAAATTGCTACCTGGCAGAAACTCTGTCATTTTCTTTCTGAAACCTTCAAATAAGTTGAAATTTGAGGAGAGGAATCTTGTAGTCTTACTGAACCTATTGTGCTTTCTTAATTTAAATAGCATTAAGTTTTTTAATAGTTATCTTCACTGTCTAATTCTTCTGTTATTTCTTCCGTGTTTTCTTTGTTTTTCCTCATAAGACCTTCAGAATGAGTCAACAGTGAAGCATGTTTTTTAGTGTTCTTTTGCAAATAAAATAAGATTTTTATTTTTTTGTGCTGCAGCTTTTTGAGCATTCAATTTTTTAAAAAATACTAGTACTGTCCAACTATGATTATCTGAGCTAAATGGTAAGTCTTATCTCTTACGACTTTTATTAAAAATCTGTTGACATTTATTATCTATCTCAAATTATTTCAACAGGTTGCTTTGATCGGCTGTGAATTAATGTGACATTGTTGCACAAAAGAATAGCCTCTCAAATTTCACAGATATTTGCTCTAGTAATTAAATAGTAATTTGTTTTTACTTTTAATCCATATGTTTAGACAGCTGAGTGATTGTTTATAATATAACAAAAACCTATTGAGATCTCAAGGGAGTTGAGGCTTAACTTTCTAAACAGTAAGCCAAATGTTCAAGGTTTCTAGACTAAAATCAAATACGTAATTTCACAGTTAGGGATAAATATTTGCAAAATAGGTTTTCATAAATCCAGCGTAGTTCTGTAGTGTAGGTATTAACTTGTTTCTGGGACCGTGCTTTTTTGCCTTTTGATAGGTTTTAGAGTTGCTGCTTTCTGCATATTTGGTGGTACGTGTATTCTGCAGTGACAGAGTACGTGCCGTTCTCTTGTACCCGTGAAAAGTTCCTATATAAGATACTAACTTTATTAGAACATCAGTGTTGCAGCCATATTAGAATGTTTGTTGCATTATTTGTGTAGTTCTGGAATGAAGACATATCCTTCTCAAATGAGATTTTGCCTGAATCAGAACATCTCTTTTCAAAATTGTATGTGATCTTTTCTTTACAAATTTCTTGTATCCCTTGTGTTCTCTTCAGAATGTAACTAGATCTCCAGAGGCTTTAAGCCTATGAGATGTATGCAGACTGGAGGACTCTGCATATTTTTCTGTAAGGTTACTGGATTTTGGGACAGTTAGAAATACTGCAGTAAACTTTCCAGTCCTCTGTCAGGCTTTCCTTCAAAATGAGAAATGCAGTACGCTTTGCTTTCTCCAAGTTCGTGTAAAGTATTGGGAGTTGGATGTTTACAAAGGCAATTGTCAGTTTGGAGAGGCCAGTCTTGTTAGGCGATGTCTCTGTCACTGGCAGAGGGAGAGAAGTGACTAAAAGGTGACTGAGAGCAGAGCCTAATTTAGTAGGTCTAAGCCACCTTATGTTACAGTAACAAGCAGTGTGGTTGCACTGGCATTGGATCTGAGGAGAAAAACTGTGGGCAGCGAGGACTCAACATCCATTTGGGGACTGGAGGGAGTATTTTGGACAAGTTCTAACCTGGTCTCATGTCCTGTTACATTGTTCTGCTGAACTGTCTTCTAGAATAGTCTTCTGCATCATCTCTCTCCCTGGCTGTTGAGAATGGCTAAAGAAAGCAGCTTTCCAGGTTGAAATTAATCTCAGTGAATATGCCTTTTATTTTTCATCTGTCATGACATATAACTGTCCTAACCTGACAGAAGTCCAAGTTACAGAAATGTGGTAATGGATGTGACGAAGTATTGTCCCAATGACTATTGATCTGGAAATAGTAATCAGATTTGCTTTTGAGAGGAAATCTGTTTGCTAGTTTCAAATTGACATTTCTTCATAACCCTTAAACTGTAAAAGGTGTTTTAACACTTAGCAGAAACTGTTACATACTGTCCCTTTCCGTTTTGAGCAGAGACTTCTAGTATTGCTCCTGATAATTGCTACTTCTGCAGCTGTAATATCTGCAGCCTACTTTCTGTATTCCCATGTTTATAATAGTTTTATATAGACTGTTGGTCTGCTTTTTCATTTGCTGTTAATCTATTCAATTACATTCTGTTGTGTCGCAGAGTTTCTAGCACCTCTTTTAATTGACTCGCTTATTTCTTTAAAGTATGCATTTGGGGTCTCAAGAAATGTAAATTTCTCCATCCATGATTTTTTCTCTTTGAAGTGCAGCCAGTTATTTTGCCCCTGAAGACTGCATTTAGGCTTTCCCACAGGATGTCTTGTGTTATTTCCACTATTTTTGTTTGAAGGAGATCTTATATTTTCTCTTTCATATATTTAAATATTCATCTCCTGAAACTGAGTTATTAAATTACATTGTAACGTATGACCAAGTGGCTACTTGCAAGGATGAAGATGGGGTGTGAAAGAAACTCGGTCAAGACTTGACATCCTTATTCTGGGAGCATGCTCTGGTTTCTATGATCCAGGCAGGGTAAGGTCTATCCTTGAAAACCTTTCAGGCTATAGGTGAGCAGGTGACCTATAACCCCTGCAGACATAGTGAGGGACAATGCTGTTACAGTTCTGAAACCTAATCCTTGAGTGTGATGCTGGAAGAATACCTACCTACAACACTCCCTCTGCTACCGTCCTTTTCTAAGTTTGAGGTTTCTCTTCTGGCAGTGTTTCCTGTCAATGAGTGCGGTTATTTTGACTCTTGCTGCACATACGCTCAGTGTGGCCAAGATGGTTCTTTCTCAGAGCAGTATCCATTGGGACTGCCTCCTGACTTCAGTGTCTTCGTGCTACAAAAAACCCTGCTGAAACAGCCCCTCCCTTCCACTACCTACAGCTACAAGGTGGAGGTACTGTGCGTCTCTTGATCTAGACAGCAGTAGGTGTGTATTCAAGATACTAACATTTGCGGGGGCTTCCGTTTTGTATCAATGTAAAAACCTGTTTATTTTGGGAGTACTTTCAGCATCAACTCCTGTTGTGTAACTGAATGTAAATCCAAAGCTAAGACTTCAGTAAAATACTGATTTTGACTGACAAATATGCTAGAGAGGTAGGAGATAATGTAGATTGTTCTCAAAAGGACCCCATGATTTATTTAAAGAGTAATGTGGCCATTACTTCCCCTCTTGACCCAATTCTGTTAAGCAGAAGTTCTTGATTTTTCATTCTCAAAATGTTCTTCAGCTATTACTTCTGTTTGTACTTGAGTTGTCTTCTGCATATGGAAGAAAATCAGTCCACTTCATCAGAAGGTAGTAGAGAAGAGCATAGAAAGAGAGAAGTCTCCTTTGTTTCTTTAGAATCCAAGTCTGGTAAAATGTCTTAATTGACCAAATCTATAGGTTATTCAAAATCCAGGAAAGGCTTTATGAACAGTTGCTTTGGCCAGCTTGTCTTAATTGCCTTGCAACACATGGGAACCCAAATGCAGTATTGTTTTACCATGTTGCCGGTTCAAGGGGAGCACTTTCATTAAATGCTGTAACACCGTTTCTGGTGTTGCAATTGAGCACATCTAAGTCAAGTCCACATATCCACCTTAGTAAGAGGTTACTGCTTGAAAGATATGAGTAATACCTATCTATTTATTTATCCATTTATGTAGAAACACACAAATAGTTGCACCTTTTTGGTCACCAGGTTTTTTTTCCCTCACGTCTCCGTATCGCATATCATCGTACTTTTTTTATTGCACCCTTTGCAGTCACAATATTTCTTCTGAAGATGTCCATATATCCCATACCCTCATCCTTTTTTATTGCTGTGGAATCAGCCGGCAGTTGCATTAGGGATGATGGAGGAATCTGAGGGGCAGTTAGTCTGTACTCAGGGAAAATGGAGTCTTGAGCTTGCTCAGAGTAGATGTATCCACCAGAGCAATTGGTCCTAAGTGCTTAATGTGCCTCTATGCCAACGAGGAAATACGTAACACAAACACTTGAAAAAAATAGCAAGCTTTTACTTCAGGAGCCTTTAGGTGAGCTTTTGACATCAGAACTTCCCTTCCTGATGCTCCGCATGAAGAATTGTATTCATTAGTTTATTCTGGCTGATACATTTTCAGCTATTCCTACTTGAAATGTAAGGAAATGCTGTAGTTTAGAATTCTTATTTCATGTGTACTTTTTAGAAAAGGGACACTGTAGATGTGAAGATGAGGTTATTTCTTCATGTTTAAGATAAATGTTTTGCTTTATTCTCTGTAAACAACTCCTGATTTGTTATGTGAACTTTTGTACCTTTCTTTTAAAGGGCTCAAGACATCTTCCGTCAGGCAATGAAATTTCAAAGTGTCATCTTGGAAGTCCTCCCCCCATGCAATCGAGAACAATATGAGAAGTCTGCCATTGCTCCTCTTTGTTTTCTGGATAATGAAGAAGGAGTTCCAAAAATAAAGATTCCACCTCCTGTTCATCCAAAACCTGCTCTGAAAACGATTAATCTTTCTGGAGCAAGCAGCTTGGAGGCAGGTGTACAGGCAACACTACAACAAACTAAGAGCCCCAACCTCCCACGTCTGGGTAGAAAGTCATCTTCTCCCTCACTGTCTCCCCTTCTGGGCTTTGGCAATAAAAAAAATGCAAAGAAAATAAAGATAGACCTGAAAAAAGGTAAGTCTTTGGAGACGAGATGATTGATTCTGTATCATGTTCTCTGTAGTGATACCTTTTAACTAAACTAGTGACATTTAAAGTACAAGCAAGTTAGTCACAGTTTAGACGTTCCAAAACTTCCAAAACGTAAAGGAATGGTAATGTTCTGGACACTCAGCTTCACATAAATTTTGGACGCATGTTATCCAGACCTACTGATTTTTAAAAGATCTCAGTTACTGATCATTTGGAAGCTATTTCATTAGCAACATGTGATATTAACAGATGCTTCAGCCTTTTCCCAAGTACAAAATAAATATTTGAACTGTCTGCTGGCAACCTTTGTTATTTTTATTCATATCTGCTAATGGACCGCAGCGCTGTTAGGACATTCTTTTAAAGGCATGTTTGAAAATATGCTCTGCTCCGCTTCATGTTATCCAAGAAGTTGACCACGGATTTACCTGTCTTTCCCTATTTTCTGCAGACTTTTTCCTTCCATCTGTATTTATTCAGCTGTCAGCAGGCCAGATTTTGTGTGTATATCTTTAATTGCTGCTCCATGCAGATGTCTGTCTTTGCATGGAGTAACAGGTTTGTGCACATGTACTAAAATGTGCTTAAGCAGATCCCAATTAGCATTTATATTTTCTGTTTAATTTCTGTCTCTGATTTGGCTGAGAGTTAGATTTGATGCTAGAAGTGGCCCTTTTATAAACTGTCTGTAACTTTATTTTTTTAACACATAACAAATGCAATCAAGCTGTCGTTTCTTAATTTTTGTTATTTGTTAACTTAAATCACTCATTTTTACTTCTGAACTCTTCAGCTTTGCGTTAACAAAACCTACTTCAGAAATTTTCCCATTTTAGATGTAATGCTTTTGATTTTGAAACTGTAATTTGTATTTTTAGAAATGATAGGAATGTGATACTGACACGATATCATCTCTGAAAATTATCACACGGGTAGCAATCCTGTTCAATATAAAAAGATTTTTATGGACCCTGCTATTCCTGGGTGATTTTGGTGGCGTATAAGCAATACTTGCTAATATTGATTTTGCTCCCTAGTTATTTGTTAAAACATTTATCTATTAACACTTGAGGTTGTTTATTTCCAAGCAAGAAACAACTTCACTAATGGAAGCTTTGAAATATCACTTTGTCATTTCTTAACAGCACGTTGTCAGCAGTTTTTGCATTCAAATCATGTGACATTTTCTACTTTTCACCAAGTTTCAGTAAAACCTGCTAAATTATATTTATGCTCATAAATAAACAATTCTGATTACTCTGATTTGTTTTAAAGACTATTGACATTAATGTGAAGACTGATACTAAAACCACCTAGAGGGAAAAGGTAAATGCTTTAAAATTGGAGTTCTTGCTGGTTTTGCATTATTGTGGGCTATCCAAATGTATTTCCATCTGTAGCTGTTGTAGGAGGATTTGGGCATGTGTTCTGTTATTGATAGAATTCTTCTCTAAACCATGCAGAAAATAAGCTCATGTTTACAGTTTTTTGTTTGCTTTCTTTTTTTAAGACCTAACCTGAATGAGTGTTTGTGATATGTTGCTGACATTGTTTACTTACCTTTAATGACCATCATTTATTTGTTTGACATTTATGTTGGGAGTTCTTTATCTGACCTTCTAGGTCCAGAAGGACTCGGATTCACTGTGGTTACCAGAGACTCTTCAGTACATGGTCCTGGTCCGATTTTTGTGAAGAATATTTTACCAAAAGGTGCAGCGGTAAAAGATGGTCGTTTGCAGTCAGGAGACAGAATTCTGGAGGTTAGGATAAACATCCATTGTATTTGCATTGCTGGGTATTGGTCGCTGGTTTTGGCATAAATATTTTATTTCCTTATACATACTACTGATGTATGGAATTACAGTTCTTGACCGTGGTTTAAAAATGTCTCATGGCTTTTGTTTGTCAGCAAGTATTTCACACCGCAGTTTGGAAAAGGGTGCTTTTCACACGGGTCCATGGGATGTTTGAACAAGGGGGACCTGATAACATCTTGTTTTTTAAAGCAGATAAATATATCAGTTTAGAAACAAAACATGTCTTGCCTCTTCAGCCATGTCCAAAAATCTCAGATTAATATCGAGGTGGTTAAGTGCTCATTTTAAGGCAATTTTGCTCAAATTGGGCTTTTTAAAAATTTTCAGGTATCTTGTGACTTACAGTCTCATTATCTAGTGGGGTTATTTCTACTTACTAACCTCAAAAAGCTCTTAAGGTAAACAGTTTTAATACTTAGGTCTTGTTTCTGTACTTTTCATCTTCAGAGTGCTTTGCAAACTAATTAAGCCTCACAAACCCCCTGCAAGGTGGGTAAGTACTACAGAGCTGCTTTAACAGATGGTGAAAATGAGGGGAAAAAAGGTTAAGTGATTTGTGCAGGGCCAGAGGGGGAGACAGTGTGGGAGCTGCTGCTAATTCTTCTTTGCTCTCAGTCACTGAATGGCACCTGTGTTCGGTGAGGGGAAAACAGCAAAAGACAGTCATACTGACAGATATAGCATCCTCTGTTCTTTTGTGTCTGGTAGGTGAATGGACGGGACATCACTGGCAGGACCCAGGAAGAGCTTGTAGCTGTGCTGAGGAGCACAAAACAAGGGGAAACTGTCTGTCTGATTGTGGCTCGTCAGGAGGAGGCCTTTCTACCTCGAGAGCTGGTAAACTTGTTATTTTTTCCCGAAGAGTGATATTGAAACAATTCCGTGTTTTAAAGCTAGCCCAAGAAATAGAAATGAACTGTTGTTGGCTGAGAAAGCCAGCAGAGGCTAACAGTATAAGGCTTGTGTCTGAGAAGTATTTATACTTGCATTTGATTTTGAGGGATATTTGATTTTATCTGCTTTAGATGCAATTCTGCACAACCTTGATTTTTTCATCCCAAAAATGACATCATAAGCACAACTCACAGGGGAATATTGTAAATTATTTTTGTAACTGTGAGGTCAAGCATGACTGAAAGTGGATTATTCTCTTTCAGAAAAGCAACAGACTTCAAACCAGAAGTTTAAAGTGCATGTAATGAGTCCTGCAGCTATCAGTAGCAAACTAGTGAGGGTGGGTGCCTCAGGAGATGCATTTCCTCAACCAGGTGCCAAAAGGTGGGAGTGGGGAGTAGAATTCCATTGCCCTCCTGGCAGATTCTGGAAGCAAGCTCGTCCTTGACTTATCGGCTCTTGCATGTCTGATTTTGTTCTATCTCAAGTGCTAAATTTTTACGGTTTTTTTGTTTTTGAACGCTGGCATGAAACTCTATTCTTTTCACTACATAGAGAGAGGAGGACTACATCAATGTAAAAGTGCTATCAGATACATACTTGTTTCCCCTCAAAGAAGGTCATCTCTTTGGTGCCTCTTCCTTATCTTGATTGATGGCTATACTTGACCTTTCATTAAGAAGTTCTGGGATAAAGGAAGGACAGCTTTTCCTGCTTTTGTCTCATTTTATCTCCTTTAAAGAACACAAATTGCCTTCATTCTTTACTTAAGATGCCGCCTTCTTGCTTTTCCTTTTGTTTTAGACTGTTAGCAGGATCTTCTGCAGAAATGCTCCATTATGTTTCCTCACAAAACATTGCTGACAGTTTTCCTCTTATTTCCTTGTTACCAGCTGAACCTTGTTGAGGTAAGGGTGTCTGTTCCCTATGGTAGGATAAGAAGCTGGAGCGGAGCTCAGATCCTCTCGTGAGCCCTTCCTCTTGTGCTGCTGTGTCAGCTATTTTTGGTTTCATTTTCCTTTTTATTGTGTAACCTTTAAGAAGTATAATGGCAGAACGTTTTCAGCCCTGTAATTGGGTATTTGTTGTCAATGATTCCTAAAGCACCAAAGCTGGTCATTGTAATGCTCTGTTTAGTAAGCCCTGAGCCATTGAGTCAGCGTCTGTGTGGATCAGGGAGAAATTTCTGAGTCTGAAAGTACTAAATTATCTATTATATTTAAGATTTCTGTTCTTCCACCAGCTCTTCTAAATAAGAGCTTATTTTTCAAAAAAGCTACCCATCAACAGTTTTTTTTCTTACAGGTTTCTTAAGTTATAAGACACTTTACTTGGAAAATGTACTTTTGTTAAAAAGTGTGCATTTTCCCTCTCCTGTTCCCCCAACATTATACATTATTATTTATTGACATCGTACAAATTCTTTTGTAAATCACTGTAATAGTGTGTGGGTATAAAAGACTGGAAGAATCTAAAAGCTATTTATAATTTTTACTCTGCCTCAATTGCCTGTGATTAAATTCTAGCCACTGCAGCAAGGATTAACTACCTTTCAAAAGGTGACTTACTTATGACTGGCATGATTGAAATCCAGAAACTAGCCACATTTATCCTGCTGGCTTGACCTTCGCTTAGATTGCTTTCTCTGTGAGAGAATGATGCACAAGTGATGGCCCTCACTGTAATGGTGATATGTGAATTCTAATACTGTTCTGTGTTTCTTGTTATCCCAATCAAGTACAATATAATACAAATGTGAGTTACTGAAATACATCAGATAATTTTATGGAACCAGCCCTTCTAAATTAAAAAGCCTTTCAGCAACATCTGTTTGGTAGCTCACGGCAAAAGTGTGGGTTACCATACCACTAAGCTACCAGATGTTCTTACTAACATGATGCTTGTTAGAATTCATGAGATGTCTGAGAATAGTCTGAGCAAAGATTAAAAAAAATAAATTAAAATTGGTTTAGCTTTTTTGTTTGTTTTTAGCTTTAGCCATGATATTACATTGGACTAATCCTCTGCTACCTCAAAAGTTACAGTGCTGTTTTGATCAAAGAGGAGTAAAAAGCCAGCACTTTAAATGTTTGTTTTTGAAAGGAAAGGCAGTGGATAATCCAATATTTTTCAAGGACAGCTGTAACTGAATGCTCTGACTATGTAACATGCATGCAGAGTTTACCTAAATACTTGGGGGTTTTGTTAATGCCTGGCAATAATAGGGTAATTGCTTTATATTAGACTTGTTCTTGATTTGATCAGTTCACCAGGGACTGTAATCTGAGAAGCTGTTTTCTTCAGATTCCCTGTTACCTGTTGGAAGGAAAAGGAGGACTGCCTAGTAAATGTGCTCACTCCCCACAGCTTTCTGTGGCAAAGGTGCTTCTGGAAGTTAGACCCACTGGAGACCGTGCACAAAACCACTTCTGAGCATGTTGTTCCACTAGAACTGGGTGCCTACATTGATTTCCAGAGAGAATTTGATAGCTGCATGGGCGCAAAGCAAATAATGTCACAAAGCAACGGCGGGTGGCATTTGATCATGTGGGTCTGCAATAATATAATTTGACTTTACCTTGTAACAAACTGAGGTTTGGAGAAAGCTTGGTCTCATGAGTATTCTCTCTTCAGTAAGCTAGATGGGAGCAGAGTTTGGGGGTTTTGCTACTGTGATATATGCTGATGAATTGCTAGCAAGTAAAATAATATATTCAGGGTAGCAAACCTTCACCACACCAGCCCAGAGAGATGGGGTATGTATGGGTAAGGATGAATCAGTGTTGCAAACAGGCATTACTAAGTTACAGGGAACTGGGGCTTCAGTTACACTACCCCATGCAATATCTGAGAGTTGTACAGTTACGTTGTTTGCACATAATGAGGGAATAAAATAGAAAGCCCATTCTTTGTAGTGTTGTTGCTGCTTTAAAAAAGAAAAGGAGGATCTAATGAGATATTTTTTTTTATTGAAGCAGATCAGTGAAGTAGAATTTGGACCAACCACAGCCTGTCCTTCTTATTATCCAGTTAGCCAAATGATCCCAGTAATTCATGCCAGCTGTTGACAATGTAGCAGCTGAGTAAAGAGCTGATTCCAAAACTCAGGGGAAGATCTTGATTCACTTAATTACCACAGTCTACTGAGTGGCCGGTGATTAGTGCATTCTTAAAGGTGCATTTGGGTTTTGAACTGTGTAACACTGATGGTTTTCTAAAGGATGGTGAATATTAGAGAGAGAAATTGGCTTAACTTGAACAGGTTTGAATTTTCCAGCTCTTATCAAAGTAAATGGAATACACATAAAACTGTGGCTATCACTCCATTGCGTTTTGAAAATACAATGTTTTGATCATGTGTATTTGTTGCATCATGTTTTTTCTCCAGGGAAAATGTGTGATCTGAAGGTACCTTTTCTTCTGATAGTGATAGGAAGATCACTTGCTCCCCCATCTCTTTCTTTATCCCTGCATTTGTAAAACAATCAAAGCTACTTGAATGAGAACAGCTCTGGTGTAACCCATTCTGCGCCATGACCCTATGCAATTCTTTATTCTTGGTTTTTTTCATGAGCCTTCAGGATAGTGGATGAGATGCACATAAGCAGACAAATGTGCCTGTTCTGCAATTGCCAGAAATAATATAGCACCGAAAATATTTTGATGCATTTTTCTCAAAGTTAGAGCCCGTAAATACTGTAAGTTTTGCATATGCTTTATTTTTTGTTTAAGGTAGCTTTGACTTACTAGTTTCAACTGTAATCGCTATTTCTATGGTTTCTTCACATATTCACTGATCCCTGAAGAGTGGAGAAGGAAAGGGAACAAACCAGCATTTTTACAACAATGTATATAATATAGTGGTAGATCTGTAGCTCTGAGTCTTTTTTTTTTAACACGTGCTGCACAGGATAGAAGGAAGCAAGATGAGTGGCAAGTTCAATTAAGCATTTTTTCTGCTTACCATATGATTAACTTTTATGCTTCAGTCTTCCCCTAGTTAATTCTTTCCACTAGCTTGAACTTCTGTGCCTGAAGGAGAACTTGTTTGCCTGAAGTGTTTTCTTTTTTTTTTTTTTAATATTCAAAGCTTAATTTCTATTACTTCCTTTTAATTGTTTCTTGCCTTTTTATGTGCAGGAAGTAATAGGTGAAATTTCACCCTAGACTTAACCATTTTGCACCTGTTTTTTACATCAGACCAGTGATTCTAGTGCTCAATTAATTAGAAATTGTCAAGTAACTTCAGTCAGAAAGTGATTCCAGCAAGTACCAATTCTCTGTTGTGTTATCTCTATTCAAAGGGATAAGAATCTGATAGGGGGGAAAAAAGGTCACTATTCATACACTGGATTTTAATAACATACACAAGATTCAGTTCTTGAATTGTTCTGCATAATGAAGAGAAGGGTATTGTGAATACACATGGCACATTTCATCTTGAATAACTTTATAAACTACGCAGATTTTTAAAAGTCCTGGGTTTTTTTCCAAGAACTTTTGAAGGGAAGTGTTTAATTTTGGGCCTTTAGATTCCCCTCATCTAGAACAGCTGGGAAATGAGTTTAGGTTGTATCTATAGAAATGTGTCTTTTTAGAGTGAAAACACTGTGTAGTGCAGCCCCTCAAAGGCTTTCAGCTTTCATTATGTATTTCAGAAGATGGTTACTAGTTCATTATAGCTTAGAGTACTGAAAACAGTACTATGCATGGAGGTTTGTTGATTAGTTCATGTGCTCATTATAAAAGTCAGTAAGAGATCACCATTTAGAAGGAACGTGACAGTCTTTGGTCACAGTGAACAGAAGGTGTGGCAAAAAGTATCCTTTTATTTATCCCAGGTTTTGGTGGGACTCCTTAACTTACCAAAGCAGAATAAGTTGTTTGTATAATTCATGTATCTTTAAAAAGTGTTGGATTGTTTTTTTTAAAACTAGATCCAACAATTTTGCATTGGCAGAATGAGCTCTTACATGCTGTGAAGTGCCAATATAGCTACCAACACAGCAAACATGTTTACTGTGCTTTTCTGTGTGATAGCAGTAGCCAGCCTTTTTGAGGTTGCAGAGACCTTATTTCATCTGGTCTACTATCTCTTTCTCTGTCAAGCCCATCAAAGTGTTATGATCCAGCAATGATTTGTCTTTCAGATCCCACTCTTCCTATTTTCCAGCAAATATGAGGAACTTTAAATGGATGGTCTAAAAGCTCTGGTCATAGCACACATTGCTTGCAAGAACCTCTGATGGTGCTCTGCCTGCTGGTAAAGAAAATGTTAGAGTGGAGACAAGTAAGGAGAGAAAAGCATAATGTTGTGCATACCATAATATACTGTATTTGCTTACAGGATTACTGCTCAAAACTCTTAAGTTGAGGAGCCCTACCTCAGAGCATTGGGAAATGAAAACTGTTTACTTGGTAGCATCAGTCTCAGCTCTGGTGTTGTCCAGAATTGTTTAGCAGCCCACTTTAATCTGTGAAATCAAAAGTATGTGTACATCAGAACAGAGGCATATAAAATCTGGCTTTTAACAGAAATTGAGTCTTCATATACTTCAAGTGCATTTGTCCAGATTTACAGTGTTTCCGTTTAATAAAACCGAAGTATTTGGGCAATTCTTAAATCTTACTGGCAACTATAGAACCTTGCCATTTACAAGGGTCACCAGATTTATTCCATATACCATATGAAAATTTTTAATAGTGTCTCTGCCTAAGAATCCATGAAAAAAATTTTCCTGGGCTGACTTAATGTGAAATGTGTGCATGTGGTGTTTGAAGTAGACATAAAAGAATTATACACTGCTTGTTGCTTTGTTTACCATCCCTTTTAAAGAGTAACCAGTAAATCGAGTGAAGAGTTGGATTTGTACATCACAGTGTTGTGGCTTGGAATGTATTCTGAAAGTGTACAGTAACAGCAATCCTAAATTCACCCTGAAAATACCATGCAGTCTTCCATCTTGGTGAATGATGAGATTTTAGGATCTAAGTGGCAAGGTATATTACTGCATAAGGCTCCAGCTCAGTAGGGTGCTTAAGCACATGACTAACCCAATACATGGGGTGAAAACGGGTGTTTTCACAGTGGGGCACATACCTTGACTGGGGACTGAACTAATTAGTTGTTCTCCTGTTTCCTACAGTTACGTAACTTAAAAGGTTAAGTGAGACTGCATTTGTAAAAGTTCAAGAGCAATGCCACACTGAATTACAAAGCTCTTTTGCAAGGACAAACTATTTGCTTGGGTAAAACTTGCGATGGGATCTCAAATAGGCATGTCAAGCAAACTGGAGAATCTCCGTTTTTGAAGTGTCCTGTGACATCAAATAATAAACTGTGAAATGCAATGTACCTGCCTTGGATGAAGAGCTGAATCTAGTTTTGTCAGTTTTTGAAGCTATAATTCCAGACAGTCTACATAATTCAAACCAGAACCATTCTATCTAGTATGACACAAATTTGTAGTGTACTGTGTTAATGTAAAAAGTATCCCAAGTACAGTATAATATATCTCCATGGATTTGCTATTGGCTTTTTTGCCTTAGCAGGGTGTGCCATTAGTAACCGTTTAGTTTTTATTGCAGTATGGAATACAGATGATTTTAAAGAAGCCAACATGAAAGCATCTGTCAGAAATGCTAAAGATGAATACGTGCAGCCATGACTTCAGTTATTTACTAGATTGTGACAGGATTGCAGCAGTGCATTACCTTTGAGTGTTATTTTCAAGAGCATTACTGTATATCTATTGGAAAATACAGTGTAGATTTTATAGTGAGTGAATGACTGAGCTGTCAGTGAAGTATTTCTTAATTGTGGCTGAGCTCTGTGAAGAACATAGAGAATAGTGCAAATAAGGAGGTATCTTCATTTCAAGCGTTTCTGCCAATAATAGTCATGCCGCTCTTTAATTTTTATGGGTTTTTTTCCAGAAAATAATTGCAAAAGCATGTAAATGTCTTATTTCCTTCATAAGCCTTTGAAAATAACCCTTCTGGGTCTCTTGCCTTTTGCTCTTGGCTCTGAATGGCCCTCCAGGGAGTTGGCATCTCTTATCAGAAATGAGCAGCCAGGCAAGGGGCAGCCAGCAGATTGAGAGACCATAATAGTGTGTTGGTCAAGGGCACCAGACAGGTACTGAAAGGTCTCTTGTCGTGTTAAACAAATGCTATTTCCTTCCTGACTTAAGTGGGAGCTAATTTTTTTTGTGAGCTTCTCTTTTGGCAAAAGAACAATAGGGATAAATAAGGCAACCTTTCCAGTGAGAGATATGCATTAGATTATCATAAATCCACAGATCAAAAGTGCCATGGTCAATGAGAACAGGCATTGTAAGATTAAATAAAAGGACTAATTGAAAGTGTGTGTCCCATGGTAGACAGAGGATTGACATCCTATTGAGTAGATATAACCATGGGCTAAGTAGAAAGGGGAAGAATACAATGCACAGTACCTTTTTCAAAGGTTACAATTCTGCTTGAGTGGTGACTGAGCAGTTTTTGCATGTTCTGGGAATAAGAGAAGGCTAAAAGTATATTCTATCCATTCTTTAAAATACTGGTGATTTGTTGGTGAGACTTAATTATATACCAGTAAGGTTTTAGGTTGTTTTAAGAATCCTTTATTATAACCTTTTAATTATAAAATCAGAGACCTGAGGTATAGATGTGCTTCTAAAAATTAAGTGAAGTCATTGGCAGAACATCAATTAATCAAATGTATCCAGAGACCCTTAGGTAAAGGTTTTCAGTCTGCATTGCTGAATGTTATTTAGTACATATTATTAGGGCTTTCTGCTCTCAAGTCTAGTAAACTCTGTATTCTCTCACCTGCATATAAGCTCTTCTGAACTTTTCTGTCTGGTTTGTGGTGATTCAGTAAATGTCAGAATTGATTTTACTGAAGTTCTATACAGGTATCTCGGTAGATTAAAACATTCCTGTCCTGATTTCCCTTGTGAGGGATGGTACCTGTTTGGTTGTTTGCTCCATTCTGTTTAATGGCTGAGTCTGGGCAGCAAGCGGACAGATTGCCTCTTAGACTTCTCTGACTGCTGCATTCTGGTCCAGGAGAAGACACCTGAAAAAAGAGAGGAGATTGTTGTCTTCCCCAAGCAGTTGAGAGAGCTCAGAGACTGTCTGGAATGCTGGATGGTACAGCCAGGAGGGAGCTTTGCAGCAGGAGCTGAGGTTGGCAGACTCCTATAAATAGTAAAGAACAAACATCATCAGGTTGCAGAGGGGACTGGGAATTGAGATGTGCAGAGCCTGTTGCAGCTGAGGAAGCCATTGAAAGCTGGCAGGCTAAGATTTACCAAAGTTGAAGGAAGGACCTACCCAACAAGGACAAACTGAGCAGTGGAGATAGATTTTTCAAGTGTTTGGTTTTTTTGGGGGGGGGGGAAGGGGAGGGGTGAATTTGTTGTGCTGGTTTGGTTTGTGGTTTTTTTTTTACTTTAACCTGTTTCACTTGTTAGGTACGTTTTATTAATACTTAAGAGTTTTAAATCCCTTTTGCTGTGGTCAGTGTACCCATATTAAAAGAAAACTACAGACCAGGCCATCTCAAAGGTCTAGCCATCCTGAGCTCTCGTCACTTGGCTATCTGAACTTTATGTGAAGATTTCTCATTTATCATACCTCTTAGTATCATTGAGGTACTTACGTATGTTTGCGGTAGGGAATAACTTCAGTGATATACTGTCACTTAATTCCTGAAGTGCCTGAGGTGAATACATTTGTTGTGGAAAATACATGATGTGATTGTTGACTGGGTAATTTATAACATTGAACTCAGGTTTTTTCCTGGGCTAAAAACATATTTGTGTTGCAGCTCACTTAATTCATTCTGTGTTTGAGTGAGTTCAGCTTCTAGGATGATACTAAGGTAAGAAGTATTTCTAATAGAATTCAAGGTTTAGTGCATTGGAGAGGACTTCCTTTACCAGATGATAATTCAGCTGATAGCGGTTGCTCTGTTGTGAAGTATTGATGTCTTGGGATAATGTTTTAGCAAAGTCAGGGAAATAGATGCAGTGGGAATCCAGCTCTGCAAATCACTAGCAGCATTTAATATTCATACCTACATATTCTAGGAAGAGGGGCCATCACTCATGAAATTAGTTGCCCAAATGAAGCAGTTAATTGATGAGCTGTGAACTTAAGGATGTCCAGAGCTCTGTTTGGTCATCAGTGAAAAGGCATTCCTTGGGAAGAACACTATCATCAGGATAATAATTTGAAACCATTTAGCAAGTATAGGATGAAATCAAGCTTCTAGGTTCTGTTCATTCCTTTTTATTTCTCCTCTGTTTTTTCTTCTTTCTGTGGCTTCTTACATTCTCCCACAAAGGAAAGGTTTCAATCTTGTATTTGCACCAGAGTCCTAACGTTATAGACTGACTGCCAGGCATTTGCTGTCAGATACCATACAATGATGACAATTTTAAGGGAATAAAGAGTTTCCTTGATCTTATAAGAATTAATCACTGATTGCTAGATGTGCATCTCCTTTCCTGTCACCCATCTCTGTGAAATCATTGAAATGTTATTCACCCTCCTTTGTGAGTAACAAATTTTTGATAGTACTATTGAACAAAGTTCAGCATTATTTTGAAATCAACTTTTGTTGGATCTTAGGGTAAGGCTGAATATAAATAATGGAAAGGAGAGATTTTAAGGATACTTGGAGTGTGTTGGACAAGAAATACTTGTGAAGGACTTTAAGAAGGATTAGTGTTCTCCAGTAATAGGTAAAAGCAGCTTGTTTTTAAACTTAAATTGAATTTACTAAGGGTTTTTGTATGAAGAAATTATCTGTTTCCCAGAGAACTGAAGCAAGGAAAATGGTAGTCACGTGGTACGGATTCCAAATTAGGTACTAAGGAAAGCAGAGGAAACAATACTGACAAAAATTTACTGTGCTTGTCTGATGTCCTGCTGAATACATCTTAATTTTGATAGATAACATATCTAGACATGCAGACAGTGATCTGGCAGGTTACTTAACAAGAGCTAGTGAAAAGCATAGTTATGTTAAAGGAAGTTGGGAAGTACTGCAGAACATGGAACAACTCAGTTACATTTTCTTAGTACTCTGCTTTTAGCCATTTATTTGTATTAGAATCTAGAATTGGACTCAGTTATACTGAAAAACTACATGTAATACCATTATCTTAGTAAGTTTATAGCAGGAGAGTTCTAGTGACCACTTAAGTCTTTTTTCCCCACATAGTGAGGGCAAAGGTTTTCTTTGAGACTTACCGACATTTCCTTGCCTGTTATTTAAGTGAGATATTTCTTATGTCAGAAATCACCCACTAAGTAAAAGGGGAAAAATGCTACTGTAAAGTGTTTTGAAGACTATTATTATGTCCCCTTTTCGGCTTTTTTAATTATTATTATTTCAAGGTTAAACAACGTTGTTTGGATTGCAGAGTACAGCAATCTGTCAGCTTGTTTCTTGAAACCTGCAGCTGAGCACAGTGCTACTATGGAGCCTGTGCCCGTGCTGCAAAGGAAGAGGGATGGCATCCTGCCTCCTACAGCCACCACTGCTCCCAGCACTCCCAAGGCCTTGGATGTGGTGATGGGGGCGGGGGGGTTGGCCTTGTCATCAGTGTCACGGGTGGGTCAGAAGAGTGGTTGTATAAATGAGAATGGTATTGATTAGAGCACTTGACTCAAATTCAGGCAGACTCATCTGCCCAGTTCATTTTCATATATTGGCTTGAGGGACAGGTATAGATCCTGTTGTCTCTGGGTTTTTTGCAAGTTTGTGTTACCAAATGCATGAAGTCCTTAGCCTGAAATTAGTGTACAAATTGGAGCTTAAAGTGAAACAGATAAGATGCTCCTGAGAAAGAAGCTAACAAAAAAATACATTTATTTTTTTTTCTCCACAAAATTCACAAAAATACTGTGCCTCCTTTTCCTTGAATTTTTTTTTTTTTGCAGAATAATAGCCTTTGTGCCAGGGCTTACCTTCAGCCATCCGCATTAAAAATTGATCTGAATGTGACCAAATTCAGTTTTATACGAAGCCCAAGTTCATATTGAGGTAACAATAGAAAGTGATTTGTGACTGCTCTGGTGAAGGTAGGCTTGGGCACTGGGAGCTTTTGTGTCCTGTGATAATGACTCTCCTCACCGCTTTCCTTGTGGTATTGGAAAAGATGAAACAACTGTATTGACATACAGAAGGGGCAAGAGTCTGGCGCAAGTGTCACAGATTAGAGTGGAAGAATAGCAGCAGCACACAGGAACTGCTTGCCTAGGGGACCAGGAAAGTAATACAGAATAGTCTGTCCTGAAGGGCTGCGGGATATGTCGCATGTCTGGGACCCTGCAAAAAATTTCTTCTGTCCAAATCTGGAAAGGATGTGCTGATGATACAGGGCCGGGAGGAGCGGCTGATGCACCTGAAGGCTGCGCTGCTGTTCAGCGAGGCTTGGGCAGGCCGGAGAGC
>JAVJGI010000064.1:14822169-14860952 GCA_035590275.1 Ibycter americanus | reverse complement strand
GACTGGGGCATCTCCCTGATGGGGAAAGGCTGAGAGAGCTGGGCCTGTTCAGCCTGGAGAAGAGAAGGCTGAGAGGGGATCCTATCAATGTCTGCAAATCCCTTAAGGGCGAGTGTCAGGAGGATGGGGCCAGGCTCTTTTCAGCAGTGCCGAGCGACAGGACAAGGGGCAACGGGCACAAACTGCAACACAAGAAGTTCCACCTGAATATGAGGAAGCACTTCTTTACCCTGAGGGTGACAGAGCACTGGGACAGGCTGCCCAGAGAGGCTGTGGGGTCTCCTTCTCTGGAAACATTCAAAACCCACTTGGATGTGACTCTGTGCAACCTGCTCTAGGTGAACCTGCTTTAGCAGGGGGGTGGACTAGACGATCTTCCAGCCCTGACCATTCTGTGATTCTGTGATTTGAGTACGGTTCTGATCTAAGAGTTCTGAATTGGCTGATGAGAATATGTGCATTTTGAATAAGAAAAGATTGGGCAGAAACTCTTTCCTCTAAAACCTTGAGAAAGCTAACTGCAAAATGCTGATGTTAGAAGGCCAGTAGTAGTGGGGGTTTTCCTTACACTGATTCTTTTGAAGGAAGTCAGAGCAGGAGTGTTTACGAATTAACATTCTATATTGTTCACAGTAGTTATGAATTTGTAGGTTTTAGGGGATTACATTCAGGATGTCTCTATATCCACAGCTAAGAAATAAAAGTGACAGATTTGTAATGGAGAATTGTCTGCTTCTGGTGAACAAAGACAAAAGCACAAATGAGTAACACAGGTACTGGAGATGAACGCTGGCATCAAGACAGTTGTCAGTGTTGGTACTATGTCATTTTTATATTTGGCAGTTAGGCAAATTGTGTTGACTTAATATCATGTAGTTACATTCCAGGAAGAATTTGAGCTTGGTGCATGTTGGGATTGAGGTTTATAGTCTTAGCTCTGTGGCTCATGCAGTTTCTCTCCAGTCAGTAGCTGCTGCTCATCAGTGAATGGGCATCTGAAATAAATGAAAGTATACTTAGTGGTTACTGTTTCTAATTTATTTGTTGCTTCAGGATCTTAATTTCTGCTCTCAGTTCTGTGATTGTTTTTCTTGTTGATCAGACAGCACAATAGATGAATTTATGGGACTACTCTGGCTGCTCGGAAAACATCTGTACTGCTGGCACCTTTGCTGATAATTGCATTGATAGTGTATGTACTGTAGCTTAGGCCCTGGAAACCATCCTTCGTTAGGTAAAAGGAGGATTGGCCCAGCTACTACACTCCTTGCATGTGTCCTCTACTTGATAATTTAACATAAGACTTTGACACCATTGAAAGCAGCCCCCAGTCATCTTTTTCAACTTGTACTTGTCTGTGTATTTTCTTTTCATAGTTTTTTTCCTATTGATTTTTTAACACTACCATTATAAAGAATAAAAAAATGTCCAAATGACAAGAAACTACCTAATTAATTGTCTTGGTGTTATGTGGAGAAGGAACAGTGGAATAAAATCAGATGTGATTGCATAAGGGCTTTTCTACTAATACCTTCCATGAACACTTTACTCCTAGTTTTATTTCTGTAGAGTGCCAGTATGAATTTTTCAGGCAAAAATTTGATTTTGTTTAATTTTATGGTTCTAATCTGCTTTAAGAAAAACAAAAACAAACCAACCAACCCCAGCAACATACAATGCTGCAAAACTGTACGTACAGGTACAATAAAAGAAAGTTCTTTCTGGTCTACCCTAGCTATGGATACTTGACTTGGCATTCTTGTAAACGAAAGTCTAATCTAGGAAAAATCTTGGGATCAACCTACACCAGAAGGAAAAAAACCCCAAACCTCTATGGAATAGAAGTATGTATAACGGGAGTTAGTGCAGAGTAAGTTACTGCATTTTAAATTCTTACCCACACTTTTGTTACACTAACTTCCCTCTGTAGACAGCTATAAGAGAAGGATAATTTTTTTTAAAGATGAAACTATTTTCACAGGAGAATGGGATTTAACAGTACAACTATCATTATAGTTTGTGAGCTGCATGTAAAGATGTTGAGAGTTTTATGGCTTACATTTTTAATGCAGCTGTGTTTAAAATAAATGTCTTCTGTGTACTCTGCTGTAACATCAGTTTTAGATCATGTGGAACTAAGCTATTTTACCTTCTATTTAGGCATATTCCTAGGTGTCATTAAAAATAACATTTTAAGCCAGCTCACGTGACAAAATACCAGCTAAATACATTGTTGGTTATAAGGCTGCTTCTTCAAGCTACTTTCTGGAAAAGAGGACTGCTTCTTGTCATATGAACCTATGGATACAACTAGTTTATGCATTGTCTCTACCCCCTTTTCACCCATATCTTCATCCTGATTTTCTCCAACAGAAAGGAGAGCCAAACTGCAGCATTCTTTCTCCAGAAACCACAGAGCAGTTGACCTTTGAGATTCCTTTGAATGATTCTGGCTCTGCGGGACTTGGTGTGAGCTTAAAAGGCAACAAATCTCGGGAGACTGGAGCTGATCTTGGGATTTTCATCAAATCTGTTATTCATGGAGGTGCTGCTTTTAAGGTATGGAAGAAGCACATCAGATGATGACTGCATTATAGTTCTGATGTTTCTATGCTCAGTAGTGAACCTCACTTGATAAGCATTTTAGGAATGAATACCTTTTTGTCACACATTCCTTTAGGTGAACTGCAAATCTACTTAAGTTTTGTTCCAGGATTCTGGTGTTGTGTGGTAGGGTTTGCCACAAGGAAAGCAAATTGGTGGAAACCTTTGGGGGCATTTGGATGCTGCAGAAAATGGGAAGGAGGAGAAGGATAAGGGTGCGTAGGTATGAGGAGAGACTGCCTCCCAGCTTCCCCACAGCCCACAGAAGTGCATGGGAAAGTTTGCATTTCACTAGGCTTAGTGACAGAGAAGTTAGATATCTACATTTATTATCTATCTGCACTGCTTTGCATCCTCCCAAAGTGATACAGGCAGACCTATAAAAAACAATCAAAAGACAAACTTCTTTACAAAAATTAAAATTGACAGTTCTGTGATGTTGAGGATTATGAGTTTAATTTGTGCTGTAAATAAAAAGCTAGCTCATAATTTTCTTCCTTTATTCAAAAGATATTTTTTTTACTGGTGTAGTAAAAATGTGACTTGGCTGAGCCTGGCATCAATTGCTCAAAAGTTACCAGTTGTTCCTGAGGTGGGTTGAATAAATTGGTAAATGACAGTATTATGAATTGTTCTGCTCCCTCTAAGGACTATACAAGGACTGTTGTATATTTTTATGATTAAAAAGTATTTGAATTGTTTTCTAATCCTTAGGAAATCTGTTGACTGCTTTTTTGCCAAAATAAAACTTGAAAAAGGTGACTTTCTTGACATTAGAAACAAAGGTCTTAATCTTTCAGGGCTAGTACATTTAATTCTTGTGGATCCATAATGTAATTTTTGTCTCTTGTGTTACCTCAGCAATTCCTCACAGTTCTCTTTTCTGTAAAAATACCTTTTCATTCAGTGTATGTAAATTCCTCTACTGACATCAGCCTGCTGAGTAAGGCAATTCACAGCATTAAAACTTTCATGATCATCTATTTACAGCACCTGGTAAATAGCAATAATCAAAGATTTAGCTTTGATGTGAATGTTTAATACTTCTCTGCTTCTATTATTTACCTGTCCTAGTCCCACAGGTATTTCAAAGCTCGTATCTTCTCAAGTATAACTGAGCCTGGTACATGCAGTTCAGAACGTTGTCTGTGGTTAACTCAGGGCTTAGTGACAGCTGAGTAAGCTTGGTGTACATCAGAAATTAGTTAAGGCATGATTGGCCAAATTAGGGCTGGATAAACTCAATTTATGTGCATGTTGGCTACAGAGTACAACTCATTTTACTATGAAAATAAGGCTGTCCTCCTTGCCTTCCGAGCTCTGTGCTCCCTGAGTAATTGTCCACACCAGTTGCAGTGACAGCTTATATTGCTACAATAAACTCATTGTTTTGAATAGCAAAGCTTGTGGAGCTGTGTTCTGGCACATTAGTGGGCTGGCTACCTGACTCGTCACATCAGAGACATGTAAGACAACCCTTTCTAGCTCTGGATCTTTACCACTCTATTCTGCCATAGTTACTCGCTCCATAGCTTGAGGGGTCTGCAGACTAATAAAGCAGAAGTTCTGTGCTCACACCTAAGTAAACAGGCAACTGGCACAGGTAGTCACCATAACTGGAAGATTATTTTCTCTCGTGATAGCCTGTGGTCCTGTGACCTGTTCTCTATTCTACCCCATTGTAACCCTTTCACCCATTAGAACTGTGTATTAATAGATATAGGTGTAGGCTGCAGAGCAAGTGAGATAGCTAGAACCTCAGCTACTTCAGCCAGAAATATTCAGAGAACCTTTCCTATGTGTTTTATACAAATACTCGCAGAATGCAGTCATTTTGGCAATGCCTGAAGAACTAGTTTACTGTTGCATATGCATGGAGACCAGCTGTCTTTCTCCTGTCTAATGACCTTTATATCAAACAAAACATAATCAGTGGGTATTAACAATTAATAAAATTTCTTGTACCAAGTTAAAAAGTGTGCACATATTTGTGCATAAATATTTAAACATGCCCTTATTGTCCTTATTTTAAATGACGTCTTGTAGCAAGTTTTTAAATAAAAAGCCATTCTTTCTAGCTGGTAGTTGTCCAGAGCATTTTCCCATGCTATTCATTGTAACTCTCTGAAATGGTGTATTATAGATTTTGACATGTGCATTTGCTTTTCAGTATACAAAGTTTTCTTGGGAAGCTATCACAGGAGGAAATCATAATGCTCACTGACATGAGAATTCTCTCACTATTTCTCACTTCTGCATTTGGAGTTTAAAATTTGTTCTAATTTTGTGATATGCTAATATAAGAGGGAGCTTTTATCCCCTTGTCTATACAGTCACCACTTGTCTTCAAAAGAAGACATGTTTACGTCTAACTTCAACACACTTGCTTCACTGCTGAAGTAAATGCTCAGTCCTAATGCTGTATAAAGGTTTTGATACATCAAATTTCTTTCACCAGTGTATTTTTTAGAATGAAGAGTTACATGAGATGCAGAAAATTTTGGTTGGTTACTGTTAGCTTTTATTGCTCTGAACCAAAGGTCTGAAGAGTTGCCAACATATTTTAGTGTTTTTCAAAGCATTAAAACATTAATCTAGCTCTGATGTATTAGTGGCATTGCAAAGTACAGTAAGGAAGTTGTAAAAAAAGTGTAAGGGAAAATTGAAGTCTTTAATTCTATATTGTATGATTTTTGTCCTAGCTAAAGATAACAGGCAATATCAATGTATCGTGTATCATACATGCTACAGTAAGACCCAAGAGCTATTTACTGCTCTTGCTACAAAACCAAACAAAATAAAAATTCCTTAATGTTCCTAGTTGTGTTCTAACAACGTATCCTGGAGGCATAAAAACAGTTGCTTTTGCTGATTGAACCATTATGTCCCTTCTTAACCTTTTGTAATTTTTGAAGTGTCTGGTTTTTTATTATTCCTAACATAAAGAAGTTACAAGAATACTTGATATTTGTAATGGTGCAGAGCCTTTCACATGAAGAAAACTAACTTTTGGCTGAGTTCAAATGCGTCATCTTTCCTCATAACTTTAGGGATTTCAGCCTTGTTCATCTTGAGACATCTTGGCTTTTTACTTGTGATGCATTCCTGATGATCAGGTACTTGCTGTCTACTACAGCTGAAATGCAGCAGAGCCATTATTAGAAGTAATGGAATATTTTCTACACGTGCGTTTGTTCAAATCGGACATGGTGTAGCTTGAACCTCCTTGGGGCTTCCCAGTGCTGTTGCTATAAACATTGCTTGTTGTGTGCGGTGGATGGGGAAATTGGATGATTCCAATAAATGCCATCAAGGAATTCCTTCTGAGAGAGATGTCATTGATGTGATAGGGGAAATAACTAGGTGTGCTTTGATTAAAAACATAAATCCCTGAAGAACATGTCATTATATCTCCCTGCTCTACTGTAAAAAGCATAAGAGTCTTGTGACTGACTGTCTGAATACAGTAGCCATGTGGTGGTAGGTTCTACCCCTTGCTGTGAGTCTCCATGAAAAAAACCAAATTTTTTTGAATAAGCAATGGAACAGTAACTTCACCCTTTATTAGAATAGCTCAGTTGCAGTTTCAGAGATGGCATTTGAAAAGTGTTTTGCTGAAATGCCAAATGTTGTTTTTCTACTCGGAAGCCACAAGGAAACCTACCTTTCATAGATGAAAGAAAAAGATGTGTTAAAACAACATTTAGCTTGTTTTGAGCCAAGCAGATTGTCCTGAAGTTCAGGCTTCTAAACAGGCCATAACATCAGTGATGTAAAAAAATCTGTGCATGGAAACGAAACTGTTTTAGACATCAGCATTTCCCCCCCACACACCCCCAGCCTTTAAAATAGCAAAAGATTTTTTGTGAAATAACTTCTACCTGAGCATGTGTGAAAAGTGTTCAGCCTACCTTGTACAGGTGACTTAGCAAGTGTAGTTGATTAGCATTTATAAAGCAGACACACCTTTTTTTTTCCCTTTATCATAGTTGGAACGTTGAATTTTGCATTCAAGTGGAGCACGTAACAGAGTGGGAAGAAGGGAGATGCATTAAAAGTAGTACTTTAAGAACTGACATTATTAAAATATAAATAAATAAAAAGTCTCATATCAAAGTATTACAAGGCAAATTAAAAATCAGGCCAATTCAGAGCTTTCTGAGGCTGCAGTGTTTGATGTGAAAATACACATTGTGTTCAGGACAGTTGCGTGGTCAGCAGATGTAGTCATGACAAGATACATTTGACATCGTATTTGTATACACTTTAATAAGAAGTTTTAATGGATATTTATACGTGGGTGTTTATCCACAGAAAGGAAAAAAAGTAATCCAAGAACCTGTGGGACGATAGAAGGACATGAGAACCTGTAAAATTTTCAGTGTCTCACAGAAACTCACAAAAAAGAGAATGTTTTTTCCTCAAACTCCTGTTGCAGTGAATGACTCCATTCATTTCAGCAGATTTTGATAGAACACAAAGGAATTGCAACATGTGCAAATAATAAAATTCCCTGTTAAACAATGTTAACTCTTCTCTCCCTAAACTTTAGCATGTGTGATGGCATAATTTTCTATGTACAGAAAGGATGAGGTTAACCTGTTTACTTTGGGTATATGTAATTTATGTTGGCATGAAATCCTCAGCAGGGAGATGGGAGAGGTTTCGGTATCTTTTCCAAATGGCATTGCTGTTTCCTATCCTCTGTTTCCATACCCTCCTGAGAAAAGTTATATTTCTCTTCATTTTCCTTCACTGAGTCATCTCCCAATTTTGTCTTTCAGTCTTCTTATCCTTCCCAGTTTATTTTAGATCCTGGTATATGCTGTTCTTCTTCAGGTCCTTAGCTATTCATACTCTGCCATGGTAATGATGATACTAAGTTCCAACAAAAATAACATTTTAGTAAAGCTGGGTTTGTCACAGCTACTGTAGCTCACTTGAGCACAAATGACTTAGACTTGGCAGCAATAGCAGAATAGTTAATTGAATATCTTAGTGATAGGAAGAAATAAAAATCGAAAAGTATATATATTTTGGATTACTCAGATGCATGAAATGTAAACAGTTCGGACGAGTGCCTTCTGAAGAGTATGTAATGAACCTTTGAATGAATGAGATCCATTTTAACCAAGCAACGTATTTCTGTGCAAGTTCTTTCTCTGCTATTCTTTCTTCACTGCCCTTCTATATTGGATATCTTGAGTTTTTTATTCTTTTTCTTCCTTCTTTGAGGTCTGATGCCAACCTGATAATTGCGAACTTGACAAGCTTTAAAAGAAACTCTTGTCTCTTAATTAAATAGACCTTATTTTCTTGTTAAAGAGAGAAAAGTCCATGGCACATGCTTTTATGAAAAGAAATAAATCACAGATAATAATGACAACAGCAGTAGGACTCCTAAATCACCAAATAGCAGTGTCCACAATTTTATTACGCCCACAAATGTCAGTTAACCTTGGCAATGAAACTGAATGACTTTTTTCAAAGCATAGGCTGCTTGATGTGTCTCAACCCTAGTTTTATTATTGGCAGCAGGTTTGGATGTTAAAAAAACCAGACAGCATTAATTAAAATAAGGATGCTTAAGTCTTAATGACCATTCTGAACTGAGAACACTACCCCATATGGTGGTATGGAAATTGTGACAAGATAGACACTGGTGAGACTATAAGACAATTTTTGGAGCTGTTTCTTACCAGACCCTAACAACAGATAGTAATGCATGGAAAATGTGTCGCACTGCTTTGTCATGGTTGCATTGCAGATACTAACAGCTATGGTGTGGGTCCTTTTAATTAAGGAAAAGTTCCTTTTCATGTTTTCTTTGTAGAACTGATACAAATTAAATAGTACATGCAGGAAAAACAGCAGCATGTGCATGCACTTCAGTGTTTGTAATTGCCCTATGAACTTTACCCAAAATGTAGTGAATGGAAGAAAAAATGGCCAATTAATGGACAAAAAGATTTGTCTTTTTGAAAGACCTGATACTATGCAGTCTCTTGTTTCTTAAATTTTAGAAAGCAGTATCTGATTTCTGTATCTTGCTTTCCTGTATGTAGCACCTCTGCCTAATAATTCTTGATTTTTTTAAAAATATTTTTGTTTTATTTTTTTGCTTGTAGGATGGTCGTTTGCGAGTAAATGATCAGCTTGTTGCAGTAAATGGGGAGTCACTTCTGAGCAAGTCAAATCATGAGGCTATGGAAACACTGAGACGCTCCATGTCCATGGAGGGGAACATTCGAGGGAGGATCCAGCTGGTAGTTCTCCGGAGACTAGAGGTGCAGACAGAGGTGAAGCAGTGAATGCATTTATTAGATAAATGTCTTTCCAGTCCCAGTGTTTTTGCATACAAGAGATGATGGCTAAAGTCTTGGTCACAGAGAGCTCCTCCTGGCAGAATGAATTCCTGCCTTCCTGGAGTCAGGATTCACATAGAGTTTCTGGTTGGTATCTCCTGGTCTTGCTGTTCCTGTTGAGACCAGGCTAAAAGTTGCCTCTTATTTTATTTGACAAGTATTAGAACAAAAGCAAATGTGGTCCCAAAAAGGGTTAATGTAGGATTAATGTAGTTTTGACTGTCTACTACCTCCTAAAGGCAATAGCTGGGATATAGATGATTTGAATTCTGATTTCATTTGTTGTCATGATCAGAGACATTAATATCTTAGTGTGACTTGGATTTTACTTCACTCTTGCTTTTTCAATGTCATTACTAATCACTCCACTTCTTGTACATGTGTGTTCTTCTGGTCCTGTCCCCCCACTTTTTTTTTTTTTTTTTTGTTAACCTTCAAGGAATTAATATATTACTTTCTCTGGTCAGATAAAGGCCACTGCTTCAGGATATGTTTCTGAGTTGATGAGCATAAAGCTTGCTTAAGTAAGGTAACAAAATAAGAGAAGAAAGAAATTTTAATGGCTGTTTTCTAGACCTCATATAAATTGATGTTTGCCAATAGGCTCTGATTTTGAAAAAGAATGGTTTTATGATCTCTCTTGCTCCCTCTCCTTCATGCATGCGTGCACATATGCATACTCATTTTTCATCTTCACATAGATAATATGTATGTGTGTATACTGGCTGCCCTTACTACTCATCCCCATTTTAATTTTGATCCTTGAGTAAATACTTTAAGTTTTTCAACATCTGTACAGTTCCTTAAAATAAAAACACATACAAGTGTATTTGTGGTATAAAACATTGTAATAAATCCCATTACAGAATTTCAAGAGATAATTTCAAGCTTCTTACCTAACAAGCATTGCTGGAACTTTTCAAAATGTTAAGAACAATCATGTTTGTGGGTGTTATTTGCATAAAATATCAGAGGCGGGACGAGAATGCAGATTATCTTTTAGTATAATTAACTCTTAATATTTTCTAATAACTTCCTATTTGATTTACTACCACCATTGACTGAGAAATAGATTTTGAAGTATATTACTTACTGAACATTATGCTCTAACTTTGTTGGGCGGACACTTTGCAAAAGCCACACTGATGTCAATCATGCCAGGAAAATATAAAAAATATTCATTAGTAATTCTGGAATACATTAGAGGAAAACACATTTTTGCTTTCCTTTTCTATATGACATGGCATTATGTCGTAAGAAAAAATTATCAAGTACAGGTTATATTTATTGTGCAGTCTTGTAACACGAGAAAGATAGCTTACCTTCAAATAAAGCTTGCTTTTGCAAGTTTTCTTCATTTAACAGAAGCCTTTTTTTAAAAAAAAAAAGCTTCTAATCAAACATCAGATTGACCCAATAAAAGTATGAGGCTGCTTTTTGCAGTTAAGTGTATAGTTTTGTTTATTGTCCAGACATATGAAAGAGGTAAATAATCTTGACTCATGCCCTGTGAGGAATGCATAATGAGGTCTTGATTGAATCAAATTCATTTTAGGCAGGAATTAATTTTTTATAGGGTAGTCTTTAGGTTCAATTGTAATTCCATTTGAGTCTGGAGACCACAGCAGAAATGGGTTGTTGCCCATTCTTTCCTTTCCCCAAAACAGCTTCCTGAATACAGCATCTCAGCTTGGTAGAAGGAGAATATGTTTAGAAATGCATTATTGTTTTTATTGGTCAGGACACTAATGGAGGTCTTCCATAACAGCTATGTTTTATAAGCTGGATACTCTAATTAGGCTGGTTACTGATCAGTTGTTGGGACATTGATTGTGTCATTTATCAAAGAGCTGGAAAAGCAGATTTGTTGTTGCTGTTATTTTAAGGCTCCCTGTCCCAGTGGGTACAAGTCTCCAAGGCAGTACTAGTTCAGATGTTGCAAGGCTTAATTTATCTAGCAGTATCCATGAGAAAGTAGTAAATGTGGACCTTGTGACATAAGGGATCTTATGTAAATTAAAGAATTGCCAGTAACAAGAAGAAACATAATCGTCAGTGCCTGTGTGGTGTGTGTGTTTCTGTACAGAGGTTCAAAATAGCCTTTTCAATTGGCTCATGGTGCATTGAGGAGGAAGAGAGAATGTTGCATGTGCTGCCTGTCCACTGAAGCTGTATTTGTAGCCGTACTGTCATCATGAGCATTCCAGCATTGATTTGTGTTCTGGGATGTGTTTTTTCCATTTTATTAGTATTTATTATTCTATCATTATTTTAGTATTTTAAATATTTATTATTATTATTATTATTTTTCAGCTTGAAGGGCAGGTTGCAAGGTGATGTAACCCACTGTCCTTTTGCGTTGGTTTGCAGCCAATCACTTGCTAATGCATTAAACCTCTTGCATTATTTTACAAGGAAACTATACATGTTAGATACATACATTCTGCAGATGTTACTATGAAATTTAAGGAATGGTATATTTAGTGTGAAGTTTTCTGGCACAGTGAGCATGCACTTTAAAAGTAGAAGCCAGTTAGAGGCCCCTTTAAAAAACAGATATAACAATCACGGAAACTACAAAAGTTATTTTGAAAACTAGCCATAATATTCCCATGTGGATTTTCTGTTTTCCCTGAATAATGAGTATGAAAGCGTCTTTCTGGGTCTGTCCCAGTTTTAGAAACTGTGATTATTTTTTTTTTTCCCCCTTTTTTCTTTTGAGCAACTGCTCAGGAGAATAAATTAGGCGATATGGCATGTATGGGGGGTGGGAAATGTCTCAAAAGAAAAGCTGACTAGAGGTGTGACAGGAGTTTGTTTAGCTGCTAGCCAGAAGACCTGTGTTTGGGAGTTTGGTGTAACTCCTTACTTGCAAAACTGCTCTAGTGTGTGATCATCAGAACATATGCACACAGTCTCTGAGAGAAGGGAACCAGCTGGCTGGCAGAAAAATACCATTGGCATTGCCCATGTTCTTGTGTTGACAATGTCACAAGCTGCCCTCCCAGATGGAGAATTTGAATGAAGCCAGTTGTGGGTCATAAAAAAAACAGTCTTCATTTTTGTGCATCACTCTTAATGATTGTTATTGCTTAGATATTGTCTTATTTCATGGTCAGCAAAAGCAGATAGTAATTTTGAAGGTAGCTTTCAAGTTTCTCATTTGAATGGAAGCAATGTACAGTGAACACATTGCATTACACTGTATTTGTGCACCTTCCGTAGCGATGGCTGATCTTCTGCATTATCAAACATTTAATTTTTTTGCTACAATGTGTGGTTCTGTTTTTCTCTTAGGAACGCTCAGACCAGGGGGTCTTTCAACAGTCAGCCTTTGACAGGAGTCATAACTTTGCAGCTGCTTCTCAACGCAATGATACTGTTCTTCAGCAATTTGTAACGTGCAGTCCTCAGGAAAGAATAAAAGGTAGTCTCTAGATATCCTTCTCTGTGCTAAAAGTGCTTTGTGTTTTGTTTTTTGAGATCTACAGTCACTAGAAAAGCAGTTAATTAGAGTAAGTGCACACTACATTACTTTGAGGCTTGAAGATCCAGCGAGGGTGGGAGAGCTGACTCAGAAGTTGTGAATTAGATTCCTGGCACAAATTCCAGTTTAAGTAACAGTTTCTAGCTCGCTGCCCCAACACGTAAGGTTGGATAAAAAACAAATGATGAGTGCAAAATATATGTTGTCAAAATGTTTATTTTCTATATATCTTTAATGAGTGCAATGATTTTTCCATTGAATTCTTAGATTATGTCTCAGGGGTTATTATAAGCTAAATTAATTTGTACAAAAGCATGATATTCATAAAGTACACTTAAAGGTAAATTTGTTCAAAGGTTAGAAATATTGCCCTAATTTACAAATCAGAATTATATTAATGAACTCATTAAAAAAAAATTAAGTAGATGTGTACATTGTACAAAGAAAACCTACATGTGTGATCGCATGCAAGCATATAAGTAAGAGCATTTAAGACTACTCTGCTATCTGTCCAGTTTGCACCTGACTCAGCAAGGTACTAGTTATTTGAAAAGTTTTAAGTATTTGAGATGGTCTTGACCCCTATCCTTCTAAGTGTGCTCTTATTCTTCGAGCCAAGCACACACTTGAATACTTTCCAATAAGAAAAAAAGATTTTCTTTGGTGTAGTTGAATTATGCATGATTTTTCCCACTTCCCTAGACAACTGTGGAATCTGGGTAGCTGGTGAAAAGCAGTTTCGTAGGCTGCTGTGATGAGTGTGGGGGGTACTTTTAACCAAAACCAAAGAGCCCATATCTGTAAAGCTCAAGAAAAACTCCCATATAATTTAAGGGTAAATCATTTGTGGTGACTACAATATTTTGACAATGCGACTCCAGGCAAAGAATTCGATACAGACACAAGCCTTGTAAATATTCAAAGATCAGATCCTTTTGTGTAGATCTACCCTATATTTCTCATGTATGGAAATTACAATGATTCTGTAGTTACATGAGAAAAGGGTCATCCTTGGAGCTAGCCTGCCCTGTAGAGTTAGTCATTGCCAAGGGATCAGAAAGCAGCAAATACCTTCCTTAATAAACACTTCCTTAAAAAGCATATAAGCAACTGCTCTGGAGCCATTGATACAGGTGAATGGCAACAGGTAACTTGTCACTTCCACGTATTTTGTTTTGAACTGTAAGAGCTGTACTTTCAGCTAAGGATTCTCCAACTGCGATCCAAAAATCAGGATGACTAGTTTGCAGCTAATTCATGAAGTCATTTTCAATAGACATCTTTTTAATTAAAGAACAATGATAAGAAGGCATTATACAAAAACATGGGATGGCCTCAGAAGAGAATGTGTGTTGGATGCCCTGGAGTGCTGCTGGGGGCTGTTGTCAGGGAGGGTTTGGCATGGCTGGAGCTTCCCATCCATCGCCTGGAAGGAGTTTGGAATTGGAGTCAGTGGACAACAAATGACAAAGACATTTCTAGCATTTACTAGAAGTATCACTGTATTGCGATTTCTAGTGAAGATTTGACATTTGATGAGTAAAATTTAAGTGATGTTGATGTGGAACTGCGCAGGCACTTTCAGCAGCAGGGTGCCTGCAACAGGACTCCGATCGGAAATACTCTTGGTGAAAGACACTTGGAGCTTACAGTAGTCCAGCACATTGTAGGAATGTTTCTGTAATTTTGAAGTCATAGTATTAATTACTATTGAGCTAATACTCATTCGGCTTTCCATATGAGCTTGTCACCTATTTCCAGTCACTGGTTCAAAAAATTTTTTTGCATTGTTTCTTATAAAGTTTTGTCCTCAGTCTTTCAAGACATATGTAAATGCAAAACAATACATCTGTTCACAAGCCTCATTTAACTCAGTTATGAACTTTAGGTTTTGTGTTCATTTAAGGACGTGAGTGACAGACATAGTGAGCTGCTTGTGACAGGCAGGAACAGTCCCTTGTACATTCTTATGGCGTACTGTCCAGATCTTGTATGTAGAAGTACAGTTGGCACATTTTTATGAAGAATAATAAAACATAAAAGAGATTTTTAACATAATACAGGATCTAATGACAGGAGCGGTATTATGTTTAATAAAATGTCACTTTCTCAATTAATGTTTTCTAATAAGTTATTTCCAGTACCATTCACTGCTCCTACCAATAAAATTCTAATAAAATCTCAGCAAAAATACACTGAAGCTTGGCCTGCTAATATTGCTGTCTGTTTTAAGAGCCTTTTTTTATTATACATGAGCAAGAAAAACTAATGTCTGGGGAAAAGTGGTTATAGCCAAAACATTACATTTTGTCTTGCCTGTGGATATTTAAATAAAGGGGGGAGGATACCGATCCAATATTGAAATGCCAGTGTTTGTTCTATTTTTGCATGAATAATACTTGCTGCCTTCAGGTCCTCACTTCTTTTGCTGCCAAGCTATTGCACAGATTCAGTGTTTTTTAGAACAACCTCTTTGAGAATTGATACTTCAGTGCCAGCAGCTTTTTACATCTCTGGTGTTGAAAGATTACTGGAATGTGTTTCATTAGAGGTTCCTATATATTTCTTAGAACCCTACATTATAAACGGTTTTAGGGGAAATGCTGTCATCTCTCTGGTTAAGTAGTAGAATAATCATGAACTCTCTACTACCGTAGACTGCTGAGTCTTTGTGATTGTATAAGCATCTGTTTTCATACATGTGGTAATGTCAAGATAGAAAACTAAGAAGTTAAATTTTAAATTAATGTTTAAATCTTGCTTGTAAATATTACCTGTGTCTTATAGACAGACTCAATTATTTATTCTCCTGAACTGTTTAATATCTGAAAATTCAGTATATTTTGTTTATTGGCTTAGCTGTTCCTCTGATCAATCTGGATCTGTTAAGATAATTTCCTGAGGTCTTGAACATGAAGCCAGTGACTGCTTCTTAGGTTAAATTCTCTCACTCTTTTGCTCCTGCTCCCATTTTGCTGGGAGCTGTAGTCCCTTGTGGTCATTTCTGATTCGCTCAGGAAGTCTGACATTTTTCTGTGTCTACCATTTGTGTACTGCAAGAAAAATGCTGGTGGTAATCCCATCACCAAACACCCTTTGTGAAATGATTTATCAATTACTGTGAATCAAAGTTAATGTAACTATATGATATGTTCAATCTCTTGCTATAGCTATCAGAGGTTGCTCAAAGAGGATAAGCACAGTGTAGGGTGTGGTGGTTTCTTTTTGTTTGTTTAGGGGGGTTGGGTTTTGGGGTATTTTTTGTTTGTTTTGTTCCCTTCCCTTCCATCAGGCATCTGTTTCCTACTTAGGGTAGTCAGTAGTTTAGGGACTTCCTAAATCAGAGGTTCTGTCCGGACTGTTGTGCCACTGATACCTCTCTACCTTTTAGTCCATTTCTTAATATTTTTAAAAAATTTGATTTCCAAAACAGCCTCGTGACAATGAGTTCCATGATTTAATTGCACCAGAGAAAAATACTACTTCATATTTATTCTAGGTGTGCAACTTGACAGTTACACTGAGTGCCTGCTAGTTACTGTGTATGAGGCAGTCAGTGAAAGCTTCCTTTTCACCTTATGCATGGCTTTTGCAATTTCATAGACTGCTTGTATACCCTTTATTGCTTCTTACTCTAAACCAAAGAATCCTGGTCTGTGGTCCTTGTAGGAATGTTTCTACATGTGTCCAACTATCCTTGCCACCTTTTCAAATTGTTTCTGAATTAAATTACATCCTTTTTTCAGATAGGAAGAATGAAACCTTAGATGCTATTTAAAAAGTAGGCACACCATTAACTCTGAGTTCTCAATTGAGTGTTTGGACTTTTCTTAAGGCTCTAAATGTCTTGTTTCTCTTTGACTTCATTAAGCATATATTCAAAGAATAATCTAGTGCACTTCTATTGTATTCGTCGAGAGTGGTAATAGCTAAAGTAATAGCCTTTGTGTGTGTGTCAAGAGTATTCCCCACTGCCGTGTGTATCACTTTGCAGTCACTGACAGGGAATTTCACCTGCCTTTCCTAGTTACTTAATATCCTGCCATCTTTTTGCAGAGGTTCATAGTCTGTTTATTTTTTTTGGTAGTTCTGAGTGTTTTTACATGGGTAAATTTTTTCATCTTCCACTTCATCTTTCAAGTAATCTAATTACATTGAACAGTATGAGTTTCCCTTTGTTTTAAATTTGTTTTACTGTGAGAGCTTGCCATTTACTCCTTATGTCTGATTCCTGCCCTTAAATTGCAACCTGAAAGAATGTGATCATAATGCAAGAAGCCAGTGTGCATATATTAGGTAGCATACCTGTTTTTTGTATCAGACTGGCAATTGGCATTTTTTAAGGCCTCATTAGAACTTTCCATTTGCTCACCTTCACTTTCTTCTAATGATGGTCTAACTTTTCCTGAGATGCAGGGTTTGAAATATTTCTTATTTCTGATCTTTAGGTAGGAAGCTGTCCAGCCAGTAGGAGTTTTATAGGGTTCTTGAGCTAATGGTGTGGTTTTGTTGGAGTTTCTTTGCTTGCTTTTAGGGAACTGTCTCAGTGCTCTTATCTAATAAATACAGTCTGTTGCTGTCTGCCTTGATCGCCTCCTTGTAAACCCTTTTCTCTTAAGTTAGATTAGTATTTTCATGCAGGATTGTGCAAAAAGACTAACAACATTCGATGCCACAGAATAGGTCACGTGAGTGTGGTATGTCAATGTTAAACCGCTTACCTGTCATTGAAACCCAAAAATTATTAAGTGTCTTTGTTTCCTGTTAAGTTTTGGAGGGGTGAAGACATGTTCTTCATTGAAAAACGTAGGGACGTTATTTAAGATTAGGCCTTTAGATTGAGAGGTGAATTTACAGGGCAATAATGAACTGACCTACAGCAGGCAGAGCAGTCATACTAAGTATTGCAGGTATGTAAGTGTAGTTGCTTAGCAAACCACTGAATGGTTTAATTGAGTAGTTAATGTTTTTCTTGGTCCAAAGTAATTTTCTAGTGTGAGATGAATGCCTCTTGTAAAGGTAAAGAAGGAATTACCATAATGGTAAGAAAATGAAGACTGTAATTCAGAAATGCCCCTTTCTTCTTTTGCCATGGGATAACAGAAATTTTTCTTCTGAACTCTTTGCTGAGAGTGTGGTTCTTTTCTGTACATGAAAGGTGGTAAATGCTCCCCATCAAAGGGAATGAAAGCATGAACCTACAATCAGTTAGGATGCAGCTACGTAGAGGTGAAAATCCACTCAAATGGAGTAAAGTAATTTGTCCCTTGCACTCAACTTCACTATAAGCACAAAGTTTCCCTATATTTATCTTTGATTATGCATATGCAAATCTGAAAATCAGCTCTTCAGGAAATCCCAAGGGGTATATTTTCTGCTTGGTGTGATTTTAATTCTAGTTTAGTTAGTTTAGGGATTTGAATAATTTGTGACTCACTTCAGCATTGCTTGAGGCCTTCCAGTCCAGTCATTGATCAGTGAACTGGTGTAATGTACTTGTTTCTGTGGCTTGTTTAACCCCTTTTTAAATTTTATTTCAGAGTTGCCAGTGTCTGGTCGTGGCAATGGTGAAAATGAAACCCCTCCACCTCTCCCACCTCATCCCAGTGAAGATCTGCTGAATGAGGATTATAATCATAGGTTGGACTTTGGCTATTCTTAATAGTTACAGCCCTGATTGCTCATTAGTGGTTGTGATAGTAGTTCTAATTGATTTTAAAATCACTTTTTATTTTTTAAAAACTTATACTACTGTTTTTAGTCATCTGGGTGATCCTTTAATATAATCTGGGAATGTTATTTTAGCATTTAGAGCGTTGTTCATTTCAGTAATTCATAAGCTGCAGTACACCTGCTATCCATGATCACAGTGGATCACAATACCCAGCATGTATTCAGTAAAACAAAAAGAATCCCAAACCATAATCCCAATTAAAAAATAAAAAAGTTGAATCCCAAACCATAATCCCAATTAAAAAATAAAAAAGTTAATTTAAAACTATAGCAGTGGTTGCTATATGTGGATGCAGTTCCTGAAGTCTTTTAAAAGACTTTTTTAGGAGTCCTAGCCAAATTCAGTTTGCAGGAAACTGAATTTTCTTAGGCAGCATGTCAGCCAAAGACATTCTTGAGGTTACAAAATGAATCTTCAGTAAGTTTGAACATTGAAAAGTGTAGGGGAAAAATTTATGGACACTTTACCAGTTGTAAATGCATTGGGTAGATTTTTCAGATATTTTAGGAATACCTTTTGTAAAGATATTCTAAAGGTGCTTCATGGCAGCTACAAGCTTTAATTTCCTTGGTAAATACAGAAGTTTGGAAGTGCAGAAGAAAGTGTAAACATGTTAAAGTTCCTGATGGCATATGCTTTGACTTTCACAAGTAGCACAGTATTCAAATCCAAGCATCATTTCAACCTATCATACTTCTGATGCTGAAAATTCAATGTTGAACAGTTTATTCAGCGCGTGCGCGTGTGTGTGAGTGTGTGTGTTCGGTTTTGATATGCAACTGTTTTATTGCAATGATATTAGTGAAGTCTGCATTTCAAGTAAAAATTTAGCCATACTTCTGCCCTTGTGTACATGGATGTGATTAAAAAGCTACCCTTGAAATTATTGGTTGTACATAGTGTGGAAGAGTAGATATATTTTATTATGGCTACCTTGAATTCTTCATACCGTGAAGACTCTTGTAACTATTTTCTTTTTGCTAACGTAGAGAAATTTCAGTAGAGTCATTTCATAATTTCTGGTCTCCCAGGCAGGTATGTATGACATGGTAAACGAACAAAAGTCTACATAGACTAATGGAACTCTGCATTAAATTCTCAGCTGCAGTTGTTTGCTAGAATCTATTAATAATTTTTCAGGAAGCTGGGAGCAAAAACACTTTATCAAATGATGATGGTGTATGAAAATGATGATGAAATTTACAGGCGTTTCTCCCACCTTGACTTTTTTTCAATGTTTTATTGGTTTTCCATTTGGCACTTAAGTTCTGTTGAAATTGAATTGCTGTGTCAAATCATGCTGATTTCACTGAAATTGTGTTGCAGCAAAAAACTGGGAAAAGTGTTTTGACACTGTAAAACTAAACCTTTTGATTGAAGAGTTTGGAAATAAATGTTTTTTATTTTGGAACATTTTGAAATGTTTAGATATCTGCCTAACTTGAAGTGAAATAATTTAAAACAAAAAAACCCCACAAAACAGGAAAAAAAACCAACCCAAACCTGAAACCACAATACTTTGGAATTCTTCAGAGTGTTATGGTACCCTCCATAAGAACCTCCAGGCTCCAGCCTCTGCAGAAGTGGTGCAAGGCTGTAAAATAACTTTATATTAGCTGATGAAATAGAATTGAGCTGAGTACATTGGCAGTATTTCTCCAACTTTCTGTAGAAAGAAACTATTTGGAAATGCAGTGGTTAAATAGAACTAGCAAAATGCAAAAAACCCACAAAACCCCAAAACCAAAAGCAGGTACTGGTATGTCCCTCTTCTGCTAAATAAAATATGAGTGTTTAAAAGCAATTATCACAAAACATTTATGGTTATATTTGAATCCGTGATGAAAAACAAGTCACTGGAGGTGTTAAGTCTCAGAAAAGGAAGTTGAGGATCAGTAACTGATTTTAAAATGCATGGCTGTAAGCAACTGGAGGAAGAAACACATGTATACTTGTGAATGCTTTAATTAGTTGTCTCATGTTTTGAACTGCTGCCTAAATATTTTACATGTCTTTTTTTCTGTAGCCCTATCATAAATTCAGCAGTGCATTTAACAGATCAGCACATCAACTTCAGATCTTTGACACCAACCAAGCAGTCTGAATCAATTAATCTGAAAGCCTCAAAAAGCATGGATCTGGGTAAGAAGGGGTGGGGTGACACGTAGGTCAGCTTTTTATCCTTATCGTATCTGCACCATCTCTGTTTCTTGCTTTTCCTTCTTAAACACAAACATCAGGGAGTAAGTTCTGCAGAGGTGCTACAGTGATGGGGACAATGGTCAGCCTCCTGTAGCATCTAATTGCAAGTACCCCTTTTACTGAAGTTGAAGAAAGGTTTGTGTTTTGTTTTGTTTTTTCTAAAAGGCCAGTCTATCCATTGTATTGAAATCTTAGCTGAGGAAAAGGAGGAGCAGAGGAAAATAGGGAGCATTTGTAAAAATGAGCAGAAAGAATTGCTGTACAAGTTTTATATTTCTAAAAAAATGTAGCAAAACAGCAATAACAAAAGTCATTTTCATATAGAATATAAATGATTGCAGAACTACACTGGACAAAGGCTAACTTTCATAGGACAAGTTGTGTACTTCTTCATTGACGGTGACAAACACAGGCAATTGGTATTGCAGTAGATCTTTATAAATGCTTGAGGAGTGTTAAGATTATGGTCCTCTACCCATCAAAGCTGTGCAGAAGATCTTGCAGGGTGGGTGAAACAGAAAGTAAAAGGTTCTTTCAATACTGGGAAAGCATTTGCAGGTGGAAGTTTGAAGGGTTATTGCAGCTGAAAACCAAGTCATGTTTTAATGAAAGTTCAAGGAAAAATTTGCGAAGTTCTTAAGCTTCAAAGAAAACCAAATAAGCTTTTCTTTTTCCTTTTAATTCTTTGTGGCACTCATTCTTTATCTGTTTTTTCAAATTCAAGTGTTGATGGAGTAGCTTCGACACCTACCATTAGGATGTCTTTAGACACAGATTTCTGTGTTTTGTTGGATCAGATTTTGTACGCAATTAAAAGGAAACAGTTAATTTCTTATACAGTTTGAAGGTAGCTTTCTGGTGGTGCTGATTCTTTTTTTTTTCCTGAAACTCTCTAGGTTGGTCTTAGTTTTTGTATTGCTGATTTTTATTGTCATCTTAATGCAATATTTTAATGTAACATAAAATGTGTGTACTTCTCTAACAGAGTGCAAGGAAAGTCAAACAGTTATTAATGCAGGATAAGAATGGATAAAATTAATTTAGGGGGAAGTTCTTAAGGCAGAATTTTAAAGCTACTGCATGACCAGACCAGAAATTAATCCTTTTTCAGTTCTGTTCCACTGTCTTGACGAAGAGTAACGCATTAGCTATTATTTTAGGAATGGAAATGCTCCTTAACAAAGGAGTGTGTTTACAGACTTGGGTCAAAAGTATATTGTATGTAGTCTGCCAGAAAAAATAACGTCCAACTTTACTGAGTCTTGTTTTAGAAAGGTTTACTTACAGTTCCCACAGAAGTCACTAGAAAGAATGTGCACAAGCACCAGTGTAAAATTGGGCAATGGGAGTGTGCTTGAATGCATGTTCAGAACTGTCAGGTAACTTGTACTTCCTTTTATACTGGTCTATGTTAGTTTATATTGTGAGATTCAAATTCATATAAGCAATCCGCTCTTGACACCCAGAAACAATGGTTTGAGAATGTATATGAGTCACTAAATCATAGTGGTTAAAAACTAAAATAAATTGGGTGCAAAAAAGGAAATAAAATAAAAATTGGGTATGAAGATGTCTTTAAGATCTTTCAAAAACTGTTGCTCATGGAAGGTAGCTGTTGAAAATGCTACTATGCTATGAATATGAAATATGAAAATGAAACTACTATGAAAGTAAAACACAAAAGGGATAATAGTCTGATTGGAGGGTGCTAATGTTTTATCCTTCTCTTATATGGTGATATGAAGGTAAATCTATTACTTGAGATAATAATTTAAAGAACTGGAGGGACTAAGAAAGAACTGCACCCATCCTGTTTTATGTACATAACAATAGAGAAGTAAAATTGCTTGCATGTAGCTTGGCAAATAAAGAAACTGAGGAAGATGAAAGCTAGGACTTTTTTTGCAGTCGTTTTCTACCAAGCAGTGAAGTACCATGTTTTGACTTCCCACCTTTTGAAAGATTTTAAACAGAAGCTTCTGGCTGGAAGGGTAGAAGGAAAAGAAACATGAAAATCTTAAGTAACTGCAATATAAAATGCTTCTAATGCAAATAAACCCCCAATAATATGGTATAAAACTACTTCCAAATAGAGCATTCATATGCACGCTCCAAGATGGATTTCTGGGGGGGGAGGAAAGTTATTTCTTAGTTAGTTTTTATATTTTGCTCATTACTTAACTGCAGTCACCACCCATAGTAACTTCTCATCCCAACATGCGGCTGTATACTCATTATTGATTCCAGTGCATTGTTTGCCACTAAAAAAAAAGATGGGAAGTGCTCTTCTAGACCCAGAGTTGAGGTTGTGAGAAAGATTTGTTCAGCACTGCAGTGGAACTGTGCAGCAGATTTGGTAACAAAGAGGAGGTGTCCCCTATCTGAAAATGCTTATATGACTGCTGGAACTTCTTTTGCCAGTAGTCATGGAATGCTGTCCGCTTACTACTTTTCTTGTGTTCTTGAGTTCTATAAGTCACTTCCAAAATAAATCTAACATGATGAACAGAAGAATCACAGAACTGGAGTCCAGGAGGAGAGCTCTGAGACCTTACAAAATGTGACTGAGGTGTAGTTTCTTTCCTTTTAAACTGAGTTGCCTCTGAATCAGGTGTGGCTGCACATCTGGGAAGATATAACCAGCCTTGCAGGTTACAAGGTCCAGAAATCCACGTGGGTGTGTCTAGACCAGAATAATGTCATGAACTCTTAAGTAGACAACAGAATTGGTGTAGTACAGGACATAAATGTGAAATCTACCGCTATTCACTTACGAAACATTCTTCTTCACCTTGAAATGTGTATCATGCATCCATTGCCTAATTATAAGATTACAAAGATACAGATTACATGGTGGCACCACCATCAGAAGGATCATCAAAGGGAGATAACAGAAAATTTTAAAACACAAGAGACCCAAGAATCCAGATTTTGATTGTGAAGCATATGAAAAAATAGTAAGTTCATTAAATTAGGGAGCTAATGAAATTGTATAGTAAAGGTCTTTCTGGCTTTGGTGAGCATTGATGTATACACAAGAAGCAAATCTGTTAAGACTAGTCTATAATTACATAGATTCACAATGGAAACTCATTTAACGTTGATGTTTATCTTTTCAGTTTTATATATTTTTAGGCCCAGAAACCTTTTGAGTGCTTATTCTGTTTTCCAGTCATATCTATTTGCAAAATAATAATTATTATAATTATAGATTAATATCCTCAGTGAATAATATCAGGAAGTAAGGATGGGTGATCAAAAAGCGTTCAGTACTGCTAACATGTTACATCAGTTTGTCATTGTCACTCTCCAGAGCAAATCCTGCAATGAAAGGAACTTGGAACATGGAGCAAAAGGTGTAGGTTACTTGCCAGTAGGGCAGATATGGTTTAGTTTATTGACTCTTGGTGCATTTTTGTATTGTTGATTGGACAGCTGGACAGGAGCAGAGGGCATGAACCGCTGCCACCTGGTTGTTTAGGTAGGTTTCTATGCTGTCATGTGTGTGCCATGAGTCATATGAACTGACATGTCTTAACTGCTAAATTCACAACTAGCATGAATCCAAAAGTTGTGTTGTCTGGAGTTGGTGTATTTGAAGAACTCAAGTTATTTGCAGATGATTTAGTTTTTGCTTGAATCTACTTTAAAAAATAAAATAAAAATCAGTGGCATGTGTGAGTTGCTGAATTATTGTTGTAGAAATCTAAAAAAAAAAATACAAAAAGGCAAGTATAGCGATAGTGATAATTTGATTTTGCAGGCATGAGTAGAACCTTGCCTCATATGTACAGATGTCCTAGCACAAAGTGCGTGGAGGCGGAGTGACTGGTTCCCTGCTTTAGTATCATCATTTACACAGTGGTCAAAGGCTTCTCAAAATTTACAGCTTCATTCACAGTAATAGGGTACAGATTAGTTCCATATCAGCTATAAGTCCTAATGTTTTTCTCTGCTGCTGTGTTGAGATGATGACAGCGCTTTCTGGATCACTGGTAGAGTTCATATCCTGTGTCTTGTGGTATATTTGTCTTTGCCTTGTCTGCTCTTATTTTGAACTGCTGGTGATAAAAGAGCAAAGCCACCCTTTCTAGTGATCCTGGCACCTGACATATCCATTCAGTTGCATAATTTTTTTTTTTGTTACAAGCTATGGTGTTTTTATATGTTAGCAAAGAAAAGATTCTCCTTGTACTGTGACTTCAAGAATTTACACAAGGCCAAAGGAAGTCTGACTTAGAGTGCATGCTTGTACTGAATAAGTTTAGGCCGCATGCCCAGCCTGGACTTGTATTTATAGCATTATGTTAAAAATAAGCAAAACAAATTCAAAAATGCTAGAAATAAATGTCATGTGGTCCCTTCCCACTTAAGTGGTACACTTTTTTTGAAACTTAAGGGCAGTTTGGAAACGAAGAGGAAATCAATGTTTTCTATACAAGTCATTGGAAGGATGATTTTCCCTTTCCTTTAACAACCTTCTATACACACACATTTTTCCATACATTACCACAGTTGTCTAGAGAAGAATTTCTATGTAATAATTTATCAGAATCCATTTTCAATAGTGTTTGTTCTTTCTTTTAGCTGTATTAAAAAGGTAATTTTCAGAGAACGAATGGCAATATGGATTATTTTTTTAATGTTGTGTTGGAAGATGAAAATGAGCATGGTCCAAGAAAAAGAAAGGAAAGAAGGTGTTTTATTATTTATCTCCAACACCCTTATTTTCCATAAATCTTTATGCACAGGAGTGATTTAGGCTATGCATAAATGTACTGTAAAAACTGCAGCCATGGGAATTGTGTTCAAGCACATGAAAGTGTGGCTTGTTTTAACCTGAAGCAACATGAAATTGAATCATGAGTATATGAGTATGTAGCAATTTTGTTGTATATCAATTCAGGCAAAGTACTGTGTAGATTTATATTTGAGAATGTTGGTATAATAACCCATGACCGCTATCCCAAGGTGCTGCTCAACCTCTCCTTCCTATCCCCATAAAAATAAAAAACCTGTAGATCTTAACTGATTAAGCTCTACAGCCTGAAGAAATGGAAATGTCCTTTCCTTGATTTTAAATGTGAATGCATTATTTGCTAAAACATCATTAGACATACTCAAGAGTCCCTTAACCTTGGGGCTTATTTGTTAAAGATATTGGCTAACTTATTTACGTATTTAGGAACGATTAGCAAGTGAATATGCCAGATATAAGGTATGTAGTATTCTGCAAGGAAGCCAATATTGAACTAAATGCTAATTTCTTTGTTAGTGAAGGGATGCATTCTATTACAGTTCATACTTTTAAAACACCTCAAAACAAAGAGAAACCATTGTTTGTCATCCAGAAGGATGTAGAAAATGCAAATCAAGATGCTACTAGCTATTAGTTAGTTCATGGTTTGATCTGAACCAGATTATTCTTATTCTGAGTGTAATTTTGGATATTGAAATAAATATCTCAAAAAGTAACCAAATGAGGAGCAGGCAGAGCTAAAGGAGATTACTGTTCAATTTAAACATTGTTTTGATTCAGATACAATCAAAAAGAATAAAGTTTGGGAGGTCCCTAGTGATAGTTATGCTATTAGTGGGGAAAAAAGTGGTTTGGTATTTTAAAATCATTATTTTGTTAACCATGTTGTATGTATGGAATACATTTGTTGAGTTGCTTTGGGTTGAAACTAGCTTCAGAACTGCATTTTGGAGCCAGTTACATTCATTAGAACATTAATGAGGAAATGGAGAAGATGATGGCTCAGAATTTTAACAGACTTTTCAATGTTACTGGCTTCTAACAGCCAGTAATTTAAGAAATGGTCTCTTGAAGAGAAAGACTTCCAAAAAACAAAAACATCATGGGTTTAGGAAAAACTATGTTGCTTAAGGCTGTGATTGTCTTTGGGATCAAGGGCCAGGAGAGATTTTAATATTATTCTAGTTTATGTCATCAGTCACTTTCTAGTACTGTTAGTTTGGAAGTATATTTTCTGAAGCCAGTCTGCAGAATAATTTTTTAGAAATGAACACAATGTAGTTTTCTTAGTTTAAATGAATTTCAAATTTCTGTTTAAGGGCTCAAAGTAGGGAATGAAACAAAATCATTTCTTAAGTAATAGGGACACTGGGAATTGAATTGAAAAAGGACTACAATTAGGCATGTTTTGTATGAAAAGAAAGGCTTTTAACAAGGTCAGTTCCATGACTCAGTTTTACACCAAATCTGCATTGATGCGATTGAGGGGAAGGTGAGCTGTAGCATAAAGGCAGAAGTGGGCAGGAGGGAGTATCAACTTTTGGAGTGGTTTTGTACAAATCTTCAAAGATTCAAGGAAGCTTGCTGTGGAGCAGACAGCACTATTGTATGAGCTGTGGTGGTGATAGAGCTGAGAAGATGGTAATACATGGTTAAGGTGGTAGTTTCTTAATGCTGCTTAAGCGTAGGTTTGAAGAGAGTTGATCTCTTAATGCACTTAGATTATTAACGTGTTTGGGGGAGAAAATAGCAATTACATTGATGCATAGCTACTATGAGAAAGAAAGTACAGATGATAATGAAGTAACTTTTAAGAACACTTTGCAAGAAATCTGTTCTCTATCAATGTTTTCAACTAGTGAATGACAGATTAGATTAGGAATTTGTGGTTTAACCCTAGGAGTTTAGAAGAAGTGTTAATGACATGCAGGAGACGTGTAGCGGAGGAGTTGGATTAGTTTTAGCCCAGTACATTTTCTCTGGATCAGAGGTGAGAGAGGATTAGAGAAGACAACAAAAGCATAGAAGAAACTGTAATGGCCTCAATTAGCAGTGTAACCTTCAAGAATGAGAAGTTGAGCCACTAGAAGAAAGCGAAGAAATTTATATCATGCTGGCTGGGAAATTGTAAAACAATGTTATTTTCTGCCAGGACAAAACCTTCCATTTAAAGGTAAATATATCCAGTGGACAGCATCAACTGTACTGCTGGTTCTTCAACAGCTAGTAGTAGTAGCAGTGAATGCAAGCTTAGGCATATTTGTTCTCATGTGCTGACACACAAGATGTATCCCTTGGGCACCTTCTCAGAATACAATCAAACTGAACTATTCAGTCAGTTCTAACAAAATTGTTCTGAAAAATCTTAATTAAAGAAAACCTTGTACAGGCAAGGAAAAGAATCCAGAATCTTGGTTTGGATGTGATTTATTCCTGTCTTTGAATGTGCTGAACAGGGCATCCCAAATGTTGTGTTAGATGCCATTTTGGAAAAGATTTACCTTTTTCTACTGCATAAGTATAATTTATCCTTGGCCCTTGTGCAAGCTTTTTGCTAGTCTCACTGCTTTTCAGTGTTGACGTGAATAAGAATCTGTCAAGGATTCATAATCCCTCAAGAATGAGTAGCTGGTGGATAACCACATGACCTCAGAACGTGAGAGATGGGGCCCTTCTGTGAAATTTCACTGTCAGTAGAGAGGGGAGGAGAAGGAATTACTGAAGGAAAATATTTTAAGGCAGTGCAAGTTTACTCTTCCTAACACACACATTGCCTGTGGTCTTTGTGTGCAGCACTACAGGGCAAGCCTAGAACAGCAAGCAGCATTCTCTAAGCGATGGGTGAGAGCCAACATTTGACACAGTTTCTCCAAGTGATTTATGCTGCTCCTAGATGGGGGAAAACTTCACCAGGAAAATAAAAATGGCAGGAGAATTATGTCATTGGCACTATCACTGAATAAAATTAATTGGTGATGCAGTGCCTTCATTATGATGAAAGGGCTGGGTAAGGATATAGTGCATCAGTAAAAAACAGTGACCAATTTGTAGCTTTGCTTTATTTTCATGTCTTGATACCATAGAAATTGATGGACTCTAAAAAGCAGAGAAGCATCATTTGTGTATGTGGTTTGGGAATACAGCCTTTGTTAACTGATTAATTTATACTAAGAAATTTTATATTGGCCTTCCTATAAACTAATAAAGGTATCAGGAAATTTGTTTTCTAGGAAATTCTGTGATGTTTCAGTCTCTCTTATTATTATTTGTCATTAATGGTAGTTTTAATCTTTGCTTCGTTTCTGAGTGCAGAACTGCAGCTGGTCTTCAAAGGTACGTGTCAGTTGTCCAGCAGAAATACAAGTAACTTCTACACATTTAGAAGATTCTAAGTAGCTGTCAGTCAGTGCTCAAAACTGTTCCTTCAGAATAGAGGCACTAAGCTGACTAGTAGTACCCTGAATCTTGTCAATAGTAGTACTCCTTGTTTGGGGGAAAAATAACATAATGGTACAGCAATTGAACTGGGCAAGAGGAGGGAAATTGGTTATCACAATTGGCAGCAGCACTGATTTGTGCTTTTCTAAACCGTAGTTGGGAAGTAGTTTGTTGTCCTTTAAGTAAACTTGGACTGTATTTTGACGCAAACATTGAGGCGATACAGAAGGCTTGTTCTGTAGTAAACCATTGAAATTATGCAATTCAAATAGGATGGGTACCTTATTATCTTGAGTAGGGCACAGAAACTGCAATCAAAAGATGATGTTGGAAGGACATGGATGCGTTGTTGGGTGCTTTTATTAATGCTGAACAATGCTACTTAATTTCTTAAAGCCAAACAGCATTCTAGAATATTACCATAGGAAATCATAATACATCTGATTATTTGTGGCATATAGAGGGTTGGCTCTTTTTACCACTTGTTGTGGTTGTTGGCATAGTTTAACAAAAAAAAAAAAATTATGGTTGTTTGCTATCAGCTGGAAAGATTTGTTTTAGTAATATCCCATCTTTCATAATCTGTGGCCTTGCGAGTCCCCCAAATGTCCATGCTTTTATTAAATAGCTGTAGAACTTCTGCCACTTTTATTTCAGCAGTTACTGACAATGAATACGTAACTGGCTTCTATGGTAAAAATGTGGCTCCTAAATTATAGATGTCACTTTAAAACAGCTAGTGTGTTTTATTCTGACAAACATTAATAACTTCATGAAGTTACATTCCCTGGAGTTCCAGAGACATTTCAAAATGTGAAGTATTTGTTTGATTTGCAAGTTAAGGAGGAGTGTCATCTTGTTTGTGAATTTATTTAATCCCTTGCATTGATCCTTCCCAGATCTTTGAGTTTTGTGTTTACAGTCCCCAAATTAGATGGTGTCATCTTTTTGAAGATGTTTTTTGCATTTAGCAATTTTAGCTCAAGAATATTTAGTATTTCTAGTGTCTTCATAAAAACAGTTACAGTTGAAGTTTTATTATAAATGTTTTCCGGATATATTCCAGTCCGGCACTGCACATTCCCCAGTGTGATCCTCTTGAGCTGAAATTTTTCATAGTTAGTTGCAATGTGATTACTTTTTCATGTTGCAATAAAAAATATTTAGAATTATTTTTTTTACTTGAGTTTTAAGAGTAGACAGTATTTTTTCCCTGTTTAAAATCTTTCAGGTGCCTTTCTACAGAGATAGGCCAACGCTGGTAGAATCTTAGAAATTTCCACTTAGCTCCTGCTTTTTTCAAAAGCCAAGGAAGATAGCCGGAGAAGTACTATTTTTGTCATAACTGAATGATTGCATGAATTTTTAACAATATGCAGAGCAGTGTTTTCAAATGCTATTTTGTGGAACGGAACATCTTACATACTTCCTAAATGAAATCTTCAGTTACAAACTTTTCAGCTTTGGCATACAAATTATTTATCTTCTGTTAGCCTTTTCCTTTTTTTCTGTCGCCTTCTCCTTGTTCCCAGAGGAAGCAAGGGAAGGAATAGGATTCTTATCCAATGGACTTGTGTGTGCCACTCCTGTTCAGTCTAATGAAAGATGGCTAGCCTAGAAGTCACTACCTAAGCGTCATATCCCATGAAATGAAAATTACCCCATGGAAGGGCATACATATTTTGCTCAAACTTTGATAGAAAACTTTGACTTTTGCATTTCCCAGGTTTTGTGTGTGTGTGGTTAAACTCATAATGCTAACCTTGTATTCTGGTAAGATTATTTTTCATTTTCTAATCATTTTAGTCTTCCTTTTTTCCCTCCAGTATTAAAATCTAATTTTTGTGTGTGAAGCTGGTGTGTAAAGTATGATTAAGTTAAGTGGATTTATCCCTTTTAATAATGTAAAACTTAGTTTCAGGCAAACCAAGTCATCAGCATAGTTTAAAAAAAAAAAAAAAGCTGTGAACCTTGGTGTCTATTTTTTTAAAGCTCCTATGTACTGTAGCATAACCTATTCCAAATAATTATCATATATTATAGTGGTTGCCATTAGTGACTGCCATAATTAAGGTTGCAAATCAGTTTCCATTATAATCTCTTGTTTTCACACAGTCATAACTTGTCAAAACACTAACCTTTAGGACTAAAGTTTTCCACAGTTGTTCTGCTTAGAGGTATATTTGGGGAGAGCGGGGAGGAAAAGGAGTTTGAACTATCCATACAGCAAATCCTTATCCGGTCATTTTGCACTGTAGGATCAAACTGCATAGCAAGGAGCTACTTATCATTTCTAGGGACTAGAAAAACCTAGAAGAAAGGTTAAAGGACAAGGAGAACAGAACTGCCTTGAATTTTGGTTGCACCTCTGATTTTGACTAGCCCCACTGCTACTTTGTTTTGCGGCACCTCTGTGTAATGCTGCAAACAGTGTTTATTAGCATCTACGTCCCTCAACAAAACTGTGCTGTGTCAATTTTGCTGATCATCAGATGACAAGCAGATTACAAAGGTGGAAAAGAGATACAGTGATCAGCTGTGGATTCATGATTCCAGTTGTCAATCTCGGTCGTGAATCTGATGCCGGTTTTGGGGGCGAAAAACTTCCCAAAAGTGAAGTGGGGAGGCAATATAAGAAAATATTTACTGTGAATATTTTCCCAGTAGTAGCTCCTAAATGTCCATAGCTACTGCACTGCTCCTTCCTGGGTAGAGAATAGCACGTTCCTGTATCATTGCAGATAACCCTGCATGTAAACTTTTTATGGTGACCACTATGCAATCCTTGTGTAAGTTCCCATTTATAGTATTTTTGCTATGACTTGACAATTTATTTTATCGTATAAGGAGATCATGTTTTAAGGCATAATATAAGGGAGTGCTTGGGCAGGCAGAGGTGAAGGATAAGCTTTCAACCCTAACATTCATTTCCTGTGCTTGTTTTATCATCCCTAACATTACATTAGCACCATTCTTTGCATAGAGTTCATTTTAAGAAATGGTGATTGGTTCTACCCCTCAGCCCTCTGGGAGAGTATTTTAATTAGTTTCTTAAGATATATGATAATAAACTGAAGTACAGTTACTGAAGAAAAATTACAATTTTTGTTACATTCAGAATTTGCTTTACCACTAGTCCGTCTGCAAACTGTTGCTACTGTAAATATCTTACAAAGAAAGGTGTTGTGAAATGCTACAAAGGTACAATTTACAGGTAAAATAAAATAAATCATAACATAGAAAAAAGCATAGGCCTTCCAAAAGATCAGTTTTCAGGAGACTTCTTTGTTTGTAGAGGGTCCTGTGAGTCAGTGAGATGTCTTGCAGACGGGAAGGTTTCCACATCTGGATTCTTTTTACAGTTGAGGTCTTTGATCTGAAAATATTACAACTCTCCTATGCCCTGTGATTTGTCTGGCAAGATGAGTTATTTACAAATGCAATTGCTTTTCTGGCAACTCAGTTCTGAGTGTGTAAGTGCTGAGGTCCTGATCTGTAACCCACAAGGACTGCTGGTAGTCTTTTTATTGGTTTCAGTGGGCTTTGATTCAGATATTTGGACTTTGAAGCACCCCAGGTGGATTAGGAAAAAAAAGGCTTTTTATAAACAACTATAATTTAAAGATTTAGGATACTATGTGTCTGAAATAATTTGACAGTGTTTCAAAGGCTTGTGAATTTAAATAAGTTTCTGATCTTTGTGTCTTTTTTTTTGTCTTTTTTTTTTTTTTTTTTTTTTTTGTCCCGCCAGTGGCAGATGAAAGCAAAGTTGGTTTGTTGGCTGGACACAAATCGGGTAAGCTGTTTTCCTATTTTGGAGGAAAAGTCAGCAACTTGAAAGTAGTATGGGCAGTAAATGAAATCAGCTTACAGAAGCTGTGGTGACTAAAGAGTTGCAACTTAAGGCATTACTTTGTATGCACTGACTCCAGGTTGTACAGTGATGAATTAGGGATTGTTCTTTGCCAGGCAGTGTATGTAGCTGAGTCATTTGCAGGAAGAGCTGTAACTATTTTTCAGTGCAGGTGGTGTACACTGAAGATGATGCACTTTCAAATAAGGGCAATTGCAACATATCTTATGGAGTGTGGAGACTTAAACAATATATGTATTGAAAAATACAAATATTTGTTTTTTCTCCTTGCTCTGAGTTTCACTTCTATTACTAGGAATATTGAAGGTAACACTAAAAAAAACTCTCTACAGATTAAAAAAAGAATGTCAGAGCTTTTCCTTTCATTGTGCTTGTTCAGTAGAAATAATTTGTTTTTTCTTAAACTTCTAAGGCCATAGTAACAAAAAAAAATTAGTCCATACTGCTGTCATTACTGTACCTACTTAATACGTCCACAAACCATACCATGGTACTGTACAACTTGCAGTTCTTGTATCAAAAGAACTTTCAAGGAAATGTCACAGAAGACTAGTTTTTTCACAAGCCGTGGATAAGCTGACATAAGAAACGTTAAACTTTCTAGAAGTTTTGTGTTATTTGTTATTTGGCAGTCTCTTCCGATATTGGAAAACCCTGAAGTTTTAGGCTGCCCCTTTGTAACGTGATTGTACGTTGCCTTTTTCCCACTCCTTTGATAGAACTAAAAAGCTGAATTTGTGTAAAGGAAGGTAAACTATGAGATTCCTGATTGTTTATGGTATTCCTTCTCTGTGCAACTGAGTGTCCTGCTTTAGTTCTCTTGTGTGGATTTTCCTTATCTGAAGACCTTTTCCTGAACTTAATAGACAAATTCTTTTAAAATTTTTCTGGCATCTTTCCTATGTCTGTGAACTTCTTAGATTCTCTTTCTGAATCAGGGGATAGTTCATAAGTCTTGTAACATTATCACTTCTGGGGAGAAAAAATTCTTTCAACTTTTTGTTTTGGGAATGTGAAAGCTTCAAAGAAATGATCTTGTCAACTTGAAGAAGCTAGAGGTGTTGCTGTTGGGGTTTTTCCTGTGCAGAAGAGTTACTACAAACATTGCAACATCATGCAGTTTTCCAAAGATCAGTGGAGTTCACTGCTATCGAAGAATGTTGGAGGGAAACCTGGTGAGATCATAACTCTTGGGCAATCAGTTGTTATAAGTACAGTAAGCTTTATAATACCACTTTTAGGAGCATTTGATCTTTCTTCTGCACAGTTCTCCAGGTTCTTGAAAACCATGGCTTTGAAAAGTTTTCTGTCTGAAGACATCTACAAATTTTATATGAAAATGTGGACCCATGCTTATTGAACTTTGGCTTGTTTGCTTTACTTATCCTTCATAAACCTCTTACATGTACCTAAGTTCTTTTTACATAGACCAAGATCACTGGCCAACAGATCACCTAAGGAATAGATACAAAGATCCTACAAGTTGGGGGTTTTTTTCCCCCTTTTCAGAATAAAAGGAGCTATGTAACTTCTGAGAAGGTTGGAGCGTAAATGATTTTTCTTGGTTCTGTCCACTGTAAATACTGCTCAATTACTGTTGAAAAATGTTTCTCCCCTCTCTCTGTTCCATTTCCTAACCCTTCATAAGGAGACATTTCAACTTTCTCATTGATCCATTCAAATATTTATTTTAAAGGTTTGTTCAAGAACATGGTGGTGTTTTTCTCTGGTCCCTTTTTATTGTATGCTTTTTGACATTATATATCATATATGCATTTTGCTGGTATTCAGTCACATCACAGAACTCTTGTTTTAACATTGTACATTGTGCTGCCTTTCCTTATAGGTACCTTTTTTAAGAACACGCTAAGGGAGACATTGCAGCTTCTTGTGCTGGGAGCAAAACACCGTTATTTTCTCATTACAGAATGAGTTTCCATCCTATTCTAGACTTCAGGAAATTAAACCTATTTCTCTACAGAATTAATTATCACCTACTAACAATCAATGCAATTATCCCTTCTCTCCTTCAACACGACTTGTTCTATCAAATATGTAGTTGAGCAGTTCTCTCTCAGGAAATATCCTTTCTATTCCTTCTGGGGCAGTGGCTCGTCAAGCATTTAGTCTCAGATTTTGGTGTAGCTACTGTGTCCCTCGCATATTGCATGTTACTGAGCAGCAGCAGGAGTTAGTAGAGTGTATGCATTTCAAAAAGCGTTATCACAATTCTGCAGAAGACCAAGGCGTTAGAAGGATCTGTAGCTGTAGCCCCATCTGTCTTTTTATATATTGCACCCACAAACAGCAGTTCTATTTCTGTGTTCCTTAAGAAGTAGATTTTATTTTTAGAAGCGTGTCTGGACACATCCTGAGCTTGTAAGCATGTTCAATGGGAAGATGACTGGAGACTTGTTTCCTGTATTTCACCCTCTCAGAAATGCATCTATCATCCTGATTCTCTTAGCTGGCCTGACCTCCATGCTGCCGAATGGAAGACTCCTGCAGTGCTTACAGGTGTTCTTGGTGTTGCAAATGTTTTCCACAATACCATTGGCAGAAGCACTGGAGGGCTGTAGTGATGCAGCCTACTTGGCCTTTTCTGGAAAAGGCCAGAGTTCAGAGTGTGTGTGTGTGTGTGTATAAGGCATCTTCTCTGAATCTTCTAAGGAGGATTTTGTTCCCTGTAACCTTCCTGTGTGCTCAGCAATGGTGTGTCCGCATTTCCTAAACTCAAATTTCAACAATGAGAATGAGGAGCAGCAAGTGGTGCCTCTACTGGAAGGCAGAGAAGATGCCTAAAAATTCACAAAGATGGAAGATCAGCAAACTTTAGCTCAGTCTTTTGTGAACTCTTTGATTTTTAGAAAAGTGATTCCAAGACAGCTAGGAGGATACCCTTCATAAGGAATGACAAGACTGTTGTATATCAAATATAACCCGATTTATATCAAATACTAAAATCAAGTACTGAATTCTTTGCAGCTATTTTTATTTTTTCTGAAATTCATTTTTGTGTTCTGATTTACTGCTTGGAACACTTTTAGTATGTATTGACTGTCTGCTGAGGTCTCTGCTGACACAGCTCTTTCAGATGATGCAGTGCTGGAGAAAAGCTGATGAGTCTTTCTTTATGAGCTCTGACATATTAATTAGCAAAATGGGCAAAAAAGCTTTCCTATTTTTATTTTAATGTCACTAGACTATGCTTTTGGCTGGGGTTATGTTTCAAGACAGTTTTGAGGCAAGATGGGTTGAAGATCTTATTTTCTTGCTGGCTGCTGTGTGAGGAACTTGTGACTAGGCTATGGGTTAGTGCTGGCAAGATTGAACGATTCAGCTTGTTACCAAGCTGAATTTGGATTATTGCTGTGTGGCAAGAGATAGGGTTAGGACCTGAGTAGGAAAAGGCCTATTGGGAGAGTTTGAAAGATGCTTCTAGTCAAGTTCTGCCCCTTACTGTTAATTTTGCTGACAGCGTGGTTACTAGGTTACTGTTCAGCCTGTGGGTAGGATTACTGTTTGGGGAAGGAATGCCTGAAGAGGTAGGTGGTACAGCTAGATCCTGCAAGGTCAGGGTTTTGATGAGGTCTGAGCGCTGACACGTCTGGTAGACCTCCAGTCTGTACTGCTTTGTGTAAGGGTAACTGAGTTGTGGTTAAAATGGGATTCAGGTTGGGACTGGAGGTAGTTTGGAGTAAGGTAGGGTAAAGGTCTTGGTGTGTCTCTGCCAGGATGTATTCTGCATTAAATAAATTTTACTGAGGTTTCATCAAGGCTAGGATGAGGATTAAGGTCATGGTTTAGGACGCAGGAGTGGTTGAAAAGTTAGGTTTATTGGTAGATTTTATATGACGCACTGGAATAAGGTATGGGAAATGCAACAGATTAAGCTTCATCATTACCTTCAGGAAAGGCTCTCCAGCCTGGTGCGAAAGCCATAGTAGCATTGGTGAGTGAAGTAAGTCTATGAGATGCTAAGGTTACATCTATACAAGTGTAATCCAAATGTCCCCTTTGGCTTTAAGGTTGAGCGGCACAGGATGATCCCCAGCTGTGCTCTGAGCCTCTCTTTTAAGATGGCTTCAGGTTGCCTCTGGAAGCTGTGCCAAACTCCTGAACCATTTCTAGCAAGTGTTCGTGAGAGCAGAAGAGCTGTTGTAACACCTATGGTGTAGATAATTACATTCTAGACAACTCAGGTATGCCCAGTCACTGCTAAATTTGCAAATATAAACATAACCTGTGATTTCAAGAACTCCAGCTTAGTTTCTTGCAGGGACAAAGTAGGGTGTGGTGCAGGCAGAACCCAGTGTGTTAAAGTTTGGGGTTTTTTTAACTGGAGGAATCATGCAAAGGCTGAGCTGTTGGACCACCAGCAAAAGCCAGTGGTTTATGCATGCTTATGTAGCACAACAGGCTTTCTTTGAATCAAGGATTTTGTTGGGGGTTAATAGGGGTGTTAGGAAGGACTACAGAAAGCTTAGCAGGTGCTGCTAGGCTTGTTTTTGACCAGTGCCATTGTAGCAAGTTTGGCTTCTGTTTTGCTTTTGATTTGCAGGTAACAGTCATGTCAAAGAGGTGCACAGGGAAATGGTGTTCTCCTCTTGCCAGATCTTGTAATTTTATTAAACTGCTGTAGATGTCAATAAAGCTGAGCTTTACAAAGGGGGCATTGGGCTTAGTACTGAGTTCATAAGGATTTATGCAGTAACTAGATCCACACTAGAAAAGACTCATGTAAATGGCTGAGCTGCCTGGCATATGCAAGAGAAGTGCCTCTCCAAAAAAGGACCTTGCCGCTATCTGACTGAAAGCATGTGGCATATAGAATCTGACGCTTGTGTCTGCATCTGTGAGAGGAGAAAAAAAGATTGGTTTTAGTTCATTTTATTTCTCTTTGATAATAAGAGTGTAATACTTGCCTGCGTCAATCATTCTTGCAAGTGTGAAGAGGAATTGCCTCCTTTGCAGACTGCAGCGTGCCTTTGCAATACCAATGTAGCCTAACCTAACCTATCTATCTCGGGTTGGGTAATGGAGGTGAGCAAACTGTGGTGACACTAGAAGCTGTGCAATCTGGTATTTTTTTCCCTTCGTTCAGCCAGTGTGGTGCTTGGTGCTGTTTCAGTTTGACACAAAAACAAGTGCAAGCATCTTTCTGTCATGCCTCAGTACACCGTATTACCCATAACCCGTGCCTCTTTAAGCTTTGAATTGTTAAGCTATGGGTTAAGTTTGATGCTTTATTGCTGGGAATATTTTTGCAAGATTTTCATTCTTTAACTGTTACCTTCACTTTGGGTTTCTCTCCCTGGATGATTCCTTTCTCATGGTAGTAGTGCTATGATTATCATCATCATCAACTCTGATTATGATTCTCCAAGCGAAGTGTTCCTTTGACCATATAGCTCCAAGTAATTGTCGTCTGAGAATCTGTATCGATTCATGTAGCTAAGAAACAAAAAATAAGATTCCTTTTTCCTGCAGGTCACTTACAGAGTTAATGTTTTCTTCTAGACTTATGTCTGTCTGGTAAGGTCTAAAGTCGAAGATGTTGTATTCCATCTATGATATTTTGGGGGTTTATAAGGATTTCTAATCCAAAAGTTAAAATGCTTAGCTTTCATTGAATCTCTGCCTACTGTTAGTTTTTTCTTACCTTGAAACACAGCTTTGTTTAGTGCAACTAAGATGGTACATTAATTTACTTAGTACTCTATGCCATTATGACTTTACTACCCTTTTTTAGTAGACTTTATTTTTTAAGGTTTTTGTTCTGTTTTCTTTTTTAAATGTGTAACATTTCCGTGTTACAGATCATTCTAACCATCTACATTGGTTAGAGCTGGGGAGGGCGGGGGCTTGTTTAGCACTGTGTAGTTGCACAAGAACCAAAACTGCTGTGACCAAGTCTATGGGATAGGACAGCACAATATTGAACTGCTGAGCTGCAGAATTTTGTTGTCTTAATGGTCAAAGTCTGGAAGTCTGTAGGAATAAATCTCGAGCCTCCAACTTTCATGAGCTGACTCTTCAGAATTAGTGTTGAGAAAAATGCTCTTTTAATTTCATCTCTTATTTAGAGCATGAAGTATAAAGTATGAGTGTTTAGTTGTAAAAACTTTCATTTGTCTGTTGGAGCTTCATGTATTTTAACCTGTCAGAGATGGGAAAGTGTAACGAAACAAGGTAAAAACAAAATCAGAACTCTTGTCAAGTTCTAATATGTTTTTGAGCAAGAGAAGCTCAAACTGGATGTTCCAGATATTGATTATTTTTAAGAGGCTATTAAAAATGTGACTGATTCAGTAATATCT
>JAVJGI010000064.1:14800011-14822160 GCA_035590275.1 Ibycter americanus | reverse complement strand
CCCCCCCCCCCCCCCCCCCCCATCACATGGTATGGATGTCTGCATCAGAAGTTGGATTTGATTCGCTGACTCAGGAAAAGGAAGGCTGGACAGTTGTCAGTTCCTGTGCTTCAAACAATTGTTCTAAATTAGCAGAACTTGCTGTATTGTTGAATCTGAGTGAAAAGCAGTGTGGTCAAAATCTCTTCTGAATGCCAGACTGATGGTCTTCATAGCCCCCTTGCCTGCCAGACCTATGTGACTGTTAGGTTGCTCTATGGATAACCTAGTTAGATGGTTCTCCTCTATGGAGGGAAACAAGCTCTCATTTTTACTCTGAGAAGAGTAATTTTATGCCCCCAGTAACTCACCAGCTGTAACTATTCCTTTGACAGCTTTTTTTCCTTGTTTTTGAAGACTTTATTAGCTGTGTGGTGATGATTGTTGTGACCCCTTTTTTGTGGGGTCCTGAGAAAGTCGTCTGTTGATAAAAATCCCTCACTTGATGGTGCAGTTTGATGTTACGATGTTGATCTAAAAGCTTGCTGTTGTTAAAAAAGGCAGTCTTAGTCATCGTACCTCCTACCCACAGCTGCCTGGTTCCCATTACTAGTTTTACTCCAGTCCCACAGCTTAACTGGTGAGATGGTTGAGAGCTCAACCAGCCTAAAACTAAAACAAGACGGACAACAGTGAGTAGTGCTGAGCATTTTTTCCTTGAACCACTTGTTTGAGAGAGACAAGCTTGCATGCCAGTAGAAGGGAAACTTGGCAAGTGGATGGATGTGAGAACTGTGGCTTTCAGATGGAGCTGTATATTAAATTGCCTTACCTGCCGTGTCAAACCATGTCCTTATTAAATTCAAATATCAAACTTACATTGTTTTTGAAAATGATTATTTTTTTTAAAGACTCCTTTACTTGCAATGGATAAAATTACTTTCCCAGTGGCAGCAGCAGGAAATAAAAAATGGCAGTAAGCCTCTGCAAACTGAAAGAGAACATCCCTGCTGTCTCATCCTCAAATTGCAAGAATATTTTCTTAAATCACTTATTCACTTTGATTTTATGAATTCTTTGTGTTCTGTGACTGACTCTTAGTGTGCATTGTATTAAGATATGGGAGAGCAATGTCCATAGATCTGTCTTTGAACTACGGTCATTAAAGTGAATAGATCTGATCTGCTGAGAACAATAACAAACTTGCAGGATAAACCAGTTTCCCTCAATGTTCCTGGGTGAGATTTAGCATCTAGAGCAGAGCTGAACGTAGACCAACTGCAGCGCGGATGCAAATTCAAGGGTCTGCGATTGAGGTTTTATAGCATAGTTGATTTAATGTTTTCCCGTCTCCTGAAGAGGATCCCGTGATACCCTTGTATTCATAAATGCCTAGCCACATGTTTCTGCCCCTTTTCTCCCTATGCCAGTATTATTGTTCCTATAATGAGCTGTTGCGGGGAGCTAACCTAGCAGAAAAATAATTCTGCAAAAAAGAATAGTATTTTTCTGGTTTAGCCAAGGGAGCAAGAAAAAGGAAGTTCAGAGGAAGAGAAGAATGATTTTGTAACTGACAGTTTTTGATCCTAGGATCAACCTGAGCTGAAGGAAGTTGACTGGGGTGGAGGGGGTAGACAGGCACATCTGAGGGAGAAAACGTGGATGAAAGAAGATTTGCAGATCTTCAGAGATGTCTTTGTGCTGAAAGGCAGGCGGTAGGGGGGAGCAAGTTTGAGTCTCTATTTCTTGTCCTGAAGACTAAACTGAAAGTGAGTTTCGGATAGGTTTGTTTAATGCCAGTGAAACTTGGTTTTGTGTATTTTTGACTGTGTGATGTTACTTGCTGTAAAAGGGTTATGGCTATGTTTTAGCTTTGTTTGGACTGCTACACTCTGGGTCTGGTCCTGTCCTAAGGAGTGAGAGAAGATTGAGCAGCTGAGTCTGACAAGCAGGGAGAAGCTTTCCTAAGTGCCAGATGGAGTGAACAGGCAGCTCAGACAGAAAGGACAATTTTCCTGAAGAACCACAGGGACTGGGTAGGGTTTCTTTCAATCCAGCTGATCACAGAAAGCTGCTAAACCAGAGAACAAATGACCCTGTAAAAAGCATACGTCGAGCAGAAGCTTTTATTTCGCTCTGTCTCACCCAGAAAATGTGAATTTTCTGTACTACAACAGTGTAGTAAAACAACCCTAGCTTCAACAGCAAAACCCTTTCCGTGTTCCCACAGAACAAAGGTGCGTGTGTATCTGCCTGAAATTCCTGAACAACTTGGACTTGTCTGTGAAGGAATCCTGTGCCCTAAAAGTGTACCAAAGATAGATATTTCAGTTTGACCCCCATGAAATAAAACTTTAGAGTTCCTGCAGATAAGAACTATACAAAGCACTCCTGTGAATGCATAGCTAAGGAAATGCCTACTAAAGTTGTGACGTTTTAGGTTCTAGATGGTTTATTAGAGCAAGATGCTGGAGAGTGATTCTGGGTGTCAGGAGTGCCTCATTTTTACATATGGGTAAACTTGGAGTGGAAAGTCTGCATGGCAGTAACGATGGCCTTTTCTCAGAGAAGAAGGCCTGGTCTGGCAGGTAACCAAACTGCAGTCTTCAAAACTGAACAGTAGAGATGAAGGATTTACTTCCTTCCATCACATCTCAGCAATATGGGAATTGTGTTACCCAGTATGAATTGTTGGCATCCAGGGATTGCAAACTAACAGCCTTTTTCCTTGGGGAGTATTCTTCACTCCAGGAGCAGAGAAAGGGGCAGGAACTTTGTTTAATGTGACCTGGGAAATTTCACGCTTAGCAGTTACCAAGTGTTATAGCTTCCTTATGATACAGAAGTGGGAGAAGTGACTAGGACAAAAAAAAAAAAGAATTCAACATAGAAGAGTTTTTTTCCAGCCAAGGTACTTATACATTCATATTCCTTCTACCTCCTTTTTTTAACTCTTCTTTTAAAGAGTTTCGGGAAGTGGTTCTGGGCATATTGTTACATTAACTGAGGCTGAAGGGGGTGTGTATTTTGATGTTCATACTTCATAGTTGCTATTTCTCCCCCTGGTCAGTAGTGCTGAATATTGTTCTGTGCAGAGTTCAGTGAAGCAAGTCAAGAGAGTATTAAAAACCCCAGACCGTTTAAGTAGTATGAAATGAAGTGCAGATTTTTTAATAGTTGTGAAGAATGCATCCACTTACCATAAGGCCTGATAGTGTTTTAAGTAAGTGGCCGTCTTTCTGTGGTAAATACATTGTCTGTGTCAGCTTGCCTGCAGAAGTCTATATTTGTTGCATGCTGAAATACTCTCTCTAGAAAATGGTATGGTACTGGTATGAGGTACCAGTTGCAGGCAGTTTGGGGCATGCATTCTTTTCCCAAGACCTGGTGATAATTTTCCCTGTGACTGTCTGTGCTGAGCCTGCCACATTTCATGTCTTTGCTGAAAGTTTCTGCTTTGAGTTGGAGCTTCCTACTGCCTTGTAGTCCAGGTTGTTTCTGACATGAGGGTAGGACAGCTTGTAAATATGGTGGACATGTCTCTATGAGGAGTGCTTTGTCAGGCAGAAATAAAGTGTTTCTGAAAGCAGAAGCAGTGTAACTGTGTTAATGCAGAATTTCACACAGGATAATAAATACTGCAGTTCTGCAGAAGTGGTTATTAGGACTTGAGATTGTGGCATCTCTGGATCCTGGAATGTCACGGCCTCTAAGAATCATCACTAAATTTGAAATCATTGGAGATGGCAAAAAACAAGAAAGCTGGCATTAACCCTAATCAAAGAATAAGAAACAGTAAGTTTGAAGAATGGAAAGAGCCTGATGTGCTTTTTATTGAAACTGTGAAGGTTTAAAGTAAGGCACAGTAGCCAGCAAAACAAGTTTAATGTTTTAAATCCTGGGGACCTCTTGCTGTATGCTGATCTTTACATCAGAGAGCTTCTCTGGTGATGGTGCCTGAACAGATGGCTCATGAAAGTGCCTGCATGACTGATAGTAAGCTGGTTTTCTTCATGGAACTCTCCCTCAGCCCTAAGAAGAAAGCTGAAAACAGCAAGTGGATCCATCAGGTCTTCTGCATTTCTAGGGCCTTGTAAGGCTCTTCAGTCATCAGCCCTTTAGTTGGCGACAGCCAGGCTGCATCCCTTTCAGAAAGCAAAATTAGTTGCCTCGGACCGCATCTTCTGTATTTGAGGAGAAAGTACCAGTGCAATTCTAACACCCCTGGGTAACATTTACCACCCTCCAGTTAGAACTGAAGTTGCAGCCTTCCTGCCAGTCTTTTCCCTAACTACTGGTTTTGTGTTCCTTCAAGCAGTACCTATGCGTTTGTCAAGCTTTGTGGTGAATGATCTGCAGATGTTCAGGAAAGACCTTCAGAGTACTAGGTACTGAAAAGTTGGCTGTGATCAGTGTTGGCAGCTACTGTGGTTCCTTTAGTTGCTTGTTATGACCAAAGAGACCAACAGCCACTGCCAAATGCCTCATTTTATTAATCCTTTCCCTCCAGGAGCTGTTTTTTTGCTGGGAATAATATTCAGTGCTGGCAGTGGGTATCCTGGAGTCATTGGTGCCAGGGAGTTAATGAATTTGGAAAACTTCCCAGATAATACATCTGGCCTTCTAACTTACATTTTGGAGTATGAAGTATGAGATGTAGAAAGAAGAGCATTGAACTGAATGAGCTACTGGCTGAAGAGTGGAAGAGGGCACTTTTCTTTTTTTAAACTAGTTGACGAAGTTAAAGATTACGTAGCCCCAGTGAAGATTTAACTGTTGTGGTTTTGTTTATGTTTTTGTTTGTTACGTTTTGTGGGGTTTTTCAAATTTTGTAATACCGTGTATTTGTCAGTTGCATTACCTGCTGAGGCTTGAATATAGACAGGGAAGCATTTATAATTCTCCACTTTGAGTGATTCTTCTACTTCATTTTTGTATTGTGAAGTCCCATCATGTTGCCATGTCAATGAGAAGGATTTTGAAGGTAGCTGCCAGTAATTGATATTTCTAGTCCAGCTCACTTCTGAAATGGTATCTCATACAGTGTTTGCCTTCCATAACATTTGAAATAAGGCTTTATTATATAAAATGGGTTGCTGGTACTGTTTATTAACACACATCTTTGCGTAATAAAAGCTGTGCAGAGCAATATGGTTCAGAAATTAACTTTTAAGAAAAGAATTACATTGCTATTTGTACGTCTCATGAAACAGCATTATTTTTAGTAGGTCCTTCAACACAGCAATGCTACTTACCACTTACCTACACAGTGCTCCAAAAGTACCCAGAATATCATCCCTAATTAAGTATCCTACTAAAATGCTTTTTTCTGACCTAAGAGCAGAGTGGCAGAGTTTTTCTGTACATAGCAGTGGCAACCCACATAGAAAGCATTTCATAGTAGAGTAGAAAGCACTTCCACGAGTTACCATCAACCACCAGCAAGTACTTTCCTCCTACCTCAGGCAATGGCACCATGCTGCCCTTTCAAGACATACCAGCTTCTCTAGTGTTTACCCTTTCCTCTGCCTAATGCCTTGATAGATGAAATTTCTCATTGGCTTTAATTTAGTCTTGCATGGAGTGATGTAGTTTCCAATCATTTTGTTTTTGTCTACAAGTAATAAACGTAATGATTGGTATTTGAACCCTGTGAGCACGCAGAAGAACCCTATTGGTACGAGACCAAATTTATTTATGTTTGTTTGGGTTTTTTTTAAAGAAACTTAAATGCTGATATTCCCCTTCCTCCCCCCCTCACCCCCCCGGCCCCCCAAGTAGTCTGACACCTATACTGAGACTAATCTGTACCTGATTCCTGCCCTTTTAGTTATTCATCTTCTGTTGTGAAAATCCATTCTTTAATCTTTCCCTCCTCTTCAAGCTGGCTCTATACCTAAAAGAAACCTTTGTGGATTGGATATCTGTCTGGGAGGGGAGCAAATCTGTGACCTACAAGCTTCACCTCCAGATTTTCAAGGACATTAGCAGACTTAGTACAGTTATATTTACATAATCTTTATTTCATTGAGATTTTTTCGCCATTCTGGTAGTAGTTCGTGCAGAGCCTTCTCCCTGCTGTTTTGCTTATGGTTCCCCTTTGTCCCCCGTGGGCAGGAGAGCGTGCAGGGCATAGTCACGTCCTGGGGACAGCTGCTTTGTACAGCATGTTTCAGTACTAGTGGTGGTTTTTTCTGGGAGACCATCTCCTTCTCCTGTTCTGATGTTGCTTGCTTGCCAAGCTCACAGACTGAAGGGAGTAGGAAGGAGCCGTTTTGTCTAGTGTGAATAGTGGGTTCAGGGCAAAGCAGGGAATTCACTGGAGAGAGACAGACCCTAATTCTACGATTTGCCCAATTTCAGAATGATAGTTTCCTTAGGGCTATAATAGCAGCAAGACCCTGACTCTGCTGCACTGAAAGCTTAAATAGGGATCAGTTCCCTTCCAGTGTTATGGTCAGGACCTGGCAAACAGAGGGACAAACAGCACAGAACTAGAACTTGGCACTACAAGTTTGCATTCGTTACTGAAGGATGATTGCACATACAAAGGTTGCAAACAAAAACTTCACTTAACTTGTAGTGTCAGTTTTCAAGCTTCTCTGTGCAGCAGGACCAGAACAGAGGATCTGGCATTGATTTGTTTGGGTTTTTCATGTAATTACAATTTTTTGTTGCTATCTGCAGTTGGCATAAATTCCTGTGTTCAAAAAAGGGGCTGGTTTTTTGGTTGCCAGATGTAATACTGCTGTTGACAAACAGAGATGTTCTGAAAGAGAAATCCAGTACAGTGTAGTTATTCAGATGCCTTTTTTTTATTACTTTATAATCTGCTCAGGTGCATAATTCTGAAAACAAAATGACAAAATTGTTCAATTGATGCTTATAGAATTTAATTCTTTTCTAAAAAATAGCATACTGGTTTTAATTTTAAAGGTACAAAAATGTGCATGACGTGCAGGATGAAATTTTGTCAGCTGTTGCATCAAATAACTTGGTGCTTATTACTGAAATGTACATCAAAAAATAGCTACAAAGAATAATTCTCAGTCTGAGTTTATACTAAAAGAGCAAATACATATAAAAAAAAGGAAACAAGGAAAGAGTTATTTCTTACAGTCATTCTTTTTCTGCCATCCTGTAGTGGGTATCTGTACAGCCATCCTGTATGGGTAAATCATTAAGTCTCAGGAAAAACCTTTGCTCTCCTTTACTCATGGTTTGCTTTTTCTTTCCTCTTTTTGTATGTAAGGTATGGGTGTAGTGTGCAGTAGTCACTGTTATCACCTGTTAAGTGTCATATGTGACACATCCCATTACAGATTCTGTGAAACTGGAGCTGTTTGAAGTAAAGCTTTCCATTCAAGTGTCAATTGAAACTGGGGCTTTATTTGCTTTTTTGACAGAGGTTGTTCTTTTACTGTCGCCTAAAATAACTCTGATATTTGTTTTTGTTTAGGAGAGGACAAAGTAAGAATATATGGCTAGAGGCTGGGAAGATAGCAAGCTAGTAGGGGTGGGGGCAGCTAGAAAAGGATGCTGGCGATGGGGGGAAAAAAGGGAGACTGGGCGTGTGGTTACGTGAGAAGATGCGGTGTGGGCAAGGGTGACATAACTGACAGAGGGGGAGACTAGCTTGTCTTGTTCTGGAACAGTGGATCTGGAAACCACATGGGAAAGAAGAGGGTGACAGCCAGCCTTGCAGTAGAAAAAACTCTGGTTCTCTTTAAAACAGACCAAAATAAACCTACCAAACCCCCACACCTAGGAAACTGTATACAAGCTCTGTTAAAAGAATGTAAGTCTAAAGGTTTAAGGTGTCTGGAGTAGGCAGCGCTAGCTGTAAGGATGTCTGCAAAGCCAACTCAGACCCTTTTTGCGGATGTTGATGGTGTGAGACTATGTAATGAAAACCTAATTCTTCCCAAAGACTTTACTTTCAGAGCACAAGAGGGATCTTGCTGTTGTGCAAGGCCCAACCATTACCTCATTTACTGTTGAAGTTGTAAGGTGTGTAGCTGCTTGGTTTATTCTCGTTGGAGGATGTGATCATGTGTAGATGATTTCAGGGAAAAAGAAATATCGTGTTTTCTATCCATTAAATGCTGCTAAAAATTATTTCCTACCTCTGCATATATTCAGAATAGCTGGGGGCAGGGACGTGTCTTTAAAGCGCATGCAATGAGATAGCGTTCTTCACTTTGTTGGTGCCTGACACCCGCATGTGTGCTGGTTTGCAGAAGTGCTGAATACAGGCTGCAACCAAAGTCAGTGACAATAGTGCTGTGAGCTAGATGTTAAGTACGCAGAAGAGGGAGTGGAGGGCAGGGGATTCAGGCCTTGGGAATCTTAAAATGGGAACCTGCATTGATCTTCACCTTCTGTTTTAGTTCCTTGTCTCTGTGACACAGATAGTACATGTTTATCTTAAAATTATGTCATTAGTGTTTGTTAAAAAAAATGTTACTACTAAGACATTTCAGAGAAAGATGCATTGAAGGCTGTTGAAAGCTGATGTCAGAGCAAATACTAACGTGTGTGTTAAGAAAAGGGGGTAATTGCTGTACATGTGGAAGAAAATATTTTTAGATCTTTCCTGAAAGAGCAAGCTGGAGTTTTGTAAATAAAATTGTCATAATTTATTTTGGACATGAAATGAAAGTCTGTTACAATGGCTGCATAAAGAGAGGACACCTTTGCTGTGGCATTCTCCAAGCCTAAGCACTTTACTTTGCAATGTTAATAGTATTCTTTTAAGGTCATTTTTTGCATATAATTTTAATGCATTGTTTGTTGCTTTAACCACTTTCATTAAAATTTTATGAGCCTTTCAGAAAATCAGACAATAAAATGCAAATAAATTATGCTTTTTATTTAGTACGTAGTAGATACAGTATTACTGTATGTGTAAACAAATAAAAATGCTTCTTTATTAATATAGCAAATACTATGTGGGAAGATCCTGCTGTAGTGCATAAACCACATATGCTTTAAAGAACCACTTTGACTTTAAGTAGCTAGTGCTGGGCCTAAATCTGTGGATTTGGAGCAGTATAGAGTGACAGTGTAAAAAGATTAACTATCTTAGATATTACAAATAAAATGGGGGGTCATGAGTTATAGGGCACAATATCGAAGCTGAAACCTTAAAGCATTCATTTTCTGAGAGCGAGTACTTAATATTTTTTAAACTCCTATCCCTATATGGACTCTCTGGTTGCCTAGTTTCCTTCTCCCTTTTCTACCCTTCCTTCCACTCATGGAAGAGCCCACAAATAATAGTTTAAAATTCTGACCTGAACATTCACCAGTCAGCACAGCAGTATGTGTCTGTGATTAGCTTCCCTGCCTTTTATACTGCTCCTTCACCCTGCAAGACACCAAAGCAACACAGAAAGTACTCGTAGCTAGTGAATGCTTGGTGATAAGGGACGTGGATATATACTTGCTTGCGTCAAGCCAAAATAACATGTTCACATAACCTCCGTTTGATGAGAAAACCCCCAGCTTCCCAGCATCATACATGCAGATCAACACAACCCTCTTTCCATGGGTTTTCTTGGGACTCTTTTTGTAGGTTGTTGTTTGGGGTTTTTTAAGGGCAATCTTGGTGACGTTCTGACACCCTTTTTTATGTTAGTACTTCTCGTCAACTGGAGATGCAAGAATCTTCTGATACTGACCTAGAGTAAAAGAAACAGTAAAATGATCAAATGTAAAGTGAACTCTGCCGTTGTATGTTTTGAGCGGTTACCTTGCAGGTAGTCCTGCTCATTTCAGTGTTCCTCAAACCTCAGTGACAGTAAGTGTTTCTGCAACAGTAACTTCTTTCAGACCTACCTGACTTGGCATTAAAAGCTCCACCTCTTTCCTTCTATCTTCTGTCTTGTTAGACCAAACACTCTCTGATCCAAACTGAAAGAAGGGAACGTAGACATTTTTAAGGAAGTTTTTATAGCTAAAGAAGCAGAGGCAGTTAATTCTTCTCCCAGTTTAATGATAAGTTACACTTACAGTGTATGAAGAGTCTTCACTTGCACTGTAATTTGCATTAACAGAACAGAGCGCCCATTTTGTTAGTGATTTTTTGAAAATGGAAACCAGGAATGACTGCTCGAGTGAATAGAATCAATAAACAACGAAAAGGCCAACAATACTAGAAGGACTAATACTAAAATACGCTTTTGCAATCTGATCTTTCATGTGTTTCTTATCTTTGGTAGAGGATTGTTGCTAAACTTCAAACAGCATTTCTTAGGACCTTCACATAAATTAATTGCCTGTAGTGTTCAGTTCAACAGTTTAATTGCTTAATCAGACTAAGAAAACCTAGTGATTAAAAACTAACTCATATGGTATAAGACAATATCAATATTAGCTCTTACTCAGAATAGCTGGTTTAGATCAAACTGAATGAACTAGAAGGTAGTATGTTTGTAATGTACTTTTACCATACAGGAATATCATTTGTCTTCTCTAAGAGTTAAAAGCACAAACATCTGAAGAACAACAGAGTCAGCAATAAAACTGTGCTAAAGCTGCCACAAAGCACCAACTCCAAATCAGAGGGCTTCTGGGCTAAAACAGATTTAAGAGTTGTTGAGGTTTTTTTATAATCTATTTCGAGAAAAATTAACCCATTCTGTGAACAGCATCTAAGCAAGAAGAGACCATTCTGTCAGAACTGACTTGAAATAAACAAATAGCAAAACCAGTTTAAGAGAAGATAAGGAAATTCTGTGTTTAGCTTTTCTGTATCGCTGTTCAGAAGAAATGAACCACTAATGTCATCTTTAAAAGATGAGGAAGGAACTTGTTACTAGCTCTGTTATGGGCTGGTGCTTGTCATATTCATTTGAAATACTGTACTTATCTTAATTCAAGTTTATCTGAATGTGAAATCTGAGTAAATATTGTGCCAAAACATCTGGTTTTTATATTTAAAATAGAAAACATTTGAGGCATAGGTGCGTCAAGGGAATGTAGCAGGAGGTGAACTGTACTTTACAAAGTGTTGACAAATCATAAATAAATCACTGCAGAAACAGACATCTATAGTCCTGCCATTCAAAAGAGAGCCAGTATCGCAGAAGTACAGGTAGGTTTGATGAAAAAATATTAGAGGTACTGAATATTATTCTATTTGAGTACAAGTGCAGTAAGGTTTTGGCCCGTGATTAGAGAGGTTCTGTGCACTTTCATAATGCAGGTAATGAAGAACTGATAGGAACAGGAAAGTGTCATATTTATTTTGGTTTTATTTTCGTTGTTGTTCTGTACACCTTTCATCTGTACCACATCCCAAGAAGGTAACACTGGTCATACTGGATCAGAGAAAAAGTCTATATAGCCTGTGTCCTCTTTCTGATACCACCAAATGCTAATGCCTAATAAGAAATACAAAGATATGACAAGTTTATATCTTATGTCTCCAAGAGCTCTCCTTGTCTTCAAATATTCAGGGATTTAAAGAGTGAAGGCAAGAATAGTTTCTATTTATCTGCTAATCTTCAATAGATTTCACTTCTCTAGAGTTTTCATGCTTCCCTTTGAACACATGTAAACACTTAGTAACCACATCAGAAAAAATTATTCACAAAAATGTTTATCAGGGTTGTTGCTCTGAAGAGAAATTATGATTGATTGCCCGTTGCTTTCTTTTTCTCTTACAGCAAAATATGAACCCAACTAAGTAGCTTCCTGCTCCTTCCTGTGGGACTGCTTTTTCGCAGGGGGGCCAATTAAGCACATGGTAGAAGAGCCATCACATTTTTTTATTCTATTAACATTAACCTCAGTGTTTCAAAATCTGATTTTAGTTTTCTGCTGAAGTGAATTCCATAATACGTATCACTATCCAATATAAGGATTGGTATACTCATTAAAGGTTGAGGGAAGAGGCTGCCAAGCAGCTCTGATTAACTGCATGATAATATGCGTGAACTTTTATTATATAAATATTTAAGTAATTGATTGTCATAAGTCTATACCCAGCCACGTTATGGCTTGTTTTGTGTTATCTTCTTGAGGAAATGGAATGGCATGCATTTCACAGATTAACCAAATTTCCCTCTTAACTGTGAAGAAAATACTGGTCCACAGTCAGAGGAAGACTAAAGGAGGCAAAAATATTTGACAGAAAACAGGATACAGTGCAGAATACAGATGCAAGTGTTCATTTTTGATACAGAAGAAATGAAAAGTTAATATAATCGTATTGAAGCTAGAATTTTTTTATGTAACATAATCATTGAACATAAGAGCTATTATACAGTTGGTCATCTTGAAAAATTTAAACTGCAGCACTAGCTACTGTAAAAAAGCAAAATAAGATGCTCTGATATTGCTGGAGAAATCTGGCAGAGCTACTTAATATCCTTGAAATTGCTCAAAATGTTTGTGTACATTTGTTCTTAATGTTTATGAGGCTGGCTTTTCTTGTATGTGGAGCAAAAGTTTGTAATTTCAAGATTATTACTTGTTATTTAGTTTTAAAAATCTACTGAAGGGCTAGTAACAGAAGTAGTAGTACCTAATTTTTATATTGTCATAGCATTTAGAAATGCAGCTGAGAAGCGGCATGATTGCAAAGAATGAAGTTTTATACCTGTATGACTGTGTATAGGTAGCCAAATGTATTTGCCTTCATGTGTGAGTAAACTGTGTTTATGGACAATATCCGGCTTTTGAAGACAAAAAGAGATCGATGTGCTATCCTTTTAGTATTAAATAAGCCAAATATAAAATTCAAAATGAGATTACTAGAAAAGAAGACATTTATGGTTGCAAATGATTCAGGGTATTAAATAGCAGTATGTCATTCACAGGGTCACATTAGAATTTGAAAACTTTATACCTGCTAACTCTCAAATTAGCATAACAGAAAAGAGTTAACAAAAATACATTTTCCTTTTATTTATTTGTGCTGTATATCTGACAGCATTTCTTTGTACACAGATTCATTTCCTGGGTGGTTGATGATCGACAGTAACTCCTGCTTTGCACATTAATATAATTACTCAGTCTCCGTGAAGGTGTTCTGGCTAGAGGTCAGGCCCTACTAAGGTTAGCTGTCAGTCTCAAGCAAAACCAAAACTGTAATTAGGGATCTGCAGATTAGTATTTCAGAAGTTAGCATTGTCCAGCATATTTTGGATGGATTGCATCAGTCTTGACCGAAGACCCAGCAAAACATCAGCAGTGGAGGAAACTTACTTAAAATAAGAAAAAAACCAAATCAAAACACACTACTTGGAAAGTGTTCTTTTAAAAATATGTAACTGCTTGTTAATTTCTTTTTTAAATGCCATAGAACTAGGTAAAGAGTAGAGTGAAATTTTACTGTAACACAGATAAGTGGCTTCCAAAATTAATATTTTTTTTAATCTGGACTCCACATATATACATGAGATAAAAAAATGGGGAAAACACTGCAACAAACTACCCTTGCAGTTAGCAGAGGTGCTTTTGCCTCAGAAACCTCACATGATGATGTGCTTAAAGTGTGAAGTAATATTTCAAAACTATTGATAATCTATGATGGTGCGTCTTTGTGCTGTTTATATTTCTAAAGCTATTACTTCCCAGACCTTTGATTCCTTGAACTAAGTAAAAACAGAGCTTTGAAAGAGTAAACAGATTCTTATTGAAAAGTATATAAACACATTCATTTCTTCTTACTCCTTTAGCAGGACTAGAGGGGTAACTTACTAGGGTCTCTGGATTGCTATAATAATAAAGAGCCTTTTTTCACCTACAGATCACTACTTTGAATCTACCACAGGCTGAACTCACATCTGACACTTGTGCTGTGTGTGTATATATATATATATCTCATTTAACATAAAATGAGTTAAAGTTGTCTGACTCTCTGTGAGCAGGTATGTGTAATGGGCAAAGTATAGTGCCAATAGAGTACAATGATCAAAACACAGATACTCAGCTGGTATAAGCTGGCAGACAGTGGAAGACTGTTGATTTACTCCAGGTGAAGATTTGGCCCCCAGGCTTGAACCAGATTGAAAATTAATCTACCTGTTCCGGTTCTAGAGTCCCTTTTACTCTGAGCATACTTAGGCTTTGATCTTACAGTAAAAGCCCTAAAAGTTGCAGTTGCTATCAGTTGCTTAGGACCCTGTTTTAGCCAAAGATTGCAGTTTAGTATTAATTTAGGATATTTCATTGTACTGATGAATTTTGATTGGATTGCTGTCTCTTTGAAATAACTGCCTGTTCTTGTAGAAAAGTTGCCTTTAATACCAGATTTTGAAATTTCATCAAAGAATCCAACCACCAAGTAGCTGAAGTGGATCAAATTGGGCACTGAGTTTTGCACCTGATCCGTGGTACTGTATAAGACGACTGATACAGGTGATTAAAAGTCTGATTATCCAAGTGCATCATGATCTAATTGTAGCTAGACTCTGGTCCATGCTTCAAGACTGTATGAAGCCACCGAGCCAGAATCATGTGTTTTCCAACAACATTGAGTCCAGCTTAGAAGAAACCTTTATTTTTCAAAGACAAGCCACCTTGGATTTCTCCATATTAAAATGTCATTTGATTGTGTTTAACCTGTATCAAGTTATCGTGGTTGCAGAATCACTGTGCCTGCTGCTTACCATCCTATTAATACTGGATATATTTGGAAATTTTGATCATAATTTAGGATTTGACTAGCTTCTCCAGAAATATCCCCCTTGGTTGATAAGGGATGTCACCAAGAAGAATTGGAATGACCCTTGCTTCTTTTGACCCTACATTTCTGCAGTCTGGTACCATATTATGTTTGGGAGCATATTTGTACCTGCTCTTTGTTTATTGGGCAAGTGAAAGGGAACAAGGTAATGTCATTTGCACACAGGCAAGAAAAATGGATTAAAAAAACTAAAGAAAAGTTTCTATTCATTTGCTACTACAGTTAAATCACATTCTAAGTCGTTCCATGCAGCAATTCCAGTAGCTTTTCTAATTTGCCATTTAAACATATTGTAGCAATGCAAAACTGCATATTGGAAAGATCCTAAATTCATAACTCGGTAATTAATAGAGTAACAACTTTAGGATACTAAAAATTGCTGCAGGGGAAAAAAAACTTAGAGATCTGGGGAGGTTCCCTATTCAATTGGGGGTATTAAAAGCTAGGTCCACATTTGCTAAATGTCTAAGAATGTAACAAGTTTTCCAAAAATACAGGTTTGTGAAACCAGCTTTATGTGATATCTCGTTCATATCCTTGCCAGTTTTTTTGTTTTTTTTAAAAAATAACCTTTTCATTAAAACAACACATTATGATATGTCTAGCAAGGGAGCTGCAAACATCTTAAGGAAGGGTTGTACTATACACGCCCAAACAAATGTAAAGTGTAAAGCAGAGAGTGAATCGTATAGACTAGGTCTCAGAGCTAATCAATATAACTAAAGTAGTATTTTTACTTTCTTTTTGAGCAGGGCTGGGATTGTAACCCAGTTGTGAATCATGTCTGTTAAAAACCCAGAAGAGAGCCAGATGTCATTGGGTGTGAGTCTTTGCACGCTACAGAACAGTTTAGCAAAATCCTTCGCTGCCGCTGTTTAGAAGGATTCCTTGCCATTTATGCCATGAATTGGCCATGATTTTTCTGAGGATTCAGTTTTGTGGAAGAAAATCCTGAAAATATTTTTCATGTTTTAAGACCTACAAAATAATTGTTCTCAATACTGAAGTCTTTATTTTACTTATGTTTTCTCTGCTGACATGACCCTGTGCCTTCTTGAGTTTCTTATTAAACTTTGCGACTGAAACATGTAGGCTGAGGGGCATGTATGGAATATTCCTTTCTAGCTTCTGGTGTGTTGGTAGGTGGGATCACTGTCCTTGCTGAAAATGTGCACATGGAATATCATTGTATGCTCCTGTACTTACGGGAGTGCATATGTATTTCTGTTCCTCTACTTTAGGCACACGTTTTTTGGCCAAGTTTACCCAGATCCAGCTAACGTTAGAGGAAATAACCTAGACATGGAAATTAAACTTTCCTTCCCTAAAAGCTGTAGTGAAGGACCTGGTTCACAACCTACTTGCACTTAAAGCTTGAAAGGTTTCCTTTCAGTCCTTCTCAAGTTATTGGTGAGAAGGTGGGGAATATTACCTGGCTGGAAGAATGTAGTTTTCCCACTCCTCAGTTATTCAGATATGGCAAGAGGGAGGTGTATTCTTTGAGGTTTTTTGTTTTTTTTCTAAAAACAATCCTCATCTCTGGAATGAGACCAAGCAAAGAAGTTTCAGTATAGAGCATAGTTTAAGGGATGGGGAGGTAGGGAGGTTAAAGCACGTAAAATAAAGCTAGATTAAAAACCCAATATATACTGCAACAATGGATTCAGATGTGAAGAATCTATAATAAAATACTGTTATCAAATTTTTAAGCATTCAAATGATCTTACAAATCTCACTAGGAAATATAAAGGAACCTTTGCTGAGGACTTTTGCTGAAAACCTACATAATCCTTTCAAATTCTGTAGGGTTTTTGAGTCAAGGCTGTGCCAGATAACCGCTTCTTGTAGTTAATAGTAGGTTTGACAGAATTTAGCATATTCCTATTCAAGAGTTGGATTTTGACATCAACTTTTCAGAATTGTTTCAAGACAAATGTTATTAAACTCTCAAACAAAGCCATTTCAAAAATACGCATGCCTTTGTGAATGACCTCTGTGTTTGTGTGCATGTATAGATAGATTGATTACAGGTGTATATGTACCTTTTTTACAGGTTATCTGCTGGCAAAGTCAAGCAAAATGTGCATTAATTTCTTAATCTGAAAATTAACCTGTGCACTTTCTATTTAAATATGTACAAATAGAAGAAAATGGGGTTTCATAACTTTGGGAAATTAATCTGTAAACCTAACCAAGTGTAGGTTAGGAGCAAAAGGTGTGAGTTCAGTACTTCTTTTGGTCTGCTTTGTTTTAAAGTGCTGCAAGGAACAAATTGTCTTGCATTTCTTTGCTAATAGGACACACTAATCACTGGAAAAGGTGATTCTGGTTTTGTTCAGGGTTTATGAGTAAAGGTTTGTTGTTGGAAATGGCTCATTTACTCTGTATGTGCCTGAGACAGAAAGTCTGAGTCCTCTGAAGCTTTTGTAAATACACGTTGCAGAATCTTCCCAGACTGAGATGTTTGCCTGTTTGTAGTTGGCTAATCCAGAAGTAGTTCCCTGATAAGGTTAATGCCCAGTTAATTGCTCCTAGCCTTGACATACAGTTTAATTGCTACTTGGCCAACATATGTTTGTCGCTTGCTCTGTGTAGAATTCTAACGGATGTAGTGATGCAAACCACAGACTGGTGGAGGGCAAACAAAATAAATACAGTATTTTATGTTCTTTTAATTCAGGGCCAAGTGGATTTGGATGAAGTGTTTATTTAGTTCGCTGGCTGCTTTAGATGCTGTGGCATATTGATTCCTTTTATTACTAGCAGCCATTTAACCTGACCTCTCTCAGATCCAGTATTTTAAAAGCCATAAATTTTAACTTCACTTATGAGCAAGGACTGAAATGCTGTGAAAGCCTTTTTATTAGCAGAGCTTTGCCTTACTCCATGTTCATGTGTCACCCATGGCAACAATATTTAAAGCATCTTAAATTAGAGCTGCTGCTGGGCAGTTTGGTGGTGGTAGTGTTAGCAGTGAAGAGAGCTCATAAATATCTCAAGCATGTAAGATTCACTGATCAGAATGTGGGCAGGTGTACAAAAGCAATGCCGTTACTAGCAAAAGATACCCTTTTTCCAGATTGTTTTCTTAAAAATCTAGCTTTTTTTCCTTAGTCTTGATGTTCACAGATAAGTAAGAGCACACACAAACAAAGCATTTTATATAATTTATTTCTTAATTGCAAGTTAAATTGGTGGAATTGAAATGTATTTTTCTTTGTTGCCTTGGCTTGGCTTTTCATTTACAATAATCATCTTCCTTGTTGTTGCAATAGCCTAAATTAATCCCCCAATGACGCTTAAAGCAATCTTTAACATGCAGCTTATATGAGTGTTTGTAAAAATGTGCCCAGGCTAAAACTTGATGCATAAAAATGACATATCACTTTTTTAAAAAAGAAAATTTTAAATAAAATGTTAGATATGAGAGAATTTCTTTCTGCATTGACATGTAAAGAACTCAAAGCTTTGAATTAGTCAAAAAAACAGAAAGCTTAATATGAACTTTTTGCATCCTTTTATTTTCTTAGTGCTGGTTTAAATTAGTCATTTTTAAAACTACAATTTCAGGCTTGATGACTAAGATTGAGTAATAATTCAGCAACTTATTTCAAAGGAGGCTTAAGTCTTCACAAAATAGACAGATCTGGCTTCCTTTCGGCTGTTCTGCTAGAAGTTTCCTCCTCTGTCCCACAGGTCAAAGGTAATGCTCTAGATGTTAGCCTCATACCATTAGAAGTGACTTTGTTTAAATATTGGTGCAGGGACTCTCACTTCGTGTTAAACTTTGGCCTGGGAACAAAAATGTTGGTTTAGTTTGAGAAGTGTAATTTATATCAATTAATCTCAGAAAGTGTCACGTTTCCCAATCTTTTAAAGATGGATTGAAATGTTTGACCTTATCAGAGGGTGTCTGTGGAAGCAGAAGTGAAGTAATCACAGGGCGCTGGAACCTTTTTTACTACTACTCAGTTCCAGACTGATCAATTTACAAGGTGCCTGAAATCACTGGGGAATCATATTTTCTGAAAACTGGACATTTTCCTGTCTGCATTGCTTTTCCTATAGTTTTTTTTTCTCCTCTAGCAGGTTGTAATAGCTGTATCTAAAATCAATTTGATATAGATAACTATCCTTGAGGAGTAAACTGCTTTTTTAGGCGGTCAGGTAGCTTAATTTATAGTGGGACCTGTTTGAAGGGCAAGTGCTTCAGTTTGCGCCAAAGAGAGAATGCTAGCCTGCTGGAGGAATAGGGATTCAAATGCCTAGGAAAAGTTTTCACTGGATGCAGAGCTCTACTGTGAAGTAGAAGGTTATGCAAGAGGTTAAGCTTGTGTAACCAAATGAAGAAAACTGATTATTTAAACAGATAATGTTGGGCGTTCTTTTGTGCAAAGACAAGCTTGGCTGCATTTTGTCCAACATTCAGCACTAACCTAGCAAATGCATTTGCCACTTCTCAATGCTTTTGCTTGAACCTCTTTCTTTTGCTCCTAATTCTTAGCCTTAATATTGTTGCACTGTGAGACTTACTATCACTTTTGAGATGTTTAATGCTGTACATATTATTTTTTAAATATCAACATGTATTTTTGCAGTGGTGGTGTTTATCAGTGATAAGAGTATAGAAAACGGCAACACCAGCATACTTTTCTAAGATGACGGTAGTGCATTTTCACCTCTTGCCTAATGGCTGCCTTATTCCAAGCATTTCTTTTTCAGTTGGCTAAAGCTCAGCGTACCTTCTGGGCTATAAATTGTGAACTTCTATTATTCATAGTTACTGCAGTTTGTGCAAATACGGGCTAAATTGCAATCATTAAATACAGTAAAATAGATTGAAATACCTGTAAATCTGAAGACTGTAGCTGGCTCTTTTAATCAGAGAACTTGTTAAATTCTCCCATGCTTTGATTTCTCTTTCTTAGATTTCGCTCCCCCCCACCCCCCCCCCCCCCCCCTGCCCCGTGTCAGGTGTGGGGTTGTTCTCTGTTCAGTATTTCTGCTTCTAATTTGGAATGCTTAGTTTGAGGTATAAAATGAGCAAAACGGTACGTGTTGTCTTTAATATGTGAGTGCAAGGAAGTGATTTTTCTCTTGCTTTTTATCAAACCCTTCATAATCTTTTCGATGCTACATGTATAAACTAGTGTTGAAGAAAAGGCTACAGTATGATCTAAGGTTATTCTACAAAAATGTCTTATTAAAGGTCTTCATTTGAAAATCACAAGCTAAATGGTGTAATGCTTTTCAAATTTCTCCTTCCTAAGTCATTCTCTGCATTGAATCAATTGATGATTGAGGAAGTATCTGAATATAAAAATATAAGTGAGAGGAAAAAACCCTTTGGAGTTGTGCATACTGTGAATCCTTCCAGAAATAAATGAAACTACATTAAACAAAATGCTTTAGAAAGAATTGAATGTGAATTCATTTGTCACCATATGATGTTGCAGCCCTGTGGGTAAGAGCCATGTCTGTCTACCTGTTTTCTGATGTTGGTGGCACATGGAGATTGGTAGTAATGACAAATGTTTTCTCTTTTGACTTTATGCTTACTAAGAGACACAGTCCCAGTTTTCACTTTATACACCAGTTTATTTAGAGTTATATTTCCAAAAGGAGCTAAAGGGAAAGTAAAGCAGTCCAGTCTTATGGGGCTGTCTCTCACCTTTTGTATCTTTGGACATCTTTCACTAGTCTAACAGGTTTGGTTCACTCTCGTACAAAAGGTTTCCATGCAGCAGGGATACGTTTTGACTAAATTTTGCTGAGGGGCCTATTTTACCAGCCTGATACCTATATAATTTGATTCTGTACAACAGAGGTCCTACTTTTTCCTTCCTGAACAGGGTGTTTCTGAAACCATACTTGCTAGCCTCGCCTCTGCAAGCGTGATATAAGGTTAGCAATATGTTAATTTGTGTAAAAAAAACCCCAAACATAAATCTGATCAGTGAATTGATTGTATTTTGAAAATCATGGGAAAATACATGTATCAAAAGATATTTTAAACATGCCTCAATTCCTTTAGAGAAGAGAGAACTATAGAGCAAGCGGTTAGATCAGTTAGGTTGGGATAGGCCCATGTTCAGGGAGGCTAAGCTGGGCATCTCGAATGTTACCCAAGGTGTACGTCCAAAGCTGAACAGGCACTGAGCTGTACTTGCTTCCTGAGAAGCCACTGGCGTATCTCACTCTTGAGTCCTACCACAAAAGAAGTCAGCCTCGATGCTTTCATGAGCAAACAGTTGTTCGCCTGCTAAAAGCACTCACGTGCTACCTCCAGCTTGCTGGCATCCGCAGGGTAGAAGACTCATTGTTTTCATAACCATTTTCCCTTCCCAGTAAGACATGCACCTCCATCTTCTACAGTGCAGCAGGAATCAGGAATGTGTGTGTTTAGGACTCTGGTAAATACAGAGCCAGACTATTTATCATTTATTACAACTTTGTGTTTATTCTGGTTTCTCAATCTCAGTGACACTTCCCCTTCTTTTATTTTCTTTGTAACTGGTTTTTGCCTCCCTGTATCTTTTGAAATATAAATAGTAAATTAGTCTAGCTCACACAAATACGTTCCTCTAAATATTGTCCTTTAGGCATATTCATATAGCTTCAGTTTTCAAGAAGAATTGTTATCAAAAAAGTAAAATTAATGACAAATATATAAACTGTTTACTGTTTAGGGTGTCTCAGGAGTTGTATTTCATTTAGAGTGGCAGTGATTCATGACTTCTCTTCCATTCCATGCTCTCTACGCAGGCCCGTGGGGTGACTTGCATTGCCCACAAGGCTGTCTCATTTGTTTCTTTTGATTTTCATGACTGACATCTTGCTTTTGGCATGTTTCCTTCTGCTGGGCTACAAAAAAAAGAAAGGAACGTGCAGATGTCGGGAAAAAGAGAAGCCTGGAAATACCTGAACTAATAATACTAGTAATAAAAGAACAGAAAGCAGGTTTACTTTTACTAGTACATTAAGAAAAAAAATATCTGTGGTAGCCATGTTGGCATTGAGCAGAAAATTAAGGTACATGTAATGCCATCTTTCAGTTGAAGGATGATCAGTTACAGATATCATCTAGAAACCAGCAACTTGTTTTCAGCCAGTCGTAGGCAGGTACTGATGTCAGTTGTTGTTTTATCTCATAAATTCAGTAGAGATGCATAAAGTAATTCACCATTTATAAAAAAAATAAAGGGGATGCTTCAGTTCACTTTTTGTCATTGTACTACAAGAAGCAGTAAAATGAGGGCTCAAGAATTTAAATCCATAAAAAGAAACATTTTTACACGGTGAAAAATTGAATTTCTCATTGCCAAACTATATTTTTGTATTCAAAAATCTGTGTTGGGCTAGATAATGTACACACAGGAAATGCCAGTTAATAACTTGCAACAGATGGGGGTGGGGTGGGGTGGTGGGGTGTATTTTTTATTATTTGTGGGGTTTATTATTATGGGGGGAAT
>JAVJGI010000064.1:14784318-14799911 GCA_035590275.1 Ibycter americanus | reverse complement strand
TTTGTGGTGTTTATTATTATGGGGGGAATGGGGGGTGGGGGGTGGGGGTGTATGCCCATGAAGGAGAATTTGTGTTTTCAGGCTTATGGCAGTCCTAAAGGTTTGCAGAATTGGAAAAGGTACTAGGGGTGGGACAGGGGAGGGAAATTTCCCTAGCTGGGATCTGGTATTTGTTTGTTATGGAGTCTTGTGCATTCCTCTGTAAAGCATCCAGTAATAGATGCTGGCTGTGAAAGCAGGGGGACTGCTCTCCCGGCTTAGGGAAGCTCCTCAACTCCTGTATCAGTAGTTGTGCACTACTATGTGATTGCTGCAGCAATGAAAGAAAAAAGGAATAAAAGCTGAATTGCAAAATTATGAAGTTCTTACTGAAAACCCTGGTGAAAATGTCCAAGGCTGTAAACTCCTTGACTGAATGTTCCCCTTCTTAATGAGATTGCATTGCTACTACTGTCATCAATAAGAAAAAATTCAATTATTTTTCACCTGGGTTCAGATGCTTCTTTATGGATAGATTTTGATAGTAATAGTGGGAAACTTCCAATGGTGCTAGTGAAATTTCAGACTAAATTATTACATTCTTAGAAAGGGGTAACTAAATGCTTGATACTAATGTGAGACTAAAGGTTCTCAGTAAGTTTTCGAATAAACGAGGACACCTTTTAAATGATAGAACACAGGAAGATCACAGAAGAAATTTAACTTTCTTTGCTAGTGAGGGAGAAATACAGTTAATCTTTGCCATTTTATGCTGTCCCTTAAGGTAACACATTCTTTTTTGATGTTAGGCAATGAAGTGACCATAAGCCAATTCCATTATTTTGGGAGCATTAGAAAAAAAAATAAATCATTTTCCAAGGTAGCAGTGTTTGGGATTTACTTGCTAGATAAAGTTCTCTGTGTAGTTTCTTTTTTCCTCTTTTTAGTAGCAAACTGAAAATACTACATGAAAGTTACTATAAGTGTTCTCTTTAAAATATCAAAAAAACAGGATGTTATTGCTAGTTATTACCAAAATTAATTCCTCGGGGGACTTTTATGTTAGGACGAAATAGCAAAATAAAAGACTATTTATACAGAAAGAAACATACTTTGCCAATAACTGAGTTTCCCATGCAATCGTTTAAGGCGAGCGTTGGACCGAGAGCCTTCTCTTGGTGTCCCCAGCTGAGCCGGGTGGTGTGTGCCGGGGTGCCGCCGCTGGGGTCCCCGGCCGGGTGGGGGAGGCATGGCCAGCCCCAGTGGCGAGCCCGCTTTCTGGTACATGTAGCATCGGAGTGTGTCACTCCAAACCTTATGTGTTGGCCTGGATTTTCTTAGGAATGGCCTTCAAATGTGAAGAGTAGTCTTCCAGCTTGAGTAATTGGCTTAGCTTTATGTAAGACGGGCTCTAACCGGCGTTTAACCCGAGACTGGGGGTTTTTTTCTCCAGGTAATACGGTTTAGGGCACTAATTTAATGTAGTACAGCTTGTGCTGGCGTGTGTACATCAACGCCTTGGTGCTGGTTTTTGACACCGCTGTGTCAGGTGGCTGGGGCGCTGCAGCAGCCTGGAAACAGGCCCCGGCTGCAAAGCCTGGCCGGGCCGTGGGCACCGGCAGCCCTGCAGCCCGTCGGCCGCCTGCTGCTGCACCGGGGTGGCGGCCCTGGCTTCATCACAGGTGCTCCGGGCGCCCCTAAACCGTCCCGGCGTGGACAGTGCTCCTCGGGGGCTCTGCAGGCAGGGCAGTGGCAGCGCCATAGCCAGCTTGGGCTTGCCATAGCCCCTGGGCTGCCTTCGCCCCTCAGCTGAGGCCGGCGACCCGGCCTGGCAGAGCGCTCCGCTCTCCTGGGGTGCTGCAGCCAGCCGCGCCTGCCAAGCGACCCGGCGGGCCTGATTGCTCACCAAAACCCGAAAGAACTTCCCGGCTGATCAGAGTGGCTTTCGCTTTGCCGCCATTTAGAGTGGTTGTGCTTCCCTTGGTTTTGCTCCCTCTCAGCCTGAGAGGCACAACAGTGCCTCTTACCTAATGCACAAGGGGTGTTTTAGTGATTTTAAGCACCTTTATGTTGTATGCGAGTCATTGCTCTAACTTGCTGATTTGGCAATAACAGTAGTCTCCACAGCGGCAACTGGTGAACAAAAGGAAGGCTGCGCTGTGTGACCTGGCACAGGCTGCCCTTAAACTTGCCTCTATAACCCCCCACACTTCCCCACCTTATTTTCAGCCACATAGCAGTCTGCAGGTAATGGAAGTGTAAATTGCTGTGTGCAGACACTACTGATGAGTCTCTATTTGGTGGCAATTCTTAGCTTTTTTCCTTTGAAGAATTCAGTGATCACACTGTTTTAATTCAGTAATACCTGCGCTCTAGGATTGCTAAAATCACAGCGTATAGTACGAACATGTCTTTTCTGTGATTCTTGAATCGCTTCAGGCATGACAGTATATGGACATGTATGTGAAGGTCTTCTGTTCTTATATTCTCCTGTTGCTTGCCTTAGTGTCATTTAGAAGTTGAAAATATAAGCGTTTGTGTTCTTAAAGGCAGAAGGCATATTGCAAGACAAAGTCTCTTCTTCAGTGTCTGTATGTCATTTACTGTTCTGCCGTATAAAAACTTAAGTAGATCCTGCAAAGACTTTTAAATTAAGCTGTGAATTTCTTCATTAGTTGGTATGCATGTGTTCATTAAACTTTTTTCTTTATCTATTTACTGTCATTGTATTAATACTAATTAACACTAATGCTGCCACAAAGTAAGTCCTTTCTAAGGTCAGATAGTCAAGCATTCAGAGGGAGGAAAGGTTTGGGAGACTTGGGAAGGTATTTGCTGGTTTTTGTATGAAGTGCTTTCTTATGCCTATAAACAAGTAAAAAGGCAGCAACATCATTTATGTTAAGCTGTACTTTTCTGGACGTATTTGTTTCTTGGAAAACATGCTGTATATGTTGATATTGTAGCACCAATTTCAGCTTGAGGAAAAAGGCTGGATAAGATTGTGAGAGAACTAATAATATCTTCTCATGAGAGAAATGTGTTTGAAAATATCAACCATTCGTACAACCTGATTCATTCTAAACCCCAAAACTCTTGTTGTGTAGCCGTGTTTGGTTTTGTGAGCCTAAGGATAATGTTCTCTTTGAGATTGTTAGCAGTGTCCAGTTGAGCGTTGCTGTCAAAGGGAGAAGAAGCAACCCCATCCTTATCGCTGGTGCAGGCTTTAAAGTGACAGAGTGAGCCAGCTATAGCCCATCACTGTTGTCAGGTCTGTGAATTATGTGCCATTCCCTCCAAGTCTGAATGGGGGTATCTACTGAACTAGGTTTAACTTGTTATTTTTAGAACAAATTACATTGATTGCATACTATTTCAAAGGCTCCAAGTAATAAAGTACACAATTAAATGTATCTTAACTAGTTTCATTTCTCTGTGTGGTTTTAAGTAAAAAAACTTAACTGTTTGTTTTCCAGACTCTTCTGGCAAAGATTTTGGTCCTACTCTGGGATTGAAGAAGTCCAGTTCTCTTGAGAGTCTTCAGACTGCTGTGGCTGAAGTTAGAAAGAATGAACTCCCTTTTCACAGACCCAGGCCTCACGTGGTCCGTGGTCGGGGGTGTAATGAGAGTTTCCGAGCTGCCATTGACAAGTCCTATGATGGACCTGAATACGGAGAAGAGGGTATGTTGCTAATGGCACGTATTAAGGAAGCCACCTTCGGTTAGCACTGTTGAGGGCCAACTCAATAAAGCACATAAGCAAGTGATATAGTCCAATTGAAGTTGATCAGATTTTAAAAGCTGCTCATGTCTTCCACTGAATAGAGCTGTCTTTGCAGTATAGCATCCAACCTTGACTGGGTTTAGTGCAGTCTTTCACTGATCTCCTTCGGGGCAGGGGTGGGTTGGAGGATTTAGAACTCAATCCTTAAATAATTATATTTTTCAACTTCAAGAAGCAGCTGCCTTCTTGAGATTACATTAAAAATTATCTTGCTTGTTTTACAGAGCTGTCTACAATTCCCCCTTCTCCAACTGGGAAATTTGTTTCCTGTTATAGACAAGGCAGAGTGTATTGATAGCACCCTGCTGCTCATTCTGTCACCATGGGCTTATAGACCTCAGTCTGGAAACATGTTGTCTTTAGCATGGAGCATAAAACTGCTTGGATCCTGAGCCCCCCAAACAGAATCAACACAGCTCTTCTGCAACCAGACAGAACAGTTTATCTATTTCTTGTTCAGCCATTAAAATAGAAAGATTCCAGGGAGTGAATGAAATCATTTTGTTACGTAGGTTGGTTATGTCAGTCACCAGAATCTCCTGTTGAAGTAAGCTCTCAGTGTGTCAGTTTTCTCGAGCTGACACAGGTTAACAAGCTAGATTCCAAATGTTTTATCATGTCAGGATTTTTGTATCAGGAATAATAACTAGAAAAGAAGTCACTAAATTAACTCTGTATTTAATTTACAATAGGAATCTGCTTGAAGTCCCTAGATGCGTTTAGTCTGCTTTTTAAATTAAAATGAGTAAGTGTTGTGCGTCATTTGAGCACTTTGTAGACACTCGTGCTGTATTTCATGTGTTTGTATTTTGGTGGCCCCTAGCCATCCTCATTGCTTCTTTTTCATTCTGTGCAGATGGTTTCTCTGATAAGAGCTCTCACTCTGGTCAAGAAGCTCAGAACATGGAATCTGCCCCTTCAGGGAACCCAGAGATAGAAGATGCAGAAACCAAAGCAAAAAAAGACAAAAAAAATAGAGAGAAAGAGAAGAAAAAGGAAAAGGGCAAATCTAAAAACAAAGAGAAGAAAAGGAAGGAAGAAAACGAAGATCCAGAAAAGAAAAAGAAGAAAGGCTTTGGTGTCATGTTGAGGTATGGCATTTTACAAAGCAAAAATAGCTACCCGTCCTCAGTGTAATGTAGGAAACAACTGATACTTCCATAAAGTAGTGGTAAAATTATTTCACTTGGACTCGAAATAATGTTTATGTTATTTAAAAAGAAAGCAGTTTATACTTTTACACCAAACTTGTAGCTGTGGCAGAAGACATTTGGCAGACAAAATGTCTTTTTGTGCCTTTGAAATTCATTCCCATATGTCAGAAAAGATTCAAGGTTTCAGGCTAGAAACAAGCATGTGTCGGTAGGAAAGGCTTTGTGGGGAATATTTGTGAGTAATACATGACCAACCCCCACGCTCAGACCCTTTACCTTCTCTTCCCTTGCTTATCTGCTTCCTTTGCAAGCTTTGAGGGGAGCAGGATTGCTTGTGTTACTGTAAACAGTCTAGTAACATTTGCAGTTGCTGAAAACCACTAGCTATGATAAAATCTTTGCTTCACAGCTTCAGCCATTGCCCACAGTGGATAAAAGCTCACCATCCTCCCTGCCCAGCATGCAAGTGTTTGGGTTTCTTCTGTGGCTATTAGCTGGTTTTGCATCTCTGGAATCATCAGAGATTAGACAAAGTTCTTCAGGCCATTTCCTTACTATTGCTGGAGTATTTGGTCTCTGTTTATTGAGAATTAAGGTTTTTCCCTTTAGGTAGATCTTTGCAATTAATATAGGATATGTGAATGAAGTGTAGTGGTCGCCTGGAGGAGATCAGACTGTATGACCATGTGGTTACTGGTGGCACTGAACACTTAATGTTACTTTAGGAGGTTATGGGTGTTTCTTAGCATGCTGTATTGTAGACAAACCAGATACATACAAAAGCCACAATCATTGTTTAGGCAAAGATACATTTAACTAGTAACCTAAGAAATTCAGCTGCGAGATCATTCACTTACAATGATACTCATTAGGGTGGTGATACATGAACTCGCATTGCAACTTTCTGTTGCTATATCCTCTAGAGTCAAATGGCTTGTGTTATATTGACATGGAGGGGTTTAGCTGACTTTCTTCCATGTATCATCAGTATAAATCCTCAGAATTGTCCTGTCAACTTTTGAGCACTGTAGAGATACTGGCAAAAATCAACAGGTGTGCTTATGTGCCAAATTTGCATTATTTCAGCAGTTGTTAGTGTTCATAAGATGAAGGTGTGTGAGTATACCAGTCTGCATGTAGATTGGGCTCTTTAGGAATGCTGAGGAGGCACTTACTCTCACCTGTGTATTGCACATGGATTTGTGTTTGTACTGTTTAAAGAAATACGGCTTAGCATGGAACAGTAGTCAAAACGCTGAAAAAACAGGAGGATGGTTTCCACAACTGGTTTACACAACTCTCTTGTGTATTTTAAGCTTTGTGTCTGTTTTCATTCTTTGTAACTCTTTGGTGTGAATAGGCTATTGGAAGAGGATGGGAGTGACTCCGAGGTCTGACGAAAGGATAAGTATTCTGTTTCATGTATCGCTGGCAGATTTTAAGTTTGAAGTGCGAAGTCTTACTTACAGGGGTGTGATGCCTGAGCCAGAAAGAACATGGGATGACATCAGAATCCAAAACAAGTGATTGTAGTTGACAAAAATCTCATAATGATCAATATGCAAAGCTGGGAACAATAGGTTATCCTTCTTAGTGATTCCCTTTTTCAGAACATATTTCACATTTTGGTTATTACACGAGCTTTATACATCTGTTCTTTTCATAAGCTTGCTTTTTGTTTAGATTGATGCTCTTCCCAGCAGACAGTAATTGTTAATAGTATTTAGTATCTGTATGTCAGCACAGAATGGAAATTTCTGTCCCACACCATTGAAAATCTTTACAAAGCCACAAAGATGGAAGCAACAGGTTATAATGAACAGACCAGGAGTTGTCTATAAGAGCTAACAGTTCAGCTGGGAGGTTTTTAGAGGTTCTGTGTCCTCATCAGTGTTTCTTCGTAGAATTTATAAAATTGTTCTTGAGAAGAAATTCCTTCCTGAGAAGGTGAGAGTCCTAGGGAATCCCAGCCATGATAAAAGTGAAAGAAGGGTGGTGACCTGTAAAGATTGAACAAGAGCAAACAGTGTGAGTTTATAAAAGAATTGGAGCCTATATGTCCTACTCAAGATGAGCAAAACCAGGCTGGTATTTTTTCAGGGAGAAACTGTTGTCGATGACATGAAAAACAAAAACAATTAATCTGAATGTTTTTGGAAGAAATAATTGGAAGCTAATGGGGGAACTTAGAAGGGGTCAAATACAGACTAAATACTAGATTCAAGAGGTGTTTTTCAAACTGGAGTTTTGCACTGATGTGAAAAGTGAGGAGTGAGCATCAGGAGGGCTAGGGAGAAGGAGACTGCAATAAGAAGGGTTGAATGATCAAGTGTTTTAGCAACACGGATGGAAAGAAACAACCAGATTTTTTATGACATTGTGGAGATGAAGCTGGCATGTTTTATTGGTGGAACATCTGTGGAAGGAAAGAAAGAAGCTGAAGATGACAAAGTTGTGAGCTTCTGCAGCAGGCAAGGTGATTACTAATTCTTGGTAACTTAAGAGAAAGAAGTAGAGAGAAGTATTTAAAAACAGGGATGATCTCAGGTTTTGACATGCTGATTTTAAATTGGAAGGGGAACCTGCCATAGGAGGCATTAGAAATGTAAATGCCATGAGGGAGCAGAAAGCTGAATGGAGAAGGGGATCTGCAGTGTGCCTTTTGTAGATATGGTGATGGGTGTACTGTGAATCCCCCATGTGGGAGACCACCAAAATGAGGAACAAGGAACAGAGCCGCTGCTACACTGACAGGAGAGAAAGACCCAAGAGAAAAGAAGTTAAGAAAGCAACTGGCAGGAGTTCAGAAGAGGATATATCTGCCTGGGACCAGGCAATGCCATGGATTTTTTTTAATGAGTCCAGTGACAGCAGCCATGTAACTAACTGATCCTACTGAGAGCTGGAACCCCACACTGTTCATACTGTTTGTAATTTGTGGGCTGCTTTGTTCAGAGCTATTTCAGCTGTGCCTGCATCATTCTGTTGTGCTGTGTGGATGCATCCAAACAGGAAAACAGACTTGCTGAACCCATGTCAAGATTGAGTTGAGATAGGTAGAAAATGATCATCTGTGGCGAAAGCTCCAGGACCAGAAGGACAATGTAAATATTTCTGAGAACTTGCCAGAAAGTTCAGTGCTAATTAAGACCCATGCACTTTCTGGTGAATGACCAGGGCTGCGGTTTAAGGGACAAAGGGAAGTATAATTTGAGGCTAAAGCAACTGCTGGAAAAGTTGCACTTGTCTACAGTGGGCCTTTTGTGCTGTACCTACTGGGTCACATATATAGCTATGACAAGTTTTATCTTTGATAGTATGTCCATGTGAGTTGGCTTGTTCCTGCCTTATGATCAATAACAAAGCATTTCAAGATATTAAAACCAAACCCGAGTATTTATCTGTGTAGCACAAGAAGTGTTGAGCTTTAGTCTTTTGCATCTGAGATTTTCGAACATATTGGAATTGCTACTGCATTGGTTTTTTACTTCTTTTTTTTTTTAATTTAACAACAGAAAATAGCAAAGCTGTTAGCAGTTGCTAACAGATTTCACTTAGTGCCTCATCTGTTGCTCAGCTGCTATTTACTTGTAGTTCCTGGTCTTTTTTTACACATACAAAAAAAAAGAATGATTGCTTTCCTGCTAAGCTTTTCCTGGATTGAAGCTTTATTTAGGTGTCTGTGATTCAGGGAGACCATCAAGAAACCATGTTTTTATTTTTGTAATCATTGTTTCTAAAAAAGTCCTGTTGTTTCATCCAGTGTTAAGTGGAACTCTTTGCTGTAGCATTTTAATGGCTGTGGTACTTTGAGCAAAGTTAGGTAATATACTGGAGATTTGAAATAAAGATGACACTGTTTATTACTGATCAGTTAAGTCTCTCTAATCCAAAGTACTGTTTTACTGAGATACAGACTGCACAGTGTTTCTGTTCTTGTTCTGGTGCATATATTGCTGCCTTCGTACTGGATATGTATGTGTGTTGTGCAAAGAACAACAGAAGTTGACTCTGTTGACTGTATGTAACATCAGCTAAGGAGCATTATATTTTACTCTTCGATGTTTTCTGGCACATTTCACCATCATAGCTCACTGAATAACCCACCCCTAGACAACAGACAAGTAAATTGATACTGTGTATCAGGAAAACAACTACATTAAATACTTTTATTACTGGAGCTGTGACTAAACATATACTGCAGTCTCAGGAAAAAGCCAGTGTCTAGCATCTATGCTGAAACTCTTTTGAAACAGAAATAATACTCAGTTCTATGCAGGTACGTAACAGCAGCAAGGTTATACAGTGCCAGATTCGATTCTTAGTTCATCTCCCTTTTGTTACATTGAGCTGACTGATTCTTTCAGTGCACAGTGAGTCTTGAGGAGACTGCTGGACCCCAAATGAGCTTCCCTGTACTTCTTTTTGAAGGTGTTTTATATTTTCATGAGAAACACTCTAGTGAAACAGCATATTTGTGCCTTTGAATAAAGGTAGTGTGTAGTTGGTTTAGAACAGTCAAAAGCCTTGCTAGGTGGCTCTGTTAGCTCTTTGGAAGGGTTGGTGCAGGGTGTTAGAAATCCCTGATGCTGAGCACTAATGCAAATCACATTATCACTTAGCACCGGGAATGCAAAGCTGATCTAACTAAGAGGTTAATAAAAAAAAAAATATTATTCCCCATTTGCTAGGTGATGAACTCTAAATTTTAAATTTGTGATCTATAGTTATTTAATGGCCATTCTTTGAAATACTATCAAAATATTCTTTTCTAACAAAAGTAGGCTCTGTGTTGGTTTCCAGATTAAGTTGATGAAAGACTGAACCTTTAAATCACCAGAGAAATGTGACCTCTGCTGTGCAGTGCTGCTCTGTATCCTAATCCCATAGCAGTTGTTACAGTCCTGGCATATAATAAACATAAGCCTATGGCATTCTCACTACCTTTTCCAGAGAGCGATTGTAAAAATTCTGGGCAGCCCTTTCAGCTTTATGGGTATGAAGGTAAGTTAGCTAATGGACTACAGCCACACCAATGGCACTTTAATAGGTAGCTCCCTCAGGCAGAGACCGGTAGGCTGAAGTAATAATTTTTTTGTGGTATAAAAATCTAAGAGCAGGTATGTAATTGGTGACTCAGAGTAGAGTTCTGCCAAACTGGAGTGCAGTGGGAGAACACCCTCTCATTCAGTCTTTACTTCTAGGGTGGATTCAGGGAAAAAACCCAGCCAACCTTCTTCATATAAAGCAACTCTTGTCAACTTACCTTCACTAGTCCACTAGCAAGTATTTTCAAATTAGTATAGGTGAGAAAATGCCTGTCCCTCATAAATACTGCACATCAACCATGAGTTGCATATTTGTGCGTGTATACATGTAACTGTAAGCCCAGGAAGCAGGAATATATAGATGTGTATTAGTTACATTTGCTTTTTCCTTTTCAGAAAGAGTGTGCTTTCCCACATAATAGTTCATCTTAAATTATTTACCTTCCATTTCACAATATGAGGCATGAATATTTTATTTTTTGTCCCCTTAATTTGCCAGTTTTCCTTTGAGCTAAGTGCCTTAGTGATTTTAATTTTTCATTCTAGTTGGAAGACTGAAATGACCCTTTTTTCGTTATTACTATTATAGGCCTTCTGCTTAGAATGATACTTTTTACAACCAGTACTGTTGAGCCTGTAATAGCATTGCAGAGTAGATAGCATAATGTACAGATACTGACTTCCATTAAATATGGCACTATGATAGCATATGGAGAGATTTTTTTTCTGCTCTGTGTTGCCCTAAGAAGTTAGGCGTTGTAGAAAAGTTAGCAATATAATGAAGAAAGAGCACATAAGCTTTCGCTGGAGAGAGGCAGTATATATAACTTTAATGTTAATTTATATGTCTGTACATATGATGCTGGAAATTGGTATGGACATGGGTAGATTACAAAAAAGCAAGACTAGATTAAATTATATTTTAATTAGGCTAGAGTTATTTTAAAACTTTGTGTCCTCAATAGCAAAATGCTCTGAGATGGATCATGCCTGTGTGTTTGACACTATCAGTTAACAAGGCAGATGAGCTATTTAGAGGCCTTGATTTTTTTTTTGCCTAATAAAATCCCCACTTTTCAAATAGGTAAATTTAGTAATTAAAACTCCTTTTTCCTTTAAAGAGCACGAGGGAGAGAAGATACCTGATCGATTTAATGTATCTCAAGTTTGTCAAGTATTTTAAGCTGAAAAAGACAAACACTTCAATTTATATGTATCGCTTTTTCTTTTCCTCCACCGTATTAATTCCTCCTTAGCTGCATTCATAGTCAAACTAAAACAGAGAAAATAAGGGGGAATTGTACTAAAAATGATCATGTGGACTGCCTACTAAAGGCTTATTTGTTTAATTAAGCATCTGTTCTCCTTTTAATATGCATGCGTAAATCTCATTAACGTTAAATGTATGCAAGTGCAGTGAAGAAGAATAGACCCCTCGCTCTCATTATTGAACTTGGATAACAAGATTTATATTTACTTAACAGATCAGAGCAGAAAGTTCCCTCTGACTATTTAAAAGGACTGGAAATTACAAACTGTTTGCAAGGAGCGTGCTTTTTGTGAAATAGTTGCATGTTCACTTCAAGTTCAAATATCATTATTCAAGCCATTACTAAGAAAAAAAAAAAAACAACAAAAAACTGTGGTGGTGTGCTTTTATCTGGAAGGAATAACTTTATGCACTAAATTCTGTGATGCGTCTACTCAAATGTATACATGCCTATTTGATATTGACCTGTGTGCATGCCACACCTGCTAAAATAAAAGTAAACTCCAAGTCTTTTCTGCAGTCGGCATATTTCTTCCAAGTGTCTGTCTCCCCTCTCCCAAGAAATGCCTTCTGCAAAAAAAGTCCTAGAAAGCAAAGTGTATTCTTCACGAATACGGAACACCGTGGCAGCGTGTTTTGCCTTCATTCACTATAGCTGGCTGTTACTTGTTCTAAGATCCATCTCTTAGCTGAGGCTAAAACTTGAATTCCAGATTTTCCTTATAAGTTATGGTGCGCTGGGTGTTTCTATATGTAGTACAGATGAATTATTGTCAAAGATCCTTGAGGGTTTAAAGTTGTGCCCACAAGAATTTGCATTAAGGCTTCCTGAGCTCCATTTTAACCAATAAAAACATATTTTGCTCAGGAATACAGTGCAGAGTATGAGTTCTGGCTTGAGACAGTAAAAACAGCAGTTCTGCTGGTATTTCTGTTTCAGTGGTTCTTGTAACATGAACTTGGTAAGGGGCGGGGGTGACGGACAGGGGAGAGACAACAATTAACAGAGAAATTCTGCAGAAGGGGGCTCCTGACAGATTCCTTAACTACAAAGTGCTGGCAGGTGCCAGTTTAATAGGTACTGCCATTAACAGCCATCTGTAGAGAAAATGAAATGTGCTCATCTCACCAAATTATGATTTATGCCAGACAAAGCAGTCAAACCAAAGTAATATTTATATTATAATGTAGAGTCATTGATTAAATGCACATGGCATATCAAATTCAGTTGACATTTTAAGTTGAAATGATTGCAGACATGTAGCCATTTATTTAACTATTACTTTAAAAAATGTGTCTCTACTTGTTATTAATAGAAGAAAGTCAGACCTAACCAATATTTCAATAGGCTGACCTTTTGTTTTGCTGACATATAAAAGGAACAAAGCTCCTTTTGGGGTAGTCACAATTTCAGAGCATATGAAGTATGCTAGCTTCGGAAAAAACTGACCCCTTTGAACCATTCTGTCTCTTTCTTCCCTTTTCTTTTCCACACAGGATTTTTGAAAGAAAATGGATAAGAGATGGTTTAGGAGATAGGAGAAGAGTCTGAGAGAGGCTTTGTTTAGAGTGCTTGCTCTGCTACTGATTTCTTGGGTGACACTGGTTAACTCACTTAGCGGCTCTGAGTCACAGTTGTCCTTATACAAAAGTTATCCTCTGTGTTTATAAAAAATAAAAAATCCAGCATTTTCCTGCTTCATATGATCATTGTTCAGATAAATCTGTTAAAAAATAAATACATTTAAGAACTAGTCTGGCTACTCCTGTAGAAGTATAGCAGGCAAATAGTTTTATTTTAAAGAAAATTAAAATGAAAAAGTAGTAAGCTTATGTGTGATTTTTCTCAAACTAATTTTCCTCAGATCTCTAGGATTCTTCCTTCTCTCTCTGAGGACTTCTTACTGTCTACTTCTTTCCAGTGATTCCAGTTTTTCTCACTTGCTAACCTCCTGTTTCCCAGTCTCTTGTTTCCATTCCTTCTCTCCATTTTCTTTGTAACCATGTCTCATTGTGGCTTAACTTCTCATCCATTTTTAGCAAACTTTGATCTGTTCTCTTTGGAAAAAAAAAACCCACAAAAACAAATCAAGCCTAGCCCAGTTTGCAAGCTCAGCCTTCTTCTGTTACACTGTTATTGAGAACTGTTTGACAGAATACTGTGTTGCTCACCCTTACCCATTCTTGCTGCTGTACATGAGGTGCCAAGCTGGGGGTTACTCCTCCTCTCTGTACTATCTCCTAGCTACAGAAAAGCTTACCTTCAGAAATGCGGTTTGGAATACAATGCTTCAGAATTATAGTTGACCTTCTGTCTTTTACCCTGATTTTATGCCTTCTTGCTAGAAAAAAATGATTTGTCATTTCAAATTTAACATGGGCAAACTCATTTTTTTCTCTGCAGATTGTTCCTCTTTATGTGCTTACTCTGTCATCATGGAAACAGACAGCATCTTTCCCCTTTCGCAAATGCCGCTACATGGGATGTAATCTTTCAGTGAACCTTAAACCCACTTAGTGAGGCAAAGTCTAAAATTTGCTCACTTCTTAGACAACACACTGAAGACCTGACCACGCAAAAGAAGTTTCTTCCCTTTCTGCTTGGACTCCTGTTGCTTCCAGATTATGTCAGTCTCTCTTGTAGATCACACTGCTGGGTGGTGGTTCTGAGTACTCTCGCCTGCCAGCACAGCACCAATTTTGTCTTTGCCAGTTTGATCGGCATTAACAGACCAGTGTGGCAGCATATTGCTTTGAGCTACCATGAACACTTACTAGCCAGCCTGTCTCAGCAGCACACTTTCTACTGCAACATGCTGCAGCATATCTGGGCATAAAGGATTTTATATAGCCCTTCAACTTCCCTAAGATTTGCCTCTGCTGTAAAACTTCCATGATGTGTATGAACATTGGCAGGACAAAGGAGTGATAAAGTAAGGCTTTATACCCTTTCCACCCCAGCTCCTGCTTTCTATCTCTGTCCACTAGTAGTAAGTAAGAAAAGCTCTTTACAGCTTCCTGCTCTGCACTGCATTTTGCTGTGCCCCGTGCACCTTTACCACTCTTCATTTGTTTGCAGTCTGTTAGGATTGATCCTTACCCAGCAGTTCCTGTTCATTTAGCTGTTAAGTTCAGGAGCTAACTGGAGTTAACTTCTCCTCCTTATCACCTCCAGCCCTTCATCTTGTGGTGATGCTTGTTTGTCACCAGGTTTCTGTCCTTGTTACTTTCTCCACCTCTCTCTACCCTACTCTGCACCTTGGGCTCTCTCTTGTCCTAGCTGTCACCTGTCACCCAGCTTATGCAGAGCCTTGACTGCTACATTTGTTAGTTTGGGCTCTGCCTTCTGTGTATGCTGCTTCTATTCTGCACCTTGAGATGAGGAGCAACTGCTCTGGTTTCTCAGTGGTCAGAATGCTGCATGATGTTTACCATAGAAGTTAATTATGCTGTTGAGTGCTCCCCTAGCAGAAATATTTACATTCAAAGAACCTTCCCCTGCTTGCTTCCTTCATTCAGTGGAAATGACATCTCTAGGGTCTTAGCTTGGACCTGGGGCATTTGAGAGAATTTGATCTTACTCTTTTGAAGTCTGAATAATTCCTAGTGGTGAAAATGAAGATGTCTTTTCCCTTTTCCCTTTCTGATCTTAAAAATTACCATTTCTGTCCCCTTTTGTTGTTGTTGTTGTTGTTGTTGAGAAGAAACAGTAAAGAATGAATAAAAAAGGAACCCGGGCAAATATAAAATGGTAGCCAAATGCTGACATGACGAAAACTATCACCCTCTGTGTGTGTATATATTATATACACTCTGAGATACGTGTCACCACTGGTTTAGGAATTTAAAAAATTAAATTCAAGACTTAAAGGTTGACTCACAAGATGAAAAATTATTTGTGTGTATATGTAGTATAGGATACACAGGCCACTAAGTATCTGCTATAGTTCTTTAGCATTTCACTTCAGCGTTAGGTTTGAAGTAATGAACTGTATGCTTGTGCCATTCGTTGTCCCTTATTTGAAAGTAGTGAATACCCAGCCTCACACTAACCCCAGATTATCGGGTTAGTTAGTAATAATGTGTAAATAGAATTGTAAAGCTATTTTCTGGTGGCAGAAGGTCACCACTGTTGTCTGTTATTTTCTTTCTAGCCAAAGAACCCTACTGAGTAATGAGTCGGGCACTGTTCATTCTACCTCTGTTGTCTTTTTCTTTAGCTTTTTATCCTCTAATTTGGAAATCTGTATTACAGTAGCTTAGTGTAACAGACATCCTACTGTTCTGTTTTTAATTAAAGTGAAATTGAGGAAATAAATAATTCAAAGAAGTTAGCTGTCCTCCTCCCTGCCCCCCC
>JAVJGI010000064.1:14717471-14784218 GCA_035590275.1 Ibycter americanus | reverse complement strand
CCCCCGCTTTCCATATCTTCTGCATTTGGAAGTGTTTGTTTCCATTCACATGCTCTTGAATTGTTCAGCCTCCCTAACAGATAGTGAGGAGGGACTATCAAGGAAGCTCACTTTCATTCAGTCAGTCTTCTTAGCATGCATGTTATTAAATTATTGAATTTTGTCTGTTTTGATGCAGTCTGCACTGTAAAATACAATTCTTAATATAAAAACTTTGTCAAAATGTGAAGATTTCACAAAACCAAACTGCAGTGCTCTTGAGAAAAAATTTCCACTATACAGCTGCAGATCATTTTACTATGACTGGAATGTATATATACACAGAGCAGAGAATGAGTGACTTGATCTGAATTACTCAAAAAGTAATTAGCAAATATTTTTTTTTCCTTTAAAAAGGCAGATTATTATGGGTGTAAGTGCTGCAAGAAGTTAATATACCTCTTCATCTCTGAAGACCTCTACCCTATCTTTTTCTTAATGAATTCCTGTTTAGGCTATTTTAGCGTGGTTGTCACTTGTTGCTTCCCATACAGTCAGTCAACTGCAGCAATGGAGAGGGTGCTGTAGGCAGGCTTCGGGAGCTCTGGGCTGAAATGGTTTGGGAAGATATGCAGAAAAATTTCTAGGTATAGATCTGCTTTGAATTCTCTCTACCTATAGCAGTAATGTCAGCTGCTTTGTTTCTATGTGTGAGATGTTTGCTAATTTCAGTAATTACAAAGTGGAAGTTGTGGTTATGTATATGTAGTATGAATGCTTGTTGTTCTATACAACAAGTGATGTTCTGTAAGACCACAGTCAGACCTGTAAGTCCTATGGTGCTGATTCTCTGTAAACTGCATAATTCGTTGATTTGCCTGTGAAGTATGTTGCACCCAGTGAGTGGTGAAAATGGATTGGGCATGCAGACTTGCTAATTCTGAGTGGATAACTGGCTTTAGTCCTCAGTGCTGTAATAAAGTGAATTTGGTTTTATTGCATGTCCTGCATGGAAATTACTATTAAAAAATCTGTGTTGTGGAGATATTTCAGTGTTTTACAAAGACTTACATGTTTCTATATGCTTGGAGGGGAGGAGAGAAGCCACACACACAAAATATGTGCTGTAGCAGTCTAATTAGAAGCACACCAAGTTTTAGGCATCCTTAAGTATGCTAACAAAAATATTCCAATAGCAGTATATTTATTTAGTTCATTCTTAACGTTTATTCTGGCTTAAAATCCAACTTCCTCTATCTTGTGGGGGTATTCACGTTGAAGAGAATGAGTTTAATCTTTTTGGGGTTCAGGCTAGAGTTTAAAGAAATTGAAAGATGATGTGCCTGTCATAGTGGGCAGAAAGATCACTACTGGCCCTAGACCTGCTGCAGAAAACTTAAAATATACCACAAACTGCTGTCCATGCACTTGTATGCGATTGAAAATAGAGCACAGACAAGATGATCTTTCACTGGGAAAGATCAAAAAAAAAAAAAAAAAAAGAAAGAAAAGAAAAAAAGAAAAGAAAGAAATAAGAAGTAACCAACAATACTGGAGTAGAAAAAAAAGTGCAGATAGAGGTTCAGAATAACCAAATAGTTAAGATTTACCTCAGCAGTTTAATAACTTCTGGAGAACTCAATCCAGCAGAGCAAAGCAATAAACTACAGCTGTATTATATATGCTTCTGTCTTCTTTGCTCTAGATCTCTATTAAAACAATGCATTCACACTGTAGTAAAAGGTTACAGTCGAGTTAAAATTAAAATACATAGGTGCCTCTTTGATTATGTGTATAATGCACACATCACATATGGAAACTCAATTTTTTCTACCTTTGCTATTTTAAGCTGTTAGCTGTATTCTTGTATTTTTATGTAACTGGTGGATTAGCACATAAATCTTTTGAAGTATTGTATAATTAATTTCCAGAATACCAGGTAAAGGCTGGGTCTGTCTTTTTGACAGGCTGTTTCTGTTTCTACAATGAGAACAGCGAAAGGTTAGGAGAGGAGGTGGATTTATGTGTTTGAGTACTATAAATACTCTAGGGGAGGGGAACAAGGGGGTGCTTAAGGGCTACATAAGCTAAAAGGAGCTTCTTTACAGTAGAATAGTCTCGTCACATCACTACATATCTCACTCATCTTCTCAAGGACACAGAAGCACTCAAACACGTTGAAACAGCCCATGTCTGGAGAAAAGCATGTTTAACAGAGTGTTGTATTAATGGCTTCATGGGATACCACAGCCATTTGTTGATCTTGGCTGTTCAGTTTATTGTCTTTCTCAGTCTTTGTTTATTTTGTGTACATCAGCCATTCCCTGAGTATCTTGGGACACAAATTGCCTATAATAGATCAAATTTACTGGTCAAAGGTTAAGTCACTCTCATGAGGCTGCTTGCCTGTGATAGCGTTGGTTTCTGTTGGCTTTGATACTGTATTTATTGCAGTAATATTGTAATGTCTTTGCACAATCTTTAAAGCTCAATAGAAAGTTCTAGTGTAGCTGTTCCAGGTTGGTGACAGCTTGGTGAGTTTGGGCTGTCATTAACTCAAGCAGATTTCTTTGTGAGGAATCTTATGTGTTATATTTGGAAAATGCCAGTCAGATTGAAACTGAGACTGCTGTCTTCTGTAGAGAGAAATCTTTGTCTAGGGGGGCTAACACTTTATGTTGTCCAGCAGTGTTCAGACCCGCTCCATCTTCAAGTTTCCACACAGCTAAATGGAAAATTGTGTTGAACATCTAGGTTTCTGTTTAATAACCACTATGCAAGGCAGATACAGACCTAATACAAGGCTACAAATAAAAGTTTGATACAGAAATCTGTAATATAAATAAGAGGAAATTTCATATACAGCAATGATCAGAAGAGGAGGAAAAATACAAAGTTAAATTGGTTGCATAAAATGTCATGTTAATTTGTAAGCTAAAAGGAGAAGATTGTAAATGTAGTACTGGCATACAAGGTTTCCACTGTGTTTGTAAATATTGACTTAAAAAGCAATACAAAAAAAACCCCACCCCAAAACAAAACAAATTGTTGATAGCCTTCTCAAGGACCCAATTTCAAAGTCTGACCAAAGAGAAGAGAGGGACACCAAAATACAACATCAGGGAGGAGGGGAAAAAAAAACAAACAAACCACCTAGAAGGCAACTTAAATTGCTATAGTGTCTGTATACAGATGATTGAAGCCATGAGATATAAGTAAAATTACCAAGTGAATGTTGTTATCAAGAATGAGACAGTGAGGCTTAAACAGGATTTCTCTGAATGCATATGGGGAATTTTAGGAGGAAGATAAGAAAAAGAACAATCTTACTGTCAGCTATAGAGAAATGTATTCGCTGCAGAACAGCTCAGGCTGTGGACATTTTCCAGGACCTCTGGGTACCAAATTTCAAGGATAACCAAATGCTCTATAAAAGCATCTTGTGATCAATTGTATTGAATGGCACAGACAAGTTGCATTGAATCAACACAGATGACAATCCATTTGGCTGAGAAAGATCGTTATAGACCTTTATTACGACAGTTTTGGTTCAGTATCTGTCCATTTCGGAATTTGGACTTGTAACAATTGTGTTGGTCTCTTGAAAAAACAAAACTTTATTAAAGTCAATATACTGTAGCAGTGCTAAAACACAGAACAAAGAAAGCTGGGAGAGTAGTGCAACAACCAGGTATTTTAACCCGTTTCTTTTGAAGCACAGCTAACATTTGTGTATTTAAATGGCAATAGAAAAATTCCAGAAGCTCAGACTAAACTTACATGACCAGTGATGGGATTGAGGGTAAAAATGTTTATTGTTCCATGAAAAGTGGAAGGAATAGGGGTCAGCTGCACAAGTGATCAGACTTGATTGCAGAAAATGAAATAGAAATACCAACTGAGGCAGAGCAGAGCGGTCAGAAGGAAGAGTTTGGAGAACCTAAATAATCAACAGTTATTTCAAAGTAGCAGAGAACATCCTGGAGCCTGTCAGTCTTCCTGAACTAAAAACCAGCAGATGTTTCAAAGAGATTGGTCTTAAACCACAGAAATATGAACACATAGTGGCTTTGTGGCAAAATTTTCCAGGCCTGAGTCAAAGCTTGCTGAACTTGATGGAAGTCTTTCTTGTGCTGGATGAGACTCACAGAGTGTTCCCAGGTACATACAGCTCTGAGATTGAAGTGGGCCTGTATGAAGTTGTGACTAATGCTTTTTGCCGTTGGGTTGTAAGGGTGTAGGACAATTAACTCTAGTCCCAGTGCTGTGAAAACTTGAGAGTGATTAATGTTTTTTCAGACTAGCTGAGGACATCCTAGCTTGAACCTGATTGCTCATAAGGTCTACTTCTTCCCTGAATAGTGAACCTAAAAATGGTATATTGAGGTTCTGTATTTCTTTCAGTAACTTAGTATCAGATTATATTTTTTTCTTCAGAAATGCCTTTTAACTGATAATCCTGAAAATTGGCGTCTAAACTTAAAGATATTTCTGCTACTCATTTATTCTCACTGGTATGCAAACATTTTGGAGACCAAATTCTTCCTTTAGCTGCATCTTTACAATCCGATTCTTCTGACTTCTGTTTCACAGGAGTAATTCCAGATGGAATCTAGCCTTGTAATTCATGAAAAAGAATAAAATTCATATTTTTGCCTAATAACTTTGCTGGTTGTACAGGGCTAAAATGAGTAAAAGGTGGGAGAAACTAATTTTGTTTCCTTAATAATACATGGCTCAATTCCCAGAGAAAGCAGATCTGTGGAGTACTAGTTCTGCCATGTAGCAGAAATCTGCGTTGGGTAGGGGAAGAAACAGGCTTTTGTCCCTGAAAATTTTTAGATTTTTCATACAGTATCTTGCCTGGGTTGAGACAGCAGTTCCAAAACTCAAGTGTTCCTCATGGGATAATTCTGAAAAAGAAAAAGGTTGGGTCAGTTAAAAGCACTTATTTTTGTTCTGGCTTTTCAGTTTTAGCCTTTTAATAAGGACTAAGGTAGATATTAATCTGAAAAGTCACTTTGTTTAAAATCCCTAACAGCTTATTGTGAAAATACAAGAAAACTTGACAATTTAAAAAATTAATTTGTGACATGACAGAAAAACAAAGAAAAATTGCTTACTAGACAGAAAACTGATAACCTCTACAGCCTGCTTGCTTAGTAAAATCTACCATCCTAGAAAAGAGAAATGGTCTTTTATAGTACTTTAGGAAAAGGACCATAATGATTACTGAACCTAAGGTTTAGCATCAGAAAAAAGTGTGCCTGATGCAACTGAAAAATATAACCTCTTTTGTATAGTCATTGCTGCTATTAATTCTGAAAATCTGGCCTGTGACATGACTAGAATATGGAGCAGAGCTAAAAAGAACTTCTAATCTTAAATCAACTTGTGATCCAAAAATGTATATAGTAGTAATAATAAACTTCTGATAAGGCACTGACTTGTGGTTGTGAGGAACAGATGGTGATGGCCAATCAAGTCCCTGCTGCAGCCCATGAGGATCTCCTAGGATTTAGTGAGGCACTGAAAGCGTTCTGAAGAAAGTAAGAAGCTTCCTCAAAGTAAAAACAAACATCACGGGCTAATAGACAGGCTCATAAGAAAGCCACTCAGCATATTCAGCTGAAAGGTTACAGGATGAAAATGAGTAATAAAGAATAATGGCAGCTCTCCAGGAGTAGAGAGGGAATACTAACGTGAAAATCAAGGCATATCATCGCCCTCCTTTGTGCCTCTTGTTTTGTTAAAAGTGGAGGTGTCACCGTCTGTCTTCTTCCTTTAAAGAGAAGAAGAATACTAATTTAAGAGCTTCCATGGTAGTGCTTTCCTCTCTGGATCGCCCCTTGCCCCATCCTGTGGTGACAGTGGCCTGTCCTGTTGGGTAAGAGACAGTGAGAAGAGTGCAGCCACCCTCCAGTAGCCCTTCCCAGTTGCTACACAGAAGTCTACCATATACTGTGAATGAATGAACAAAGGAAATACAGTTAGAGATAAAATAATGGCTTTCCATTCTCCTCCTTTGAGCCCTGTAGTGGTAGCTTTCCACATTTCCCCTGCCCGTGCCAGCCAAGAATGTACTTCCTCCACAGTCTGCCTCACAGGAGTCCTGATTCAGGACTTCCCTTAATCGGTTACAATTTGTGTCCACATGCAGATGCCCTTCACAGCTTGTTTCCAAAATGAAAGCTGGCGTTATGCTTGTTATTGTTCAGCTATACATAAAGTGAAACAGACTTTCAAAAATCATTTACAGAAGATTTGCTGTGACTACTGACATTTTCTGACAACCTTATTTTTCTTGTAGACCTTCCCCTCTTCTCCTACCTCTCCCCACCTCCCAATTCCTACCCTGCAAACAGCAGAAATGTGTTTGGGAAAGTGAAAAGGTTATGAATCAAACTTTTAAGGTATTTTTTAATTGACCCTAGGTAGACATTTAGATGGAGCCTATAGAAAGATTGCAGATGTTCTATATTAAAAAGTCTCTTTATATTAGATGATGCTGTGTCCTGCATCTAATGATTGAGTAGTCTCCTGTGGAAACATGCATTTACCCATAGTACATGTGGAGCGGTTTCAGTTATGTACATATTTCATCTGTCACTGAATTAACCTGAAAAGTCTCTGGGTAACTAGATCCCTTGGAAGGGATGGCTTGATGCTTGTTTGATAAAGAACTTTTTTTTAGTACTAAAATGTAACAGGTTTGTTCTGAAATGAAGCCACTGCTATTTCACTTGGAACTGTAGGCTGCATAGACTTGAAAGCCCAGCATGTAATGTGGAGATTTTGTTTCAGTTACATTTTTCATAGTTTGCACCATGCAATGTAGACTGGTTTGGGGCAGGGGTGTTTCTGAGTTTTTTTGTTTGGTTTTTTGTTTGAATGCTGACCAAGAATGTTACTAAGCAAAATTAACTATGGGCATTTGCAGTTTCATTAAAAATGGGTAATGGGTAATGCTGTCAGAGAAAAACAGCAATAAATTCTAGAGACTGCTGTTAAATAATACTGATGTTTTCAGCATTTGGAGTAAAACAGTATGATCTGGGATTGAGTTTCAGGCTAGAGAAGTGCTAACTTTAAATCTAATTCAATTTGAGGCTTCATTACAAGCTGACCCTTACAATATAGCTGGAAATCAATAACACTGTATACTGTTTCACTCAACGTTATATGAAAACATAATTATTTGCCTTAAAAAAAGAAAAAAAACCCTGAAACTTCATTTTTAATGTTGTAATCTTTTAATAATGAGTGACTGAATTATCTCTGTAATTCATTACCCTCTCAGCTGTTAAGTGAATGGGATATGTTATGGTTTGTCATTATTCTCCATGGTGGTAAAGAGAACAGACTGCGGATTTAAATCACCTTCCACTGCATGGGCTGTAGACATGCTGATGACTTGCTGTGGGATTGCATTTAGTTCCAGGATCTCTGGTGCTTCAGAGTGTAATACGTTTGGTTGCCATGATGAACAAAAGGTTCTGATGGTTTATGTGGGTATACTAAAAGGAAAATGAAAGAAAAAGAACAAAAAGTTGAAGTAAAATGTTGCTTTCTTTTACAAGTGACTAGCTGAGTACAGAGGAAAAAGTAATAAATATATGTCAGGAGGGAAACAAATAGTTGAAATATTATACGGACATCTCTACATGAGTGTGTGTGTGTATAGATATATAATGTGAAATACAGTATAATCTTAACATTGTTATGTACATACTTATGACTGCACTGGTTCATTACCCATTGCATCAAGGATGCTCAAGTGTTTATTATGCTATTTACCAAATTATAGCTATTTCCTGAACAGCCGGCCTCTGCTGAATATACTTGTATTCTGTCCATCTTTAATAATGAAGCCTGCACTTTGGGACAGAAACAGTCTGGCAATGATCAGCAGGAAATAAGAGAGAAATTGGTAATCTCTTTAGCTTTACTGTTTTATGTTGTTTATTTGCCTTTCCCAAGTATTCATTTAGGGAACTTGGGCAGCATAGGTCAGGCAGCTGAATTTCTTAGTGGATATTAGGTAGCAGGATGAAGAACAAACTCAAAAGTTTTATATAGTGTTTTGTTTTTCAATCACATATAAGATTTATCTAATCTATTTTGGGGAGAGTGTTGTAATAATTTTAATAAAAAATATCTGTATACCATTTTATAAACACCAGTTATTTGTTGCAACATCTGAGTAAGTACATACAATGGAATATATACAAATAAAACAGTGCTGGGAGGTAGAGGGATTCAAAGGAATTTTTGAATTTTCAGACTGTTCTGCTACCAGAAGTGGACTGGTAGCAGTTTTGGCCTGGTGTCTGAGCAGGGGAATCCTCCTCCAGAGGTAGGGATGTTACATTTTAAGGATAGACTCTGCCACTGCCACCTTGTTGACCTTGAGAGTAGCTTGGATGATAGTATGTGTCCAGGCTCTCGACTGGGACTAACATCTTCCCCGTGTAAGGGCCAGGACAGATGGGAGCTGCCCACCTTTTGCCAAGGGAAAAGGCAAACCTGCCTAAGGTAGCAAGGGAGATGATGTTGTGCAGTTCAGAAGAGGTCAGGCAAGATTTCTATTGCTGATCGGTGATTGAGTCTTAGCTGTCCAGTACTGTGGGTTTGGGGGTTGGGGGTTTTTTTGTGTTGTCACGGTTTGGAACTTGCTTGGTTTGCTTTGGTCTTCTTGTTAACTTTCTGCAGACCTTTATTAAATGACGGGGGGAGGAAGAGCCAGTCATGTTGTTTACCTTTGCAGTTGCTTTACAAAAGCAGTCTGATACAGACAAGAACCTCATTTTAGCAACAGGGATTTATTGGTCAAGGGATTAAGAGAACTTGAACTGTGGGAAGGTAGAGACATGAGACCAACTTAAAACATGTAGGTTCCTGTTTGTATGTTCAGTCACAGGTTATTTTACATAGAAAAGATTCTTGGAGTCCTTTTAGTAAACCAGGCTTGAGTAGGTGGGACTTTAGAGTGCATGAAAAAAATCATTGTGGTCATTGCATCTTTCTGTGTCATTGATCTTTAAAAAATAACAAGAAGAATTATCTGGGTTTCTAAAATTATCTTAGAATAATACTCAAAAACTGAAAGTATTTTTTAAAAAAACCTCTGTTTCCTACTGTCTGTAGTGGTAATTTTTACTTTTTTCCAAATACACAACTGAGTTGCACATACTGTTCCTCTTGCTTTGTAGCATTGCTCCAAAGTTTTAACTTGCTCAGTAAAGCAGTGCTTAATCATAAATCTGATTTGATTTCATTTTAACATTCAGAAAATATCCTCAATAAGGTTTCAGAAATCTTTAGAATGTAAATGTTGGCATATAATCCCTTCAATTATTGAAAAAATAGTCCAATCAGTCTCTAGGTTGGCTTTGTAGCTCAAAATGCCTTAATGTGACAGGAATGCACTATAATCTGTGAAAGGAATGTCTTAATTTATCACAGAGCCCATTACTTTTGAGTTATATTTTGTGCTCTGGGTAGCTGTACTTAATTCTTCACAGATAACATAGAATGAAGTCTTGCCCATGATGTATTTTAGAAAATGGAGTTTAGCATGGAGGTAAATGCAGCTCTCAAGATCTTAACAGTCAGCTGTGGAAGCTGGGCATTTCTTTGCGAGTAAAATGCAGCCACATCCTCTTCAGCTTTTGCATTTCCCCCTCCACCACTAAGGTCAGTACTTCATACGCATTTCTCATATACTAGAGAGTACTAGTCTGGATTGGTTCTATTAAATACTTGAGGTTGAGTTAAAAGTACAGTGAAGACAGACGTATGTTCAATATTATTCTATGTGCTTGGACTTTGAAGAATCTCCAAATCTATTTAGGATTTTGTATAATGAAGAGTTGAATTCTGTTTTGAGGTACTTGAATCTACCCGAGACTTACTGCCAGTTTTTGTTGCTAACAGAGATGCTCTCCAGCCTCTAACTTTGTGCATCTGTATTTGATAAGGCTGGCAAATGTCTTTGATTAGAGTGGTTTTTTTGGAGTGGCCATTCAGAGGCAACCTTCTTCTGTACTCTGCTGTGTCTCATAAAGAAAGGTTTTTCACATTAGTGAAGCACTTAATTACATCGGAGCAGCATAGTTGCTTTGGGTTTTAGACTTATTTGGACTGTAAAAGCGAAACATTACAAATGTTACCATCTGCTGTTCTCATCCCCCCTTTCCCTCACTGTGCCCCAACAGACTGTCTTCCTCTGTTTCATCCTTATTGTCTGATTCAAAAACTTGTCAGGGTACTTAAGGCATGTAGTAGCTTCAAGGCATGAAGCAGGAGATCAGTTTTTCCAAGACAAGATGCCACACTTGTTCAGTGAATTAAGGGTTTCTACAAAGGTTAGGCAGAACTATAACAGCACCTTTTTTTCTCCCTGAAAAGTAAACTTGACACATCTATCACGTCTGAGGACTGGAAATTTCTGGCTTCATAGAGGAAAATGTGTCACTGTGGTGTTATGTCGTCTGACCTAACTATCCTAGAGATTTTTGTTCCATTTATCTCCTACATGCTTTATATAATGAAGGAAGTCTCCCTAGGCAAGATCAACCACAGAGAGTGAGTGAAACAGAATGGTTTCAATCAAGGTTTCTGCTAACCCAAGTTAGTTGTTACTCTTCAGTCAAAGGTGCTAGCTTTCACCTTGGAAACCAGTAATAATTGTTCTGTTCACAGACATTTTGTAGATTTTCACTAGCCACCGGTCACAACCTTGTGCTTAAATTTGTAAGATGCTTTTTTTTATTTTGAATCCTAATGTTTTATCCCTTTCAGAAAAATAACCTCCCCGTGACCTGAATTTCTGGAGTTCCGTGATGATCTTTGACGGGGATATCTTGATAGGAAATGCTGCAAATTTCTTTGTATCAGCCAGACTGTATTCCAAGCATGCGTGCAACGCTATTCCAACAAACTTGGGTTACTGCTTTTCCTCTAGAAGAAATTTGTCCATGGCATGAAAGAGCTACCAAAAGAATTGAAGCAGAGAGCCTTAAATATCACGTGCTGCCCAGTTTATTGTTACTAAATTATGTTCAAGAGCCCCTCATTTCATTTCCAGACAGGATACAAAAATTGGAACCCAGCTAAATATATTTCAGGGAGGGATGAGGAAGGCACTGAAATGCATTAGTGATTTTTTTTGAAAACTCAATTTAGTTTCCCTGAGCACCCAACCTTGGCATCGAGATTGTTTCCCGGAGTACTCGAAGTAGTCAGCTGTTGCAGAGTTAAGGACTGTGGAAGCCCTGACTTTTCCCAGCAGGCTGCAGCTGCCACAGAGTAGTAGCAGTGTTGCTAGCAGTGGAGCAGAGCGAGGGAGGAGGGTTGTTGGGTTTCTTGGCTCCCTTGTGCAGCTCCGCAGCAGACTGCTTGGGGGCTGCTCTGGATGGCTCATTCCAAGGCTTTGGGACTCAGGAGAGCAGAAAATGCTGGGCTTCTCTGGAGCTACAGACAGTAAGGTCAGACTTCTTCATGGGAAGTTGGGTGAACTGCTGAGAGGCATAGTGGAGGCCTTTCTTACTTGATGTTAGGTTGATGTCAGATGGGATTTTTCACTACAAGATGTGTAATGTCTTAAAAACTTTGTCAGGATTTTTTCTTCTAATTCTGTGTGGGGCTGCACATCCTATCTTCTCCATAGAAGTTGCCAAAGCAAGCAGCAACCGCACCCTAAAAACTGGTCATTTAAAGCACATATAAAAAGAAAGGTGTAGCAAAGCTTTCTTTGGCACTGCATAATTTTATGGATTGTCTTTCCTTACTAAACATTCATTGCAGGCACTTTTGATTTTTAGTGTCCTGCATTTCTGTAAACAGGTTTCATGTGGTCAAGGCATGACCCTGAAGGTAATTACCTTTGCAGTTTTAGCTGGATTACTACTGACAGAAAAAACAAATGCATTGTGTCCCATCTGAGCAGGTATGAATATAGATACTTCTGCGGAGTGTTTTCTTCCTTGGTCTGCTTCTGGTAGTAGTAATCTGACAATTATCTGGATGGTCCAGGAGCAAAAATCCAGGGGTGAATAGAACCTAGTTTTCTTTTTCACACTGCATCTACCTTTCTTGGACTAGAGTATTGTTACAGAAATTTGGTGCATACACACATTTAGCTGTATTTTGTTAGCTAAGTGTAAACTAGAAGACCCATTTTACCCTACCTGTGTGAGGAGAGTGAGTGAGAGGGTATACTTTATATGCTACATGATGTAGTGGTGTGATAATAAACACGCTGCTTGTTAAAGAGGATTCACATTAGTGCAGGCCTGCAGCATTGATCTGGTCAAAGACTCTTTGCAAATAAAATTGTGTATCTGTCATAGCATTATAGGCTGCTTTTGTATCTGCCTCTAGCAATGAACTTGTAAAAGATCTTCCTTTTATTTGAATACTCTTAATTTCCTTTGCTCCTTCTGTGATGAAAGGGACTTGAAATCAAATAGTGTCACTACTAGGGTTAAATACTTCACTGTGGAAAATCTTACATGTTAAAGGTAAGAGCTACTAGCACAAAAGAGGATAAATAAGCAAAGGTAAAAACGTGCATTTATAAACCTAGAAGAGCAAGGCCTACAAAGTAAGAGTTGCAAGTGTAATTATGAAAATGTCAACAAATATGCAGATGTTTTATAATACAGCTCTTACTGGATGACTCTTTACCCCAGCTGACATTTTAGAGGTGAACTGTAAATTCTTCCATTCTTTCTGCTGCTTGGTCTGCTCCATACCACACGTGCAAATGTTACAGTATTACTTTAAAACTAGCTTTAGAGATGACCTTAGTTCATCTCCCTGGGGCTGTGTGAAGCCCATAAAAACAGAATGGGGGTGTGTTAGGGGCATTTAATCATTCTGTGAGAGGCCTAGGAGATGTCTGGAGATGGTGAGTATGTCTAAGGTATGGAAATCTTAATTGACAGCCTTAAAAAAAACCAGCAACGAGTAACCTGATAAATGGCACAGACTGTTAATTAAATGTCTAAATTTACCAATTGTGTCAGGAAAATTAGGACAGTGGGAACAATATGTCCCTAAGCTGCTCACTAAACAACTGCTGTGCTACTTATTTATATTTATCTGATGAAAAATTATGTGCTGAAAGGAGCACAGGAGGAAATCTCTTCTCTCTCACTAGCTTGGAGCTCCCAGACCTCTCTTCTCATAGGGCCTCCATGTCCTGATATTCCCTTGTCTGACCTGATCATTGTTAGTGTGGCCTGAGGAAATATTAAGCTGTTAGAGAATTTTAATAGCGTATGCATAGGAGGGAGCTGTGGGGGATTTCGGAGACCTAATCTAATGCTTAGTGAAGATGATTTATAAATTCCTGTCTGTTTCGTCAGGAATTGGGTTGGGCCCACACTGATGAGAGAAAGAGGGAAGTTCGTCTGCTTAGGATTCTCATTTAAGTGTGTACATATTTTAACAATGTGGCATATTTACATCTGGGTATGATTATGTGAATATTTAAATACATTCATAGCTAAGTAAGCAAACATTTACATACATACCTGAGTCAAGTGGCAGTTCCTCCCCATGGAGGACCCTGGTTCCCAGGCGGCCGGCTGCCCTGTGCCGTGGTGCTGGGAGCCTGGCTGAAGAAGGGCAGGAGATGCTTCCGGCAGCGCCCCAGCCACGGAGAACAGCTCCTCCTCCTCCCCCTCCTGTTGCCTTACTGTGTTCTGCATCTGTGAGGGTCAGGGGAGATTATTATTTCAGTAGTCACTAACTGCTTTTTAATTAGACAGGCAGAAGTGAGTAATTCTTTACACTTCTCAACCAGTCTTTACCATCCTTCCCTGTGTACCTGACACCAGGCAGGGCTAACTACCTAAGAGATGGAATCATAAAATTGTTTAGGTTGGAAAAAACTTTTTAAGATCAAGTCCAACCCAGGACTGCCAAGTCCACCACTAAACCATGCCTCTAAGCACCACATCTATGCATTTTTTTAACACTTCCGTGGATGATGATTCCACCACATCCCTGGGCAGCCTGTTCCAATGCTTGACCACCCTCTCAGGGAAGAAATTTTTCCTAATAGCCATTTCATTTGTTTCTGACACTTGTGATAACTTTCTAGTTGTATTCTCCCCAGAGCCTGCTTTGGACTAGTTGGTTGGTTTTTAATTTGGAAGGGAGTTAAGAAAGAATACGTTTGCAGCTGGACTGCATGTGCACTGCTTGGTTCAAGGTGCCTGTACACGCACTGCTGTGGATTGCAGCTGATAGCGCTGGTCACTGGCTGCAGCCACACTGTGTGCTTGGCTGGCAGCCCTGCCCTCCTGTGCTCGCTCGTACAAGTGCTGCTGTGCCAGCCCTGGTTTTCGGAGTGCTGAGCCATGTATTGGCTGGAGCTGTGCAGAATACGTCAGGCAGGTGGTTATTTGCATCCTTTGAAGGGAAGGTCAAGAACTTAATGCAAGCTTCGACATTAGTAAGAGGAACTCACAAGTGTTACTGGCTGCAGAGCTGAGATGTAAAGGGAGAGCTACTGGGATTATAGGGGTAGGAAAGATCTGGATGAGGGGTTTTTTGCAACTGTGACAGTGGCAAAGCACAGTGATATCTGATGCAGCTGGAAGGAGTATGTTCATGGGACAGCACTGAGACACAGATCCCCAGAAGTGGCTAGTGCTGAGACCCTTTGTCCAACTGCAGCTCTTGAAAATTCTACACTGCCAATCAGTTAATAACAGGAAAAAATACTAGTTAGGCTAGATTTATGGAATATAGTCAAGTCTGCCTGCCCTGCTTCATTATCAAACAGAACATTGTGGACTTGTAGGTTTGTATAGGTACCTTTTCGGCACTGAATAAGAGAGGAACGATGACATTTCCACTGTGAACACATTCTGCCTAGGAGAGGGATGCTGAAAAAGAAAATTGGACAGCTGCCTTGCAACATCCTTTTTCAGTTTGTTCATGTACAAGATGCGGTCTTGTGTGAAGATGGGGATTTAAGAGTTCACATGAGAAGTTCTAAGGATTTCTTAGAACTTTATTTCTAAAAGTAGGTAGGAACAAAGAAGTTCTGACTAAAGTCACTTCAGCTTTGGCATGCACAGTTTTCTCATTGCATGAAACAAGCTCTACTATACAATTAATGTCAGATCAAAATAGTCTTGTTTATTCTGATTTTAGTTCCACCTGTTCCAATACTGAATTATTTTTGTTGATAAGTGCAGTGGGGAATAACCTTTTATCAGTATGCAGGCAACACAGCTGAAAATTTGTTAAACTCATAATAGCTAATACAGCTTGTTACCTCAACCTTAGCTTTAGCCCAAGACCTCCATCCAGCCTTTGCCCAGAAGAACAATTTCTCAGGGAAAGATTCTGTTTGCAGCCTACTGCTTCCTTGGCAGCCCCTTTGCTGAGATATTCCAACTGGAGCTCTAGGTTCTGTGTCTCTCCTTACCCTATGGGCTGTCACATTCTTCAGGTGATCAGGAGGCTTGCTGAACCACGTTATGCACAGCAACAGTGGTGAGTTGGTTTTTTTTAATCTGTTCTGGGAGAGGGTGACAGGCAGAAACAGGAGGAAGTCAGAGCCATGAGGATCCAGGCAGCTAAAGAAGTTTCTGCCATCCATTCTTGTATGTTTTGCTGCTTTACTGACGAGTCTTCTTCCCAAGTACAGAAAAATCTGTTACTATAGGGTCCTATCCATTCCAGTTCAGAAGTGCCTCTGTTTTCTTAATAATTGCTTTTCTAAGATGTCGCAGGAGAAAATTCATTCTTGCTTTGGTGCAAAAACTTAAAAAACATATGGGGTGGCAGGGGAGAACTGACAGCTTCTGCAGCTTCAAGAAGACCAAGCTTTGTGCCTTTGGAAATCCCCCTACATAAGCAAAGTTAAGGAATGGTGGGGAGAGGGGCATGTTTCACACCAGTGGCAAGAGCCTGTTGAAAACATCAGTTTTTCTAGTTTTCTAGGGTTTAATGAGCTTTAGACAGTTGTAGAAATTGATACATTAATTTATTCACATGGATTAAACTTTTGTTCTGTTGGTAGAATGGAGAGATCACGCAGTTTACATGACGGTGAATTTATGAGAGAAGCCAGACTAGTTCTTTTTTAACACTGACCTATCCCACTGAATTCATCCTCCTTTTCTTAGTGTTTGATGACTTTCCAGGAAATAAAGGGACAGCTTGTACTTTTAAAATGAGTACTGTTATAAGTACTTACCTTGTGAAGTAGTTCATCTTATAAAATTTTAGTAAGCTTTGAACCTCTTCATAGTCATTGTCATATGCTTTCTGACTGTAATATCAATCTGCATCAGCTCCCTCTTCTCCCCTCTGTCTTCTACCACATACACAAAAATACAAATAAAAAATTTGAAGAAAATATTCTTCTCTGAACATCACTGAACTCTGGACCTGACAGTTCTCCCAGTTCAGTACGTTTCACAGATGTTGGTCCTCAAGTAAGAAACTGTTCCAGTCGGTCTCAAAGTGGAAGAGCATGATCCCAGCATGATGAACAGGTAGCAAGTGAAAAGCATTCTAGTAGACAGCCGAGCTCCCAGCCTGAAACAGTTGCCAATAGCCTGAAGGGCACATGTGAGAATATGGGTGAGCAAATAAACTCGACTCTATGCCAGCTGACTTCTATAAATGTTGTGCAAGGACAAGAATGTGTTGTAGTGATGTGGCTTAGATGTGGCAAAGGTTTAGATGAGACAATTTTAATAATAGATGATGGTTTGGGTCTGAAAGGAGAGCTGAAAGAATGGAGCTTCTTGCTGGCTACTGAAGGGCCCAGAGGCTAATAGTGAAGGCCAGTAATAAAAGGAATTTAAGCAGGGCTTATGATTCTTCAACTTGTGAGTATGTGTTGCTGAGTTATTTTGGGGTCTTGATTTAGGGTTAGGTATAAGGTTCAAGAAAGGAGGAACACACCAGTTTGTTGGAAAGGGTTATAATTCAGGAAACAAGGGGTCTGAGAGCTTGCTTTATTTCTGGAACATCAAGGGATATTATAAAGATTGCTTAAAAAAATTAGGTCATTAATAGGAGAAGTGATCTGGCTAAGTTTAATCCTGTGCTAAAGTTACTATTTAATGATGATAAGAGAGGCCTTTCCTGATTTATCTTAATGGTTTTTCTTTTAGAAGGACTTTGCCATGTCTTGATAAAGTTGCATTGATGTTATTTTCAACCAGTTTTCTTTCTGTGTTTGATATTTGGGAAAATAATGCATTTGAGAAATATCTTCTTATGTTGAAAGGAGACATGGAGTTTCTCTGGTCTGATAACTTGCATACCACAGGACAAACATACTGTTTGCATTTGTTCTGAGCAGCTGTTCTGTAAAATGGTAAACACTGCATCTACTGGGGGAATTAAAAAGAAAGGCTAGAATGAAATAGACCTTTCTCCTTTAGCTCTGCCCCATGGAAATGAACATTCCTTAACATGTGCTGTGATTGGAACAACAAGGACATGGAAAGCCTATGTTCTGTCTCCTAGACCATGCTCAAATTCAGGACAGTAACTACAGGAAAGAGGAGAAGGGAATTCCCAGGTAGGGGATCTTCAGGCATCTATGTGTATTGGTTATTGACTAGTGCTGATAGGACAAATTGGAATGTGGTGCCCACAAAATATGTTTTTTTAAAAAGTGTGATTAACAGAAATAAGATAACTTGCAGGTCAAGTTACTTCATGCACAGACATTAGTAATATAGGCCATCTATCTAGATACTAGTGTTTTCTCTCCTCCCCAACGATCTTTCTCCGCAACAGAAGTCGCACAGAATTTTGATGTTTGTACATCCTACGTGTGTATTTTCCTTGTCTTTTTTTGCTTAAGCCTAAATACCACATCTGAGTTCTTCTGTCTTCAAATCTACAAAAAGCATATATTTTACACCTTAGTGCTGTTAAATCTATTGTTTACTTTTTTCCCTTGCCCAGGCATTTTGCTTATCAGCATCTCCATTCCACCCCCTGTATGTTTCTTGAGCAAGATGAGAACTTTTAGGTATCTCGATTTACCTTTCCATTTTCATTTCAGTTTTAAACTAGCCACATTACACAAGACAAAATTCTCAGTCCTCTGCATAACATGAAATTCCCCTATTTAGAACCAGATTTCAACCAATCCGTTAAGTACTAGCGATTTTTGTTAAAGATTTCCAATAGCAGCACTGGGGCATTAACTGGCTTTTACTACTCTGCTTATTTAGAGAGTTTGCCAACTAATTGCTAGAGGAAATGTGTCTTAACAGCACAAAAGATGTAGTTGTTAATTCCAGCTATTGTGAGTACACTTGAAGGAATGTTTTTTCCATGTGTATAACTTTCCAGTTATTGAAATTCAGGACCTTGGATTTGACCATGATTTCTGCTTTACGTTCCTGTGTCCTGTTGCTTCTTTTTTCCAAGGATCACTGGACTATATTTGTAGTGATACTTGTCTGTTGAACAGCAGCTGGAAAAGAGATGGTGATACAAGTGAACAGCTATGTACAAGTGAGATAGAAGATGGCAGGAAATTGTATGACTGGAGGGAAAGGGGTAAAAGGGTTTCCTTTCCACATGTGAGAAGAAAAATAAAATCAAGGCCAGGCAACTGGCCTTTTTAGTTGTAAGACCATGACAGAATAACAGCATCACGGCACTGTAAATCAGTAATGCAGCTTCATCTAAAATTGTGTACACCTTTGGTGCAGTTGTCTAGATGCACAACATTAATATGAGAGTACAAAGACAACTCAATTATCATGACAAAAAAATCTGTTTTAAATGTTGTATCTAATGAAAGTAGTAGTGGTATGGAGAGATCAAATAAGAGTGGTATATAGTTGATAAATTAGGCTCTCTTTTCACTCTTTCTCATGATAGAAGACCAGCGATGCAGCCAAAGAAATGGAAATGTAGATGCTTAAGTTGTTTCACAGTCAGGTCTCTAGTTTGTTTTACAGATGAAATACTTTCAGCTAAATGTAATTCATCAACTGTGAGCACTCGTGTGGTGAAATTTGTGTTCATACAGTTGTGGGGGTCTTTTATGCAGAAAATTTTGGGGCCTGTGGCCAAAACATGTTTTTCAAGAAGTGCAGAGTGGCTTCTCCTTCCCTCTGCTTGCGAAGGTAGTTTTTAAACAATGAGTTATCAAGTTAAGGAACAGAAACAATATGTGATCGGTTGCAGTTAACAATGAATAAGCAGAATGGTCATTGTAATGAATACTTATTTTGTTTAGTTCATGGGTAACCTGTAATTATTTCATATAACCTACAAATTATTTCATGGATGGGTGCTAATAACTAATACATTCAGGAGAAATTGTGGTTGAATCAGGCACAGTTTGGAAACAAAAAAAAGGGTTAAGTTCAGTGACTGACTACACACCCTGAAGTAGTTTTTTATCAACACCATTTAGTTTTTATTCATGCAGTGATACTGTTTTCTCCTGGCAGCTCCTGTGACAGAAGTTTTAATAAAATAAGTGACAGACTTCATCTGTATTCTACAGCCTTCTATGCTGCTAAGGGCTTTGAATTTAACATTTGTTTTATCACCCTCATAATTAAGTTCTTTTTCAAACTAACATTTTTATGCTGATATGATAATGTGCTGAATCTGTAGGGTATCTGTCCTCATTTTGGTCACCAGGTAAAATCAGTGCCAGTGGTTTAGTATTCCGAATAGTTGAATGAGTGAATATAACCTTAGGGATAGGGAGCTGCGAGGGTAGTGAGAAAAGAAGTCAAAGCCTTTGTGTGGTGAACAAAGCATCGCTGTATCTGAACAAAAAAGCGGAGAGATTTTTCCCTACATTGTCACACAAAAATTAACAGGCTGGCAATATAAACACCAATAACAAATAATTCTTCTAAAAATAGTGTATAAACGTCTGTGGTAGGGAGTCAATGTGTGAAAGGCAAGAAATATGCAAGGAGGAAAACATTTTGGGAATCTAGGCTGCTTATGTTGTCTGTGCAACTTCAAGCTACATGGTTGTAACAGCCAGCAAAATAAAAGTACTTCATGGTTTTAAGCACTATTCTAGCAATTTTCTCTGACCTTGTCCAGTAAAATGTATTTCTATCTGCTGCTCCAGAATTACTGCTTTTAAGATTCAAGAAACTAAAGTGATTACCTGGTCTTCACTGAAACCTTATAAAGAAAGTTTCTGGCCTGTAGTTCATGAGCAATACTATTGAAAGCACGCATGACAGAGCTGTGTAGTTCACATAATTGACTAAAAATTTCAGTCAATTCAACTAAAAATAGTTCTGATATTTATTCTTTATTTATAAAGTGGCACTGAGGAAAGGCTTTTAGTCTAATTTCCCAGAGTGATGAGAGAGCAGTCATATTGTGTAGCAATGGGATGAAAACTTCCCCATCCTGAACCCTTGTCCTTCAGCTGCCAGAGCCACACTTTGTGAGTATGGTGAAGTCCTTTGCTTTTTCCTGTATTTGTTAGTCACTCTCTTGGTATGAAATTAGCAGTGGAGTCATGGAGGGTTAGCAGTCTTGCTGACTTGTTTTTATACGTGCCATCTAGGATTACCTCTGCTGAAAATAACCAGTAATCATAAGCCACAATGTATGAGAGTTGAAACTACTGTCTTAAATCATTCTTAAAGCTTAAACTCAGCTATAACTAATCAATTTGATTTCCAATAACTATTTTCAAAATCCACAAAAACCTAGTGGCAAAAGATCTTGGCAAAGGCAGTCTGAAGTTCATCTTCCCTGAACACCACCACTTCCCAGCTCCTGCTCCTGACATTTTGCTTCGTGTCAATTTTGCTGTACCGAGAAGAGGGAAGAGCTTCCTCTTGAGGTTTGTGGCAGAGTTTTTTGCTTAATTAACTGGCAGAGAGGCTGCCTGAGAGTGACAGACAGTGCCTCCTTCAGTCCCCAAGTAAGTGGTGTTAATTTCCTGCAAAGTACAGGGGAACATATTCCCATCAGTATGTCCACACAACTCTTACTGATGCTAATGAGAGCTGGGTGCTCTGTCGAAGGGGAGATTGCTATCTGTGTGCCAGGGCTGCATCCTGAATCAGTGAACAGTGGAATTGCATCGTCTCACTGGTTCTTTTTTGATGCATTGTTTCATTCAGCAACTTCGTTGTTTTTTCCCCTGTTGCTATAGCTATCCTAAGCCAAGTTTTCCTAAGAAAACCGCAAAATAATCTAGTATCAGTTTTGTCAGTATGCCACATAAAATGCTCCAAAGCTGTGACTTCTGGGAAAATAGCAGAGGGAATTTTGGCAGGTCAGACTGATTCTTCTGGACTTGCTCAAAAATAGTAGTGAATTTGTTTCGTGTGGACAGCTGTATGTCTGAAGGCTTCCTTTAGTACAATATGAAAGTGATTCAGCCCCTTAATCCATCACTGGAAATCTCTCTAACATCCAAGACACTTAAAAGAATCACATTTATAGTTCTAATTGATAGCCACTGTTTTGACAGGCAAACAGATTTCTCCTCCCAGTGGCTTCATGCAATTGGCCTCCAGCAGACCTTACCATTAGCACAATTCTGCTGAAAAGAATATACAAGCTAATAATAAATCTGTAGGGAAGGATGTTAACCACAAACTACTATGTCTAATTAGTAATGTACAATAGCCAAGGCCAGGGAGGGAAGGTATTACTTATCAGAAGGACTGATTTTGACAGTTTAAAAATGCAAAACCATCTATTATTTATTATGCTGAAACACATTTTTCAAAATACAGCATATATAACTTCACTGTTACTTTGGCGTTGTTTTGAGTGTTACTGCTTTGTAAAAATGCCAGCTATAGTGAAGACTCAAAGGTGGAATTTGCAATGCTTTTACCTTAGAAGTTTATTGTGGACTCTAAAAACAAGTCGTCTTAGGTTTTCTCTTTGCCTTTACAACATCCCTTTCTTATTTAAGAACCATCTCTCTCCCTTTTATAAGTCTTCCTTCGAAAGAGCCTCTTCACTGTGTACTAACTCTTCATTCACAGTTTCTCAAGCACTCAGCAGTGCAGAGCTCAAATACAGGCTAATGTGTCCCACTGAGAGAGTGTGGAGACAGTTTTTGGTAGCTCAGCTACTGTAGAGATCTCTCTGCGTGTCTGTACTGCATATTGTTCTGCAGTGTCTCGGGGGCAAGACTGCTGGTTCCCAAGACACGTTTCTTCCACACAGTCTGCAGCAGAAATCTCCAGCAAGAGGTATTTCTGTAGCAGTGCAGCAGTAGAGCGTATGAAAGGAGTGTGGAGCAAGGAGCGGGAGAGTGAGTGTGTTAGGAGAGAAGATGAGGGGGAAATAGTCAAGGGGGAAAAGCATCATAGCAAACTGGTTGAAAAATGAGGCCGGTAGATGTGCAGTGATAATGTAATCATAGCTCTGAGACGATCAGTAGAGAAAGAGAATAGGACCTTTTAAACTGGGCAAGTCATTTTTACTCTTCATGCCTCAGTTTCTTCATTTGTAGAATGGATATGATGATATATGCTCAACATTAATTGATTGTTAAGAGGATCACTGCATTCCCATAGAGAACGGAGCTTTCATGAAGGCTGGGGTGCTGTCTCAGTAAAAACACTGGGGAGTCCTTTGTATTCCTGCTGTTTTTCAAGAGTCATGTTTTTCCTGAACATCTTGTTGGAACCTGCAAAGAGCGGTTTCACTTCATGAAAGTCAGATAAGCCCCAACAAATCCCCACTGTGGCATGTAAGGAAAGGAAGGCACGTGGTTTGATTGAGAAGGTCAGTACTGCAGTGGTGAGATGATTAGCAAGTCTGACACCTCCAAGTATCATGGCTCTGAGTGCAAACGTAGCAGGTTTTCAGTTTTGTTTTGCAAATGTCATGTATTTAATTTGCCTCGTGAGTTTCGTATCTGCAGTTCTGATAATGTCACAGTTGCACATTGTTTTTTCATAGCCAAAACGGCTGAGCAAAAAGTTTTGTAGTGTGAGTGGAGATTCTCGTATAGTGCCTCAGTAGCTGAAATGCAAAGAAAAGCACCAAAGAGCATGAGAGTTATGATATGAGAAAAACGAAAAGTCCTTCCCCTTATCAACATGCATAATACATGCATATGTAGTTGATACTTCAGTGAATTCTGGGGTCGTGTGGCTAGTCGTAGGGGAAGAGACACACAACAGATGAGGAGAAAGCATGAAACAGAAAAGAAAAAACTCGGCAGCCTGCTTTTGTCAAGTTTGGCACCCAAAGAACTCTCTTTTAGCTCCCTTCACTTGGTCTTTTCCCTGTCCCACCTTCAAGTGGTTCTGTTAACTACAGGGGGCTGGAGGTGCTGGTGGGACACCAAGGCCTGCTGGCTGTCACTTGATGGCAGAGTTTCCAAATCCACGTGTGAGAAAACCACAAAGTCAGCAAGTGGTTCTGGAGGAGCAGCTGGCAACATCCACAGATTGTACAGGGAGTCTCTGTCTCCTACTTTGTATTACTGACTGAACCTCAGAGGAATAGGTTCAGTCAGAAACCGCATTTATCTTTTTCCTGCATGACAGAGAATAAATTCCTGGAAAAATTAGTAGCTAGCCTACTTACCTGATTTGCTCTTTCTTCTCATGGAGAGATGAGAAGGTGAATGACTATGAAATGGGAATTGAGAAAGCAGAGTCAGGGGCTTAATACTCTGGTCCTTTGCTTTGAGTATGGAGTTACCGTGCCCACGGCATGGGTGTGATTAATATGTTCCCCTGAGGTTGGCAGGTTGGCATTTGCAGACTCCATACAGAGTAGGCATAGCCATGTTTCTGTGCACTGTCTGGGACACAATTAATACTTACTTCAGAAGAAATTACTTGCCTTTAAGGTGGAACTTAGAGGTAAAATGGCTGATGTTGTATGAAAAGTAGGGGGAAATAAGAATATATAATAATTCCTTACTTGGGTGGAGGGTAATTGCACAGTCTGGTGGACAAGCAGGCTGGGCTTGTTGCATTGGACAGACTATAAATCATTTTTTTCCTTCTTCTGATCAAGCTGTAAATCACAGCTTTGCTCTATTACTGCAGTTTTTTCTTTCTTGATGTATGTGATGTGGGATGCAGAATTCTTGTACTGGTGAGCAGAAAGACTAGCAACATGGTCAGCAGAGGATTGAAGCATCATTTCATGGAAACAGATGCGTAGCTGCCATTCAACATCACGGTTTTCCTGGTCAGATAATAGTAGTCGTAATCCCTCTTCATAAACACTATCTCCAACACTCAGACTACCTCAGCATATTTTAAGTTCCTGGAAGTGTGAAGGATGACTCTTCATAGCTGCCTTCTGTTGTCTATATTTACATAGCAGCCGATGAGAGTTATTCCATTGTTTCAGTAGATGAACTTAGTGGTTTTGCAGCAACCACTTCTAACTTCTTAGGGTACCATCTTCTTCTTAGGGTACCATCACATTCCTTGGGTTTTGTCTTTGGTCATTTCATATGCTACAGAAGTAAGATTTGATATATGGTACAGATGGACAGAACTGCCCCACTGGTAGCGATTTCCCAATACCTAATTACCAGAATGAGTTACAGTAACTCACTTCTATCTGAAATAAGAGCAAGTTCTTCATTTAAAAAATAAGGATATGGGGCTCAAAGGCTTGAGGAAGATGATAGGTGAAGAGATTTTGAGGTGATTATTTAGATTGCCTTTGTTCTGCAATTTCTAGGCAAAGAGCAACCTCTTGCACTTTACATGGCAAACAGTCTCCAGTCTTTTATCTGATACTGAAGCATAGATAATATACAAGACAGTGGTACCAGCAATGAAGATTTTCTTCTGTTGCTGTCCACATGGTTGATACTCTGAGTAAACTTCACTGTGTAACTTAGGACTTCTGTTTGATATTTGTTTTCTGCATGTGACCCTCTTCATTGAAGATTATAGATTATTTACCTGTGAGGTGTTACAGCAAGCAGCTTCTCAGATTTGGTGCTGGGAATTCTTTCATTAGCCCTTAAGTCTGTGAACAACGTGATGATCCAAGCATTAATACACATGTGATTAACTGTCTTTTCTCAGCTTTGTTTGCTTTGTTCTACTGATGCCTACAAGTTACATAATGAGTAGCATGTACAGGGTATGCATTAAAGGCAGTTCCCCATTGTAGCAGGCTTCATGGCAAATATATTTTCCTTTTAGCAAAACTTCAGTGGGGAAAAAATTGCACTGTTGATTTATTTTGAATGAACTCCTGGAAGGCTTACTAAGTATGCAATGTGGAAAGCTCCTTGAAGTGCTGGGGGTTAATACTCTCTGCTCTTAATTTCAAATTCCAGATAAATATGGTTTCAGCTTTGATCTTATCTGGACTAATTCTTTGTCACTGTACTAATTAATTCAGCATGCTGCAGAAAAGATGCTAATTTGGGCATCAAAGAAATAAACGGGTGGGGGGAGGTTGTGTTTAATCAGAGTTGTTAAAAAGATAAGTTTTACTCCCATTAGACTGCATCTGGAATCTCAGTCATTTTAGTCTAGCTCCAGCAGCCTGATACAGTAAATTAAAAATAAAAAACAAAAAAGTCACTTGTTCACTGAATGTTGACATTACAGGAGCAACATATATTGCTGTTAATAATGTGGAATTCTTTATATTTGCATTTTCTACATAACCTTCTCATTTCCTGCTGACCATAACCAGTTTTAACTCTGATTGCAGCATTAGAATACTGTGGATTCTCTCCCAAAATAATCTGAAGATTGCTAAATATGAGGATACTCACATTCATGAAGTTTAGCTACATTTGCAGAATACAAATAATAATTGTAGCACAGGACACTTTAATAAATTGTCATGTGCCTCCATTGATATAATAAATCAGAGGTTAGGTCATTTCTCCCTTTTCATGGGAGCTATTTTTGATTGCCGAAGCTGCCCTGTTCACTATGGAAAGCTGCTGCTCTTGCCGACTGCCTCTCACTTGGTGCTGCCCTGGGAGTGAGCCCCAGCAGGTGGGAGAGCTGGGAGGCACCAGACTAGCCATGTAACTCTTTCCTGCAAGCAAACCTCACTAAATCTAGTTAAAAGTGGATCTTTTTTCTTTACTTTTCCAAATCTCTTTCCAAGTTACCAAACAGTATTGGTGGTGTGCACAGCACTGTGCAGCCCAGTGGTGGTGTTCCCATTTTACCCCTTCCTCTCCCTTTCCTCCAAGTTGGAGGCACTATCCACCTGGGAGCAGGGAGCAGAAGGGGCCGAAATGGCCCTCTCCTTTGTTTGTCATCTTACCATGGCTTTTCTCTCACCCTGCCAAAGCAGGGAGGTTGGGTCAAAACCAGCTCCTGGGTAAGGCTTTGTCATGAGGAGGTCTTGCTGCAACAGGTCTTGTACACTGAGGCATCTTGATGTCACTGGGGCTAAATCCTCCATGAAGGGAATGGGATCCACTCAGTGTGGGGAGCAGGGGGGGTGGCAGTGGGGCAATGAAAAGAGATGCTCACCCCTCCTGGCTCACAGGCCCCCATGGGTAGCTGCCTTTTTACCAGAGGTTTAATTTGTGTCATGGAGGTGCTTTCATCTTCTTGGATATTGGTGACGTTTTGAACAGTGTTGTCCATCCCTTGCTATGTGTGCTCTGTTCTCAAAATATCAAAACATTTTTTACCAAAACAGGTTCTCTTCTTTTTGTAGTTTTTTCAGCTCTTGCAAAGCTGTTGGTCCCACTGATACTCAATGGCATACTTCTGCCCAATAAGTAAACATTTAATAACAAACCTTTTAGGTATTTAGAGAGCCACTAAAAATGTAAAAGATGTATTTCATTAATGCTGCTATTAACATAAATGTAAAATGAGCCTGGTCTGTAATCACCAACAAGTCTGACTCACTAAGGATCTTTACGGCAATGTTTAATACTCTGTGAAAGTGTATGTATGAAAGTGATTAATCAAAGCACAGCACTGCTTCTAAAGTATTTCTTCTGCTGTAAAGCTGAGTGATAAAATAACTTAAAACACACGGCAGTAGTGGCAGTTAATAAGCTTTTTATAGTCCCTGTGTGGACCTGAAAATCATACCTTATTAGTATCTTTATCTTTCTTGCTCACTCATTCATTCTTACTCACATTTAAATTTAATTTAAAGGGTTATTTCTAGTCTTTCATAAGGGACCTGCTTTAATAATCTCAGTATTTTTCCCCGTTTGCTGTGAAATGACTAGGAGTCAGAGCTTTTGTTATATGTGCTTTACAAATCACTCTGGTTTTTTTACAGATCATTTCTGGAGATGTCAAGATTTTATGACATTGTTAGGCTTTGTATCTTACTTGACTGTGTCCTAGGCCCTCTTGAATTATTTCCCCGCAGATGTTTGCAGTTTCATTCTGCACCCTGTTAGCTGCAGTGACACCTACTGATCTAGGCCAACTGAATTAACTAAGAAATCCAAATTGCTGAATTTAGTCAGCAAGCTGGTTAGGGTTCCACCCACCAGATGTTTCTGCTGCTTAGAAGTCTGGGATTTTATAGACCTGCCTGCTTTTTAATCCTTGAAGCAAATATCAACACATTTGAGATCTCGAAGCTCACAGCTCCACACGGAAAGAAAGTGTTGCCATGACCACAGCTTTAGGTCTTGCATATAAGACGTTTAGCCCAAGTATAACAGAGCAGGTCTATAGGAGGTTTGTTTTAATTTTTATCCCTTGGAAGCCTTGAAAAGAAGCATGCGTATGCTTTAATGCTGTAGCAAATAGAATGGTAATAAATACTGCAAGATGACAACACACATTTGGTATTCAGAGACTTCATTTATTTAATGCTTCTAAGAGGAAAATTTTTAGTTACGTGCGGGGCACCCTATGAAATTAATAGAAATAGGATAGATCCTCACTCTTGCACAGCCTGTTTTCAACCGTTGCCTACGGGGTTTTCCCATAAGGATGAAGTGCTCAGAGGTCTGATCACGTAAAGAAAATCCCTTTATGCTTTTGTTTACAGGAAGACTATGCTCTGAGTAGCTGGAATATTAATATTCTCAACTGAAAAGTATACTAAGGGTATTAGGGCTTCAACTTCTTTAACAGTACTTCCCAAGCATTTACAGTGGATAATCAGAGAACTGGGGCAGTCACTGAAGCTGGGAAGGTAACAGATTTTTTTCCTGTCATTATGATTACAAGTGGCTTCATTTGACATAAATTGATTATAGATGGATATAGAATGAGAGGATACAGCTGATCCATTTGTTTTCAGGTCTGGTTGTTAAATTTCTCCATTTATTACATAAGGTTTTCAGAGTAACAATTCCATCATATATTAAGTTGAAAAGAATTTTGCTGTGCACAGTATAGCAAAACAGACCTTTCAAAAATGCGTGCCATACATTTTTTCATTAATGTTTTTACTCTTCTGACAATAGTATTAATATGGAAGGCAGATTTTACCACAATCCAATTATTTGTTGCCTGGAGAATTGGAAACTTCAAATCCTAAAGCCATTCAGTTTTCATAGAATTTTAATATGGATTTGATTAATTCTGTAGTATAATTTTGACAATAGGTTTTATCCTGTCCTTGTTGGAATCAGTGGAGGGCCTCACATTGATATCAATGAGAACATGATCAAACCCAGTCGGACAGCAAGTACTCTTCATTTTTTTTTGTTCCTATAAGCAGTAGAGAACCATTAAGCCTGTAGTGCACAAACCCATGCAAAATTACAATGGGTGGAAGCTAATTTTATCATCGGAAGCCCATGGCAATTAGAACGCATCAGTGAGCAGACCATAAATTTTAGGACAGTGTATAAATTCAGGCAGAGATGCTACTGGGGGTTTTGTGGTTTAATGCTGCCTATTCTATATTGCTTTTCTTAACAGTGTTAAGGTTTTTTTTCTGCTTTTATTTTTTAGTGTTTGTGCAAGATTTTTATTGAGCTGAAAAACATTACAATAATAATAAAAGAGAATGGATTTTTATGGTATAACAATGTACAAAAGAGGCCAAAAATCTGAATGTTTCCCTAGCCTTGAGCTATATGCTGTATACTTAGTGTAACAGGTAAAAATTGTAAGCCTGCACAAATCCCATCTGAAGCCAAAAATAGCAAAAAACCAAAAGTTGTTTCCATCAAGACCAACTCAATATTCCCAATTTATAATTACAGTGGAACTTGCCAATTTTATGGCAGGAACAGCTCTACCAGCAAAGAGCACTATTTTTGCTGAGAGTTGTCATGTTGGCAGTTACTACAATCAAAATTGTCACTTTATTTTATTTAAAATTTATTTCCTCAGTAAGCAAGAAATAATATCTAGACTTGAAAGGGAAGTACGTTAAAAATTATTTTTTTTATATACATTTCTCTCGAGTATGCAACATATCCAACTTCAACTCCCTGCAGCAATACAAAATGCCCAAGAATAATGTTTTCAAAATCAATACATGCTACAGTCAAATATGAGACTCTGCAAACCCATAATTGAAACTGTGGGAGAAAAGCAGGCAGCCTGAATATAAACAAAGTACCAGAGTTGGATTATGACCAAGATGCAAGTGCTAATACAGCCTCTCTTGAGAAAACTGCCATGAGACTATCCCAGCATGTGCAAGTGTTAGAAAGCAGGGGTGTTTCAGGTGCAGCCTGCTGGTACTCATCCCCAGGCGATTTATTGTTTGGCTGCCTGACAGCTCTGTAGAGAGCAATATATGCAGTTTCATCTAGCTTTTCTTTTTCACCTGGGTCATCTCGTATCTGCGAGCCGTTCTCACTTTGCATCTTCTCGCTCTGTATGTACAACCTCTCTCTCTTGTGTTTCCCAACTGCTGCCTTCACTGCTACTACCACCCTCTGATGAGGTTTGTGGCTCCACAGCCTCTTAGGACTGCTAGAACTCAGAAGGCAGCAGTGGAATTTGTGTACTGCTCTGTACTCAGGAAAAGCAAAAGCATGGAAAGTATCTGCTGTCTTTCTGGAAGCACTGAAGTGTCTAGAGACCAAAAAAAAGAATAGAAGATTGTTTGTAGATTAGAGGTATGCATATTTTTATCAAAGGACCCCTCAAAGAATGTAAGACACCATCCTATCCCTATTGCCCCACATTAAGAAAAGGAAGAGAAAACCATGCACTGAGATATGACTCTTCCTACTCCCCAGCACAATTCATGGCAGAGCCAGGATAAAGCATCTCATGTTACTATCAGCAGTATTTGCCCTTCTCATTAGCACCACACACTATGTGTCTGTCTCTCATGCCCATCATTCCCTTTCTAACGAAGTTCTTATTGTCTGAAAGACTGGCAGCAGAGTCCCTAAGAACTTTATTTGACCACAAGCTCAGAATTATTGATTAAATTCACAAAAAATTTGGATCATTAATTTATGAGCCTGACAGAGTATTTGCAAGATTTCTGCTTTTGTCAGAGGAGAAACTTAAAGTCAATGATTAAGACAGCTTAAGTATATGCACAGTAATTCGGCTATTCCACTTGAGGCAGTTTGGGCTGACATGAAAAATAAAAAGGGTAAAAGAAAGATCACCAAGACAATGCTGCAGACTTTCACAGAAGAGTTTGCAGTTTTGAGTCAGAGTATTTAGTTTGTAATATGGTGTATTTAATGAAGAAATCATTCGTTTTCTTTACGTTGTTGTCATGCATGCCAGGACAATATTGGTTTGCATGGTCAGACACAGACTGATCATTTACTTACTTGGGGAACTGAGAATTTCTGACTGGAGAAGAGGAGAGGAGGTTTTTGTAGTTTTTGGCCCTTAATTCATGAGCATGTTTGACGTATTTGACCCCAGTATTCCATCTAGCTCCATCAGAAATGAAATGTAGCTCCCCAGTTCAGTCACCTTTTATAGACTGCGCAAAGCAGACTTATGTTATGCATATTTGTACAGGGTATAGAACAGTGGGATCCCTGAACTGACTGGGGTCTCTGGAGGACTTTCATAGCATAAATATTACATGATAGTATATTACTAGGCAGAAAGAAAAACCCAGAAGTACTTGAAAAAAGAGCTCTTATGAACTGGCTATTTTTGTACTCTCAGAACACAGCAAGGTTTTATTTCCGATTGCATCCTTGCTTAAACAAAGAACAAATCCTTTAATTAAGGCCAGACATGAATGAGAGACAATAGTTACTGATAAGAGTAGAACACATGGTCCAATTTGGGTGCTGACACCACAGCCACTGCAGATTACTTTTGGAGAGCTATCCTGTGGCAAGAAGAACCTTCAGCCACTTTAAAATGTGCCATATTAATAGTGCAGCCCTGCAGTGCCTTGCATGTCAGGTTTGGTGGGGCTTTTCAACTTTGTTTGAGGCAATAGCTTTCAAAAGTACAGGGCCCAAATCAATTTGTAACCTAACTAGTCCTTCCTTTTGCATATGGTCCATTCATACTGGTAATTTATTTTGCCATGTGGGAAATCTGAGTAACTTAGATAAAAACTCAAGAGTGTTTTGATTGCATAAAATTTCTGTGGTTTATGATGCATAAGTACTGTTTTTTCTTCTAGTAATTATTTCCTCCTGACTCCTTCCTTGCTATGTTAAACAGATTTGGAAAGAAAAAAGAAGATAAAAGTGGGAAAATAGATCAGAAGGGGAATCCAAAGCAAGGCATGCTTAAAGAGGAGGAGCTGGAGAAAATGAAAGATGAACGTGAAAGGTGAGTAAATGATGGCGGCATCTTTGTTCATCAGATGAGAAACTTCAAAGCAAGGGATTGCTTGAAGGGACAGACAGACAGCCTGGCTGGAGATGTCCCAGACCATGTCCGCTGACAGTCAGGTCCAGGCAACGCAGGCTGGTCTTCTGGCAGAGTCAGGGCTGCTGTGTGACAGGAGCTTGTCTGTCTCCTGCAGGTTTTTTGCACTTAACTGTGGTGGCTACTATTCGGATCACAATTTCTGCTAAGCTGGTAAAGAACAATTCCTTTAAAAGTTGTTTCACTTCTGCCCATTCCCAAGACCAGCTGACTTAGTAATTTTTTCTCTGCTTCTCTACAGTGAGAACCACCTCCCTTCTCTCCTGACAGCTTCTGCTGTGTTTTCCAGAAATTCAGATTTCTTTGGCTTCAGCTAGCTGTGCTATCAAGTGGTAGTTTTTGTACTTAGGTATGTTCTTTTCTGCACAGTGTTTGCTGGTTAGCCACGTGTTGCAGAAATATCTGCTCAACAAATGCTGAGTATGCCAAGAGACACCAGGAAGAAAGCAGGTTCAGACAGTTAAAATCAGTCTGAAGAGACAAAGGTCTGCAAGCAGTGGGGTGGATGAGATGGGCAAGGCAAGAAGCTGGGTGTGTGCCAGCTGTGAGTTGCCATATTTCTGAGTTAAGGCTCTGAGACTGAAATGAAAGGAACCACTCATGTGAATAAGCCTAATTCTCTGTCTTGTTCATAAAATACTCACTTTTCATGCCCAATCTCAGCAACTTCTATATCTTTCCAGGTAAAGAAAATTTAGTTTGCTACTTTTCCCCATGTTTGCCCTTCAGGTACTAGGGACAGTTTGTAAGTGCTGAGAAAGCTCAGCAAACTCCTCTCCCTTTCCACAGCTCACCCAGATGTACTTCATGATATGCTGAAGGAGGTCTTTGTTTCCCTCTGTTGGCTGCTATCAGAAAAGTTGAAGGGCCCATACTTGCTGGCTCTCAAGAGGTGTCTGCAGTTGCTGTAAAACTTTCCCAGTTGTAGTAATATGGGTTGTCAGAGCATGGGGAAAGCTTTCAGAGGTGTCTCCTTCATTGGAGCATCCTGCTCCTGGGAGATGGAATGGAAGCAGATATGGTTCTTTTTAGGTAGGCAGGGTCTTCCCATACAGGCCAGCCTTTGTGGTGCTGGTCAGTGCCCAGGGAAAAGACACCCTGCTTTCATTCGAGCCATGTAGTGTGTGGTCAGCCATGTAAGTGGTAGCTGATGGGTTTGATGGGGAAAAGAAATAAATCCAAATCCCAACAACCCCAACCCTTCTGTCTGCTGCTAATATTTACTGGTTTAAAGTCTAGTAAGGTATCCAGTTGCTACAGTGCTGCCACTGGATATGCTTAGCCAGTGTTTAAGTATTTAGTTCATCTAAGTTAAGTAGTGTCAGGAGAAACTTTGTACCATTCGTTTTAAAATTTCTGTGCCGTGTCCTTGATTTTGCCAGATTGATGAGTGCCTTTATTTTAAACTGCTGACTCCCAATTTGGATACTGGCAATTTGAGAGGTATGTGTCCTTCATTTTAAAGAAGCCAGTGTCTTTTATTAGGATCCTGGCAAGCTAAGAAGCATGTATCCCATCTGTTAAAGGGCCAGTGTCATTTACTAAAATGTTGGCAGGCTGCAAGGAATGAACCCTTCTGTCTAGAGGTCTAACGTTCCAATTGGACACAAGATAATTGTTCTTAATATTTCTTTAGCGTTGTATGCTTTTTTTTTAAATTACAATCACTGATTGACAGTAACTTGGTAAGGCTGCATTAGAAACTGGCAGCTCAATGTCTTCATCATTCAGGTTTCTCTAGTAATGATGTCAGGTTTGACCTGAAAGAGTTTGCGACTGAAATGGAGAACAGCAGGTGTGTTGAGAAGTGGATGAACCAAGATGATATTTTTAACTCTCTCACTTGATTCTTCTTCTATAATGCACAAGAATAGAAATATCATACTTTTTTATCAGGTAATACATCTTATATGTTTGGGGAGTTAAAATTAAAAAGTAAAAATAGAAAAAAAAGAGGAGTGAGGAAGATTTCCCTATGTTATCCTCAAAGCAATGCAGCACATGCTGTAAAAACAAACAATTTGCTTCAACTTTCTAAATGAAGTAATAGCATGGCTGTATATGTTTGCCCACATAAGACTATCTACAGGCTGACTATTGAACCCTTCTTGAGCTGATCATAAAACAGAAGAGACTTTATTTTTCCTAGAGGAAAATTATATAAGGAAGCTAGTTCTCATATGTGGATAAGAACTGTTTGGGAAATTGATTAAAATCAGTGGAAAGAAACATTACTTGACTTGAAGGTAATTCAGTCCTTTTGCTTAGTTGTTGCCTGTTCACCTGGTGATGATGCTCAGTAAGACAGTAAAGACAAGTTTAATAGCTCTGTCCCAAGATTTAGTAATTCTGTAGTGTAATTCAAGTCCAAGATCTTAATGCACATATTGGCAAAGAAAACCGGGTGGCACATCTACACCATAGATCTTCTGCTTCTATGACTTCACTAGCTGCAATCCTGCATACTTGGTCTCATATTTATGAAACCAAGCTTCACTGAAGCTTACTAGAACGTAGGTGTATTTTCAAATCTGTTCTTGTTGAGAGTGAAATGGGTGTATGTTAAAACTACTAGGGATGTAACAGTGGAACAGACTACAGAACTCTTGATAAATATGTAGCATGTTTTGTCCCCTGATATCTGTGAACAAATTCTGTATTTAACAGCTTGAACAAAATACAAATCGCTTTTCTAACATTTAACCTTTGTAAAATTAACTTAAACACGCACCTAATTTTACCTTTCCAAGGTTAGCTGTGTAAGTAATTCTTGTTCAGATCCTCAATCCAATTATTGCAATCTTGAAGTTAGGTTTTTTGCTTAAACTTCAGTTTTCTTAAATGCTGACTGCTTAAATATTTCAGGATCTGTCATTCTAACCAATACTATGATTTTTCATCTGAAAGTTTTTTTTCAGAGGCCAAGCTGTCCATTTCGGATGCTAGTGAAAGAGGTCAGAGTAGTTGATTTTTGTGCTGGGTGTGACAGGATTAATGATCAAGTGCATTTCAGCATCTTAGCAGCTGTGGACCTCGCACGGTTTTAGATGTTGGTTTTGCATGCAATATATGCTTGGCAGCTCTCCAAAAACCAGTATACTGTTCCAAGATCTCAGCTGAGAAATATTTTTCAGTAGGAAGTGCATTTCCAGTTTACAGGAGTAGGCCATCTTTTGGAGTTTTGCAGTTTTTTGACTGGTGTTGGATAGATACAATAATATTTCACAAAACTGCAGGGATAGGCTTTCTGTAAAAGATGCAGCCTTCTTCCAGAAATTTTGACAAGATTTACAGCCGTGCAGAAATGTCAAATGTATTCACTGCACAATTATGGGTTGGCTGTGCAGTACAAACTCCGTGACTCTGGCTCTGACAGGATACATCAGATCTTACGTAGGTGTGCTGTGTGAGCGTAAGTCCATCATGCTCAGAATAGGCTGGATTTCCTGCTTGCACAGAGAAGGAATTGTAAAGTGCGTGTGCAACAAGTCTGGCACATCCAGAATGTGTTAGAGCTAGTAGGCGTATGCAGACAGAGTATACAGCACTCACTCTGTAGTGCAGATGCTTCCCAGAAGGATTGGACTTGCCTGCACATTGGTCCTTGGCATAGATTTGCCTGGCAACTCCTTTTGTGGGCTGCCAAGTTTCAGATTTGAGCCTCAAAAAGTGAAAATAAATTTCGTGGTTTTCTAGCTTAGTAATTTTTATTTCCATTCCACATTGTCCTATTCTCAGTTTTCAGTACAACTGTCTGTGCAGCCTTGTAGCTGCAGTTCTCCGAAGCAGCTCCACATCCTGCACTGAAGTGCTGACATCATTATTTTTTCCCTGCTGTATTCCCACCAAGATCAAGGTCTCATTGTGCTCGTTGCTGTTAGGGAAGCTTGGGCCTGACCCCGAGCACTTACAATTGAGGTAGAAGAGAGAAAATCTGGCAGGATAAAAAAAAAATGCGTCCTGTGGGTGGGAATCTGACATGCAGGCAGTGCAGCTGCTTGTCCAGGTTCCTAAAAAGTCCCTGTCAGGCTAGGAATTTGTTCCAGACCTCAGCCCCAGGCCTCCTTTCTTTTCAAAGCCAGGACTTTATTATATGACTACTACTTCTGCAAGCTTCAAGTGGTTAACAGGAACTTAGGATGTTAGGCATTCCTTCTTTAGTAATAGCCTTATCTGTGTCCAACTGAATGTGAATTCAGCACCTACTCTGAATTTCACTATTTTCTTCTTCTCCCCCTACCTCCCTTAGCTTTCCTTGTGCCACAGCAGCGCAATGTCACTGAAACTTGACTGGAGAAAACCAGAAGTTAATGACATGGATAGTTCAGGAGGACTGACTTAACTGGTGATACAGTTCTCTGAGGTGGTGGTTCGTACTTCCTGACACGAGTCAAGTGGTTCATTGGACTGAGGCCCTATTTTAAATAAAGTCATCATTTTGCTCATGCTTCAAAGAGTTTGGCTGTAATAAAGCATGTGCTCCAAAGGTCTAGAATCTGCCCATAAAAGGAAAAAGCAAGTACTACGTCTGAGGTTTATTTTGATCAAGATGACTCAAATCTGTATTTTTAGTGTGTTCTGTGTAAATTACTCAGACTTTATCATCTTAACAACAAGATGTTCACTACATTATTAAATACTGGAAGAGATCCTCTCTTTTTGTTCCCTCAAAACAAGATTTTTCTTGCTCCCTTCCTCCATCTTTTTCCCACTCATTTGGGGTTGCCTTCTAATTTTCTAACATTTGAAAATCATTGTAAAACAAACTGGATAAATATATTAGGCACCTGAGTTTTACACATAATAATTTGTTTGCCTTTCAAATGCAAATAAAATTACTATCAATTGAAAGAAGACTATTTTTTCCTGTTTGTTTAGGATTATTTTACTGGAATATTCCTGCTGAGACCAAAGTCTCTCTTCCAGCAGAGTTGAACATTTCCTTGATGTTAGAATAAAATTTCACAAAATGTAGTGCCTTGTTGAAAATGGGCTGTTTTTAAAAAGTAGCATATGATTTGGTGTATAAGAAGGCACGCTGTCTAAAAAATACTACTCTGCACTTGTTCACAGGAGTAGTTTGTTAAAACAGTCTTGGTTTTGTAGCCCTTGTTGGAATTTGAGGATTTTTTTTTTTAATAGTATAAAGTTTTTGAGTGTTAGAGAAGCAGAAGGAACATCTGGCCCTTGCTTTCTGAACATCTGAACTGAATGCTTAAGTTACAGTGAATCTCAGATTTGGGTAAAATTACATGGTGTCCATTTTTATACTAAAGACTTACTATTTCCTTTGCTTTTCGGCAACTTCCAGCAACTGAAGAGCACTTCTCTCTTGTCTTATCAGTTCTGATGCTTGTTGCCTGTTCCCATAGTTAAAAAATCAATACATATGTTTTTGATATTTGGCAAACAGAGGTTTAATTTTGCAGCTGCAGGATCCCTGTACGAAGGGAATGCGTCTTTACAGAAATAAAAACATTTAGAGACCACTTGTGTATGAGAGAATATTTGTGAGTGAAACTCCGTTCCATTTCTATCAACATTTGTTTCATTATATTTAATTACAAACAATTTGTATGTTACTGGAAATCAAAATGAAAACAGGAGTAGCTGCATGCATGGCAGTATGGTAGAAAAGCCAAATTGTTTTGAATCAAAAGTTGAAATTCAGACTGTTACAAAAATCAAAATACGATTTTTTTAATTCTATAGCACATCTTGGAGCACGCTCATACACACACACACATTGCTGCTGACTCCGTGTAGCTTTTTTGCCTGTGTTATCCACTTGCCAAATCTAAAAACGTTATTATGGCTGTTTATAGCTCATATTGATCTCTGATAAAATGTTGGTAGTTGCTCTTCTCACCATTAAGCTCTGTGCTAAACCACATGTTTTTGGGACTCCTGAGCTTATGCATCGTTATTTATTAAGGGTTAATCTAACATGGTATATCTGTTCACTGAGTATTCCTGACTTTGCAGCACAGCTAGGTCCTGTGGTTTAGACAAAATAAAGTGTTGGATGTGATCCCAGTTTTAATACTCCCAATTTATTATAACCATTGAACCCTGATCAGATCACGGATTGGATTGGATCCCAGTTTTTTAAATGTCCCAATTTATTGCTGGCTTGCAACCCTGATAAGAATACATATTTGATTAAGGCTTCAGTTTTCAAAAATTCCAGTTAATTACTTTTAGATTCTTATTAGATCATAGCTGTGTAGTATGGTATGTTGAAGTTATGAAAAAATTACTGGATGGTGTTGCACAGGTCAAGGTCATAGTTTCATTTTGTGCTGACAGTATGAAGTTATCAGATATCTGTTTATTACTGTGGCAGCACTTGCACTGGACAGTAGGACAGATTAATCCCAACCTGTTGATTCTGAGCGATTCTCATTTTAGATCTGCTGCTGCTCTGCATACCAGAACATGTAATAAAAGCCTACCATGGAACGCTGAGAGACTGATGTTTGGTTATGAGTAGCTGAGGTGGATGGGTCTCACCTACCTTTTACAGGTTGTGATGTGGCATTTAGAACCAAACAGCAGGTTTTGAGCTGCTTCATGTGGCTAATCCACTGCTGGAGGACATTTTTAAGACAACATTGGTTGAGAGTTGATCCCAAATTGTTCTGGCTCAAGAACATTAAGAACTGAGGATAACAGAATGGCACATGGAATTGGCCTTTTTTCTTTAACTATTACAGTACTGTTCCAGGTATCGGAGACTGATGGAAATAGCACTTTACAGCTGTCATAGCTGTGCCCTCTAAATTTAAGCACCTAAATTCTCATCCAAGCCATTTCGCATTCTTGGTTTGCCCTTCATTGAGGCACTGGTTTCACTTTGCTCTGGAGACCAGTTTTCACAAGCTGTACCACCTGCCCACCTAAAAGTTCGGAGCAGCTCAGGGGCAGTGGCCAGGCTCGCTCTTGTATAAATGGGCATTGCAATGTGTGGTTCTTTCCTGTATATATCGGAGCATTATTACTTGATGCTTTTGTAAAATGACACTCTAAAACAGAAATAATTGCTCTCAGAAGCTTTTACAGACCAAACTAATACAGTGAAACTGGCCAGTGTACTTGCCAACCTGGGTAATAGAGTGCTTTCTAGGAGGCAGACTAACCTGGCCTAGGGATTACTTCGATGCAGTACTGAATGTAGGTCAGCTCTTGCCTACCCCAAAATCAATAAGGGCGTAAGAATGATTTGGAAGCTGCATTTCATTCCTTGCCCTTCCATATGTGATTTATGACAGTCTATCATGAATCTTTGGCATGCACTTTGAAGTAGTGCCACAGCACAGAATTCCTGCTCTCAGACTCCCTTACCTACGGGAGAAAAATGAGAATACAAGTTGTGGGAATAGACAGTCAGGCAGGAAATCAGTTTGCATGTGTAATTCTCCATAGTGCTCTTAAGCCAAAATACCTGTGAGTCTTAAAGCTTTGTCTGCTCAGTCAAAGCCGAGTTTTGCTTTCTAATCCAGGAATGTTAATTAGAAACAACCTGTGAATCCCAGACTAACAGATAAAAACTGTTCCTGTTCTTGAAGAGAGAGATTCTGTTCAATAGGTTCCAGGTTCAATGTCATATGTGTAGAATGAAGAAATGTGCATGGAATATCATATCACACAGAGACAGGCTTCCTCCTTCCACTGCTAGGGTTTCATTCAAATGAAGGCATAATGTCTGTGCAGTTGCAGAGATGGTTGTGTGAACTCATGAGGTCTCACTAGCTAAGTGGAGCTGCAACTATCTGTGCAGGAGATGTTCCAAGAATACCCGCTCGCTGAAGGAGGTGGCCCTGGGAACCCGGTAGGTGTCAGTCTTCCTGGGTCTGTTCTGAGCTATATTACTGCATGTGGTTGTGGACGGTGGGTTTTCATGAGGTGTCAAATCAATGTTCTGTCTTCCCATGGTCATTACAGTGTCTCTGGTATTTTTCTTAAGACAGCATTACAATCCTCAGTGGTTTTGACTGGTATTTACTACAGTGGCAATGAATAAGTTCCGAGACTGATGTCTCTGTCTCCCTATAGTTTTTCTACAGGTATACTGCAGTTACTTTATGCTTGTTCACAGTTTATCTGATGAACTTCTCTGAAACAATTTGCTTTATGTCTTCGTTGGAGAGGTGAATCTTTGGCTTTGACTGCAATTAGTATTGTTTTCATTCATGACCTGGTTTCCAATGACTAAAATATAAGCAGTTAAATTGCGTTCTAGGAGTATTCTGTTATTTTGATTCTCTTTTTATGATTATTTGTTCCAGATTGAACTAATTTTAGCAAAAAGGACTCTGGTGTGATGTGCCCAGCATGTTACTTATCTTTTTAACAGAAAAGTAAAAATTACAGCAGCCTTAGCATTCGTTCAAATCAGTGTTGAGAACTAAACCTGCAGCTTACCTATGGTCTGCAAAGTCCCTGCAGACTCAAGGCCATTTTGCAGGAAGAGCTTGGAGATCTTAAAGGTATCAGAATGTCTCAGGTGAAAAATGCCAAAGTAATTTTGACTATTCTAGGATAGATTCCACTATCTAATCCACATTGTCACAAAGCAAGGAACATCCTGTTGAGGGGAGACTGAGCAACCTGATCTGCACAGTCAGCCTTGCTCTCAGCAGAAGATGGAGCAGGGTGACTATCAGAGGGTTCCTTCCAACCTCAATTTTTCTGATACTGTCAATTAAAAAAATAACTCAGGAGAGTTGTGAGTGAAGAAAATTACATAATGTAGTAGAAGACAGAATATAATATACTTGGCTTTTCCGATAGTTGACTTTCCATAATCTGCTGCGTTTCACCCGGAGTACAACTAATACAAACAAAAGAGAGACAGTAGAACTTCCTCAGATTTAACAGCAAAGGTAAAATCCTGTTCCCATTGAAGTTCACAGAGTGGGGGGGAAATGTACTGACCTCATTAGAGCCAGGATTTTCTTTAGAGGGCAGGATCCTGTGGAAGTTGGTAATCACTCCCTGTCACCTCTGAAATAAATGGAAGAACATTAAGACCTCAATCTTGTCTATCCAAAGCTCACACTCCTCATTTCGTGGTATGAAAGGGCTGTGTTTGATCTTCAATTTGTCATAATCTTAAATTTTAACATCGGTGTAGCTCTTATCTCCTCCTCAGGTTTTTCTTTCCTCTGCTTCTTTACTTACAACCCTCCAAAGGCAGCTTCTTTGGTCAGTTCAGCATTGTGCAGGTATGGGGCAGTTATCTAGAACAGGCATTATTTTCCGTTTAGCCCTGGTGTTTTTTATCAGTGTGCTAGTTAATGCTGTTATAAGATCTGTCTTGTTTAGCTTGAGTTACAGTCTCTTACTCCCTTGAATTTTGTGGCTTGCCTTTTTTTATTTCCAAGACTGTTTCTGTTCTTGTTTACAATTACAGATACTAATTATGGGGGGGAAGATGTTCAATCTAGCACAATAGAATGAGCTGGAATGAAGAAACACTTGCATAGCTTATGGAGAAGATGTTTTTGACAAATATGCCTCCAGTAGAATACCCTGAAAGATAATACTAAATTAGATATTGTTTGAGTCTTGATGAGTCCATATCAGATGTCCTCAATTTACTGGCAAGAGGTGGATTTTTATTTTATTTTATTTAGCTATGAGACTTGCCTGCCTCTGGAGTTTTCCTAGGTGATGGCTGAAAAAATATGAATTACTCTTTTCCTGATAAAAGATGCAGGTTTGAATAAGATTGTTAATGTCATTATAGACCGTGTCTGTCTGAAAAACGATTATGAAATAAAAAAAAATTAAAAGCACTGCACTGAAATTATCTCCTCAGATATTCAAGTGAAATATACCCATTCCCGTCAGTGATTATGGCTTACAAATATCTGAAGGCAGGATGTATTCAGTCCACTATTATGTAAATGAATGAAAATACAAGATTTTAGTTACCAAAATATATTTTGCTAGCAGCTAGAAAGGAATTAAAACATTAAACCCAATGGAAATCTAAGTGACCTCCTGCAGAAATAGGCTGCTTTGCTCTAGACAACCCATTATTCAATACATGTATGAATTAGGTAAATGAGAGACAAAAGCAGAAATGTTATGTAAAATCACAGTTGAAGTATTAAGATACTAAATCAGATGTAAATTGAGTAATCATTGTGGTATGTAGATCTTGGGAAGAGTCACATGAGCAGGGGAAAAAAGCAGTGCAGCAGGTTTTATTCTGCTGTTCTCAAGGAACAACCAAATGAATGGAAGAATGTTTAGCATCTCAGTGATCTCAAAAGACTTGAAGAATCAGGTCCTTTTTCGGAGTCTAGGTATACCTCAAACTGGTTGTACACATACTTACTTACCTGCTCTTATTCCACTCCTCTACTTGTGAACAGAAGAGACATTATCCTAAAAGACCTATGGCCATGTTTCTGTTACACATTTTGTCTTTGCTTATTATTTGTACTTCTTCCCTGAGAACATCTTTCATTGACTTAGCCAGCACCTTGCTCGTTCATGTACCTGTTTGCACTTCCACAAAGTCTATTGCTTTTAATCCAGCATACATGAAATGTTGCTGTATTCATCTGAAGTACAAACAAGATCCTGCTGTGAAATACACTGTTTTGGTCAGCAGCTGCGTTTTCTGTCCTGTGTTTGACTACTTACATAAGCACCTTGGGGCTCAAACCATGTCATTCTTTGTGCTCTGCTCAGTACCAAGCACACAGTCAGTGCGTGGTAAATAAAAAAATGTTGCATCACTTCTACACTTTTCCCTGGAAAGTCAGAAGAAACAGCATGACCCAGAACTCATGGGGAGGGCAAGGGAGGAGGTGCTCACACACCTCGGGAAAGGTTGTGCTTTTTTGTTGTGTGCCTGTTTTGGTCAGTTTTCCCCATTCAAAACTGTTCTGATGTGAAGTGCAGCTTTGCAGCTCTCCAAGTAAGAGAGCCCACGGTCTCTCCTGGGCTGAGTTTGCCACCTGCAGCTTTGCGCTGTGGCCAGATCTGGCAGCTGTTGGTGCCACTGAGTTGCTTCTCATGTCGGGCAGCAGGCACCTTGTCCCTCACTTGGGGTGGCAGAGCCAGAAGGACGTGCTGCTTTGAGTTTTGTCCTGATCCAAGGTGACTGCTTGTTAGACTGTGACTGACTGTGCAAAGCTCTTTTTGAGCTAGGGTTGCTGCTGGGCCTTCGGAACCGCAGGCTGGGCTGCATCCAGTATCTTGCTGTTTGTTCCCTGTTGAAGGCAGTCTTTGGGTTCCATGGCTTTTAATGACCCTGGCCTTCTTTGGGCTGCTGTACTGGTAACATTAAGTCCTGCATTTTAATTTCCACAGAGGCTTAGAGCACTGCTTTTAGAAGCTTCAGCATCCATCCACCCAACTTCTGTCTGGTCGGCCAAGAGATGAGTATCTCTTACAGCTTTTCCTAGCCTCCTCATTCCATTCCCAAAAGCATTTCTGGGTCTGCTCCAAAAGTCACTTCTGCTCAGCGCTTCTGGAGTTTTCTTGAGGTGGTCCTTATCCCTGCCTGCAGCTGCCTCACTGTGTGTACGCTGCAGTCTTTAATCCAGCTTTTGCCTGTCAGTACCTCTGTCACTGATGTCAGGCTAAAACGTTTTACATTGTGTTTGTCACAGGCGGCGAATACATATGTGGTCATTGACAGTAGCTCAGCAGAAACACAATAACTTGTTAAGCCACAGTAACTCAATCATGCGTCTGAGCTGCAGCTGGAAGGAGCTGTTTGGGCTGTTAACCCTTTATGGTTGCTGCACTCTAGGCTTATGCATCTTTTCATGTGTTAGGACATGAGAAATCACCATATATGATTTGTGTGAATGTCAGATAAGAAGATTGTTTGAAGGATAAATGACAGTGTTTCCTTGATTTACAGCTCCGGGGTTGTGCTACTGAACAGCATGTGAGGTGTAGAGAGACATTTTCAAAATACCATGTCCCAATTCCAGAAGTATATAGGACCTGTCTTCATTTGACTTCTACAAATAGGGTACAATATGTTTTAGAAATGTTACCTATAGTTCTATTGAGGTTATATATTTTATGAAACTTTTTTTTTCCCCCCCTGAAAGTATTTGTTGTAGGGAAAAGTTCTAGTGATAGCTAGTGGGTGTTAAAAGCAACAGAAAAGATTACGATAGGATACATGTTTGAATGCTATTGAGGAAAAAGATGGGTCACAGGGAGAAAAAAAGGGCATTGCTTGATACAGCACTTCTGTTGCTTGTCCTCTGGCTGCTTGTGTGCAAAGGTTGTGTTTTTACAGAAACACAGCTAAGGGAAGTTCATGTAGTTGTCGTGCAGTGATTTAACTGAAGAGCATGATGTTCAGGTGGCGGAAGAGAGCAAGCAGAATTGATATGGGATACCCAAAAGGAAATACATCTAACTTCCCTTCATTCTGTGTGAGTTTTTCTTTTCCCTTTCCCTCATCAGGAAGTTTGTAGAAACTTTAGTGCTGCACTAAATTGTTCAGATGGTGACCTGTGCCTCTCCTCATATCTGATTTCACTGCCAGCATAGTGGTGCTGAGTGACATTTTATCTTTTGTCACAAATTTGCAGCAGTTGTTTAGCCAGACCCATCCTGTGCTGCGAGTTTGGGGCAATCTTGTAGTAGTTGTTCAATAAGCTGGTTGCTATGATAGTTGTGTTGATTTGGAAGTTTTGTTGGTTTTCTGTTTAGTGGGGTTTTTTGTGATGGGGAGTAGATACTGCTGTTTCAGATAGGGAGATATGCAGAGGGAGGTGCAGAAATGGTAAACAGCGAGAGTGGGATATAGCAGTAGCCACCTGCTTAGCATGGTCAGCAGAGCATTATAGGAGTGATGGAGGGAACAGCACATTCATTTTTTTGTACCTCAGTATAGAATTACTGGGCACCTACTGAGACGTGCTATAGAAAAGACAGCTTTAAAACTGGGTGAAAACATGATGCTGAAATACAGGAAGGTATTTAAAACTTTACAAAATTGTGTAGAAACTTCAAAGCTGAAAAACATAAGAGAAGGCATGGAAGGACAGGTAAATAGAAAGACAAGACAGCTATCTAATTGTTTCCCTATGTTTGAACATTTGGATTGAAATGAAAAAGAGATCACTGAGCAAATTTTATAGATTTGTGTGGAAGAGTAACAAGGAAACAAGAAATATTAATGCAATTATAATAGCTGTATTGAAAAGATGAAACAGTGATCATGAAGAATTTCACATAACCTCATATTGACTGGTCTGTATAATATAGAATGGAAATAATTGTTCTTGAGCAGATTCAACTTATAATAGTGGCAGAGATTGAAGATTGCATTCATAAGGAGAAGTTGAAGGAGCTAGGCTTATTCACAGGAACAAAAGAAAATTGTGGTGACCTAATTCCAGCTTTTGCTGTGCAGAATATACCAGTATTGATAGCAGGACAAATTACTCTCACTGTCAGACATGAAAGCAAGAGTCACGTGATACTGCTGTGCTGCACTACTCTTGCTTTCAAATAGGTCTTAAATACCTAGGGGACAGGTGATGTATTGGTCCAAAGAACATTATGGCTCGTCATTTTCTGAGAAACTGCTGTGACCCTTCTTGGGACCATGCGCTGTGCCTTCTGCACTGATGTGTGGTAAGACCATTCCTTGAAATGCAGTGTCCTCCCATTTTTCTGCCTGTATCGTCCCACGTGGACCTGTGTCTGCCATGAAACTTGTACCTCGTGATATATTCCTGCACTGAAGTCTGTGTTTAGGGTTTTTTTGTCACTAATTGAGGGTGAAGCCCTCCACTGTTTCCCAGGTTTTTAAGAGTTAATCTGGAAGACAACAACAATCTCAAAGTGCTTTATGCATTTTAGTAGAAGAGCAGGGTAATCAGAGGCAAGGACTGCTGCCAGGCTGACAGTTATTGGGTGCAGGAGCTAACAGTTATTTGTGTGATTTTTTTTTTTTTTTTTTTTTTTTTTTTTAAAAATATAGTGGGTTGGTTTTTACAGTTGTGTCAAAATCCCATGTGGGCCCTGTAAAATATTAATCCTTCTGCAAGAGGGTTTCTGTTGAAGTGCCTGTATGTATAAAAGATGGAGAACACCAGCGTAGACCTCCCTCCCTGCTTCATTGATGTCTGAGGCCTTATTTGCAATGGAAATCCACCCCATCCTTGTAGTGATGAGTGCTCTCAGATTATGAGCTACCTGAAAAGGCTGGTTTTTATATGAATGGACCAAGACATAACTTTACCCCAGATTCCTTTATGTGAATGATGAACGTGGTGTTTCACTCATGGACATGGGCTCCCTCCACCACTCCCTGCTGATAATCTGTCTTTTATCTTTATTCACAAACCCTTGGAAAGGCTTTGCACACTTTGAGCTGCTCTCTAATTAGTACTCATTTGCTAGCAGTGGTTTGTGGTTTAGATAGAAATGCATGCTGACCACTGCTTTTTAGTTTCTGTTTTCATATACAGCTCCTCAGTGTTGACTTTCTCCCCATGCCATTGTCCATTGCTTTATGAATAAAGGCATGACTTTTACCAAGGACAGTACCAGTGTCAGCATTAGTTTTACAAAGAATAAAAGTTGTATGTCCTGTTGTTCTGCAAATGCCATTAAACTCTCGCTGTCCTGAGAAGCCATCAGCCAGCTAAGGCAGTGCCATCAGCAGTAAAATGAGAGGGTACGTGCCTTACTAATTGAATTTACCACATACTGACATGAGGCTATGCCCTCCATAAGATTCTCCAATAAAATCTCCCTTGTGGATAGAGTCAGAATTGTGCAGAATCAAAGGCTCATTTTGAAGTCTGCAACTTCTTCAAGACACTGCCTTACCCTGGGTGAGGTTGCACTTGAGAATAGCGCGTATCCTGACCCCAGGCGACCATTTCAATTCAAAATAGGGAGTGTGTGTGTGCATGAAAACCTGAAGCAAAAGAGAAGTGGAGTGAAGGTTATGGGAGGAAGAGGTGATCGTACAGGAAAGAGCAGCTCTGGGAAGAAAAAAGGAGAAATTCTTAGGAATCGTTAGGAAGCCTCGGTGTAGAAACCTGAGAGGTGTTAAGGATATGGACAGACTGTAGCTTATTTCTTACGATTCTTTCATCTTCAAGAACTACCGTAGTAAGGCTTTGTGAGTATTTTTAATTATATGTTAAGAAAAATTAAAGAAGATTAACAAACGGGGCTGGGATCAGGAACTTTAGGAAAAGCAGAAATGGTGTATTAAGAAGATACTATTCTCTCACATGGTCTTTATAGGAAAATATTTCATGGAATATCTCAAGTTGAAAGGGACCCATAAGTATCATCAAGTCCAACTCCCTGCTCCTTTCAGGACTACCTAGAACTAAACCATATGACTAAGAGTATCATCCAGGTGCTCCTTGATCCCTGACAGGCTTGGTGTGATGACCACTTCCCTGGGGAGCCTGTTGAAGTGACCGACCACCCTTTCTATGAAGAACCTTTTGCTGATGTGCAGTCTGAACTTACCCTGATGCAGCTTCGTTCCATTTGCTTGTGTCCCATCACTGGTCACCAGAGAGAGGAGATCAGTACCTTGCCCTCCATGGCCAACACCCACACCGCTTGACTGCAATGAGGTCGCCCCCCTGGCCTTCTCCAAGCTGAGCAAACCAACTGCTCCTCCTAAGTCTTGCCCTCAAGGCCTTTCACCATCATGTCATCCTCCTCTGGATACACTCCAATACTTTGATGTCCTTCTTATATTGAGGGACCCAAAACTGCACCCAGTACTCAAATACTAGAGAGGAGAAAGGTCATCTGCTTCCCTGAGGGAAGGCAGAGTGGATAGTGGTCACCCCTGCGACTGTCAAGGACTGTGACATATGCAGGCTCATCCCATTGTAAAGTATGACTACATGTTAAGTGTTAAAAACTAACATCACCCCTAGATACGTCCTAGCACGGTTAACGGAGAGTTGTAACTGGAAAGCATGTGATACACATTGAGATACTCCACTATATGTGTAGAAAGGCATGTTGTTCCCATTAGAATTATTTGTGAACCTTTTTAGCTACAAATTATTTGAAAAGTATTAGCATTTATTTTGATGATACAATTCTAATGAAACAAAATAAATGGTATGAATCCCATTCTGCACTTAGTAGCTCCTGTCTGTCACACTGAAAGCTCCCAATGTGCTCATTTATTTCTTTGGGGAACCACTTTCTCCATGCCTTTTAGACTTCCTCCAGAACATCTTCATTTTTCACCATCCAGAGTCCTGAGGCCATTATGTTTTATTGGGATAACCAACTCTGCTAGACCCTTCTTTACTTACTCTCCTATGGTACAAAATACACTGTCCTTTCTACGCTGCTGCTGTACTTCAGATACAGTCAACAGCAAATGCTGACTTCTTCTGTCAGGCATTGCATCTCTGTATATGTCTTCCGTTCTTTGTTTCTTCCTCCATGCTCCATTATTTTCTGTAAATGATATTTATTACATACTGTGGTCAGCATTCTGCCAGATCCATCTCACTGCATTTAATTATACTGTGTTGAAGGGTAGCTGAGCACTTAACAGAAGTTGCATGCTCACAGAGCCTTGCTATAGGTGGGGGTTTTTCTCCAGCATGAATGTTGAATCATTGAATATCAGCTGAGTTTGAAATTTACCTGAATATGTTTTACTATTCCAAAGAGATTACACAATGGCCCTGATTAGCAGCAGCATTTTGTAATACCACTTAAGGCTTTATCACAGTGGAGTACTGCCAGTAATAGTCTTTAATTCACTTATATGTACCAATTCATCTCTGTCAGGTTTCTATTAATTTCTTTGCTGTTTTACTTTGTCCCTATCCCCTATATAATAAGGTGTGATTTCCACATTTATGTAGCCAAAATAAATTAAAAAAAATTAAATCTTCAGCAAATTAATTGTGGTCCTTTGATTTGAGACAACTGTGCCATCTCTCCATTTACTTTCACATTTAATCCACTTTTCACAAGTTAATGTATTTAGGAGAATCTGGGTGGGTCAAGTGACCAAGGGGCAGTACCAATTTTACTGGCTAATTTAGATAAAAAGGTTCAGGATTGGGTTAGGTATATTAACTGCAAAGTGGAGGGTGGGTGTAGGATCAAAACTGTATGTGTTCGTGCATACACACACACATGCATACTTGTGAAAAGCCACACTATATTCAGCATTAATTTTTTTTTTCATCGGAATGATGACCAACCTTGGTTACAAAGGTGATTGCCAGGGGTGAAGAACAAAATTGCTGCATGCACAATTTTGTTTTATCTGGCATCAGTTTCACAGTGTACTGGAAGATCTGTCTGAACAGTTGGGTTCGGGGTTGGTGCTCCAAATTTGTGTGATGAATCAGTGTCTGTGGTTGCTGTTGAAGCAGATCCAACTGTATATTTGTTCTTTCTTTTTCATTGTTAGGATTGGTGCAAAGCATCAGGAGTTACGGCAAAAGCAACTGAGGGGCCTGAGTGATTATTCTACCGGTCCTGGAGGACCTGACATTGATGATGATGAGGTGGATCCAAATTATGCCAGAGTAAACCACTTCCGAGAGATTTACCCCGCAGCAAGCATCTACAGGCCATCATCACCAGCAGTAGCAGAAACCTTTGTGTATCCACATGATTCTTCTTCAACACCAATGGAGAGGGAGCACTTGGAAGGACTGTATGCAAAAATAAACAAGCAGCACTACCCACAGACTCCAGGTGACAGGTAATGTTGCCATCTGGCATTACAAACCTGGCTTGGTGGGGAGGGGGCCTGGGGCTAGGGGCGGGGGCCAGGGCTGTTCAGATACTCCAAACCCCTGTGTTTACTGACTACAAAGCCATGGATTTCCTCTTAACCAAAACCATGATTTGCTGCAGCAGTACCCCCAAAGCATCTGAGCAAGGCAGCAGTCAAACAGAAATCATTAAAGGAAAGTCCATATTTCACAAACAGAATGAATGAACTGACTCGAGTCCAATTCCTGCACTGCTGAGAAAGTGCTTTTTCTTCTTTCAATCGGGAAAAGTTCTTACCCTGCAGCAAAAATAATCTCAGTTTTCAGATCCCTTTCGATCCTGCTGATCATCAAGTGCCTATTAGTAACAGGTTTTGTATGATAGCATGATATATTGCATATGTTTATGGTTCAGTTTTCCCCAGCTGTGTGATATTACACACTTTCAATTAGGTTGGGGAGAGGACTGGGAATCATGGTATTTTTATGCAGACTGTGAAGTGTGGCTTCACAAGACTGATTGCCTTTCACAGCCTTTCCAATAACCAAGTGGGAAGGAAAGAGCAATTTTTAATCCTTACTGTCAAGCTTCCAGGTTGATAACATTGAAGAAGGATGGTCACGTTTTTCCCTGGGTTAAAAAGAAAACAGAAATTCTTTTGAGCTGATGATGTACCCACCATTATGATGATTTTAAAACTGGTTGCTTCAGGAATTTGGGGCTGAAAGAACGTAAGACTTCATTACTATTATGGTGTTAATATATTGATGTTGGGTTTTTCAAACCAACGTGGGAATGGGTAGGCAAGATATACAAGTCTATGTGAAAAGAAAAGCTGACAAAGAAAGGCATGGACTTGAGGAACTGTTCACGCTTTGAGTTCATATTACAACCTGTAGTGTCTCCCCATAGCCTCAATCTGTGCTATGTGACAACACGCTTGTTAATTTTGGAGAAATATGTGAACACAGATATGGGAGTGTTTTCAGTTTGTGGCATCATAGTACTTTAAAAGCATCTACGGAGTCATTGATATAAATAGTAATAAAACACTTGTGACATAAATCTGAGTTTGTAGCAAGGAATGGGCTAAGTATCTCTTCTTTTCACCTAAATACAATGTGGTAGAGATCTTTCCAAACATAATGACATGGCTAATTTTTTTTCTTCATATTATTAACTCTTCTCTTGCTGCATAAGGGTGAAAAGTGTGAAATAAGAGGTAGCGATTGCATCTTAACAGTTTTGCTTTACTATAAAAGTCTTGAGGCAGTTGTCACTGAAGTTGTACGAACGTTTGTATGTAGCAAAGGGATCAGAAGTTGAGTTCACACTAATTCAATAAACCAAGATCTGAGAATTCCTAGTGGGAGGGAGTCTAAATTCAGGTTTATGTATTTTTTCAAATATAAATATATACAGATGTAACTCTATTGGAGTAAGACGTTGCCATAAAGGTTGCTTGAGAATTTCAGTTTTAACAGGACTTTATAGCTTTACATTTTAAAAATGTCATCAGTTTTGAAGTGCAGTCTATACATTGTTTTTCCATGCAGCAAAAATAAATGCTCATCTTTCCCTCTGGCCTCTTTTATTTGATTGCTGGTATTGTGGTTGTAACTACACTCAATGAACTCTTGACTTGCTGTGTGGACAAGATTGAAGTCCCAACCAGGTTTGGATTCAGTGTTGGGATCCTGGATTTTAGTGTGGATTTAGCTGTAATTGCATGATAGCATGATAACCCAGTGAAAAACTAAAACCAAAACATCTAGCAGTCAAGAAAAGTTACCTCATATCTGAGCCCCTGATCAGAAGTCACGCTGAGAGGCTGTTCCATCTGTGTTGATTCTGTACTGAAAGACAAACAGTCCACAACAACTTCACTTTGTTGAATTTCTCAGGCTTGTAGAGGCTGTTTAACTAGATTAGGAAAAATAGGAAATGTGGGATTCTTACTAGGCTGCCTTTGTTCTTTTTTTAAAATCTTTCTTGCCTTTGTCTCAGAGACAAGAAGGTTGTTGTTATTCTCTAGCAGAAATGTGCCAAACGTGAATAATTTTATGTGAATTTACGCAGTGGGTCATGAGGTCTCAGCCAGCAGTTGCTGAATATAGTGGCAACTTCAGGCAAGGAAATCTTTCTGTGCTAAAGGGAGACTATTGAAAGGAGAAAGAGATGTGGAAAGAAAAATCCCTGGATAACATGTTAATTACAAAAACAAATCTGCTTTCAAGGGTCAAGTATGAAAACTACCTTGTCTGCCTCAAAATGATGGGAAAGGGCTATAATGGATGCTTATTAGCTGAACCAAAGTTATTTTGTGTTTGCAGGGCTGAACATTTATCAACACATTTGTCATGTAATAGCTCATGCCTCGGTCTTGCTAACGCATGCATGCTCTCTCTCAAAAGTTTTGCTATTAATTTTACTTTAGATGGATGGCTTTTTCTCCCACCTCTGACTCTCAACTTGTAATATAGTGTGTGGAGAGTTGATCAGCAACTAAAGTAAATGGGTTATGGGGTAGAAGGGGGATTTGAACACAGAGAGAACAGATGATTTCATTTCAGTCTGGAATTCCAGTTATGTGTCATTGTGGTAGAAAATGTAAACTCATAATATGAAACAAGAAGTTAATTTTTATTTTTATTTTATTTTATTTTTGCAAAAGAATGTATTAACAATCGTTAATGCCTTCTAAAATTTGGAGGCCACTTGTAAAGTAAGAAGGTTAGTGCTGTTCACAATTTGTGCACACATACCTTCCCTTTTCTTATCACCAGAATCCGCTGAGTGTTCCTTGTTCATTCTTCTCGGTAGATTCGCAGCTTAAACTGAGGTTCTCCCTCAGTATGCCGAAAGGCAATAGGCTGCACATGTATGAAGTCTGTTGCTTTAATCATTACGAAGTATGTTTGCTGCCTCCAAGCACTGCTCAGGGCTCACACAGACCTGCTTCACATTGCTCTTTGCATACTAACGTCCCTTTTACCTACATGCTTCCATCTGGCATCTCAGGGGTTTTCTGCTTTGGGTTTTTTTGGGGGGTTTGCTTTGTGTCTTATTTGCAACTGTTGTGTAACGTTCTTCTGCACTGCTTCACAATTGTTGATTTTCATTCTGAATATGACTATATTCAGTGAAATAGATGTAATTTTTTGTGTATATTTTGCTGAAAGCTTTGGAATTCTTAACTAAGAGAGGTGCTATATAAATGTAAATTGTCCTTATTAATGAATATAGCAAAAGCATTAGCATGATCAGTGTATTCTGTGAATGTTAAAGAGAGTGAAAAAAATTAGCTGGCAAAATCACACTTTTCTTTGTAAATCAAGCATTTTTCTGTTTATTTCTAATTAGCCACAATTTTCTGTAATGCAAATGGCGTCCCAAAGGATGGTGCAGCCTGCACAGCTACCTTGTGCAGCTGGGGAACTTGCAGGGTCTTTGCCTGTACGTTTTCCCCAGCCTATGGCAGAGGCTGGGTGATCCGTGGCCCATATGTTCCCGAAACAAGCGGTAAGTCACATCTCTCTGAGTTTAGTCATCAAGGCTGTGCCATGACAGTGCTAAGCTGCACTGTGGCAGAGTCTAGGTGTCAGACCAAAGCCAAAAGAGCATATGCACAACACTATTATCACTTAAATGTCAGGCATGTCACATGGTGCAACCCTTTCTCACGTTTCGAATAAGCAATTTCCTCTTTTTTTCCTCCCTTGAACATGGTGCTGTCAAGAATATCCAAACACTCCGAGTACATCTCTGGAAACATTCTAAAGACTTTGCTCAACTTGTTTCCTCAGCCCAGAACTATGAAGCATTTAAAGTCTGATGCCAAACTCATTGCCAAGTATAATTCTTCATTTATTTATGTGTCTTATCTTGGGGAATTTCAAAGTGCTGGTCTGACAAAAATGAATACAGTTTTCCTTTGTTTAGTGAGAATAGATACAGAGCTATATCTCGTTGCAGATTTTAAAAAATACTAATAAAAATCCCAACACTTTTATTACATAGGAGTAGAGTCTAAAGCCCCAGTCCAATCCAGCTTTCCGTTTTTTGGAGATGCTATGTTGGGTCCCACTGTGCAAAATCTTATACTCTGCGATGTTAATTAATTAATTGAAACATGGATTTTCCTTATTTCAGGGCAAGTTTCCTTATGGAAGTCTTTCAGAATGTTCAATCCAGCAGCATACAAAGTTGAAAATGGGGAAATGAAACCCATACCTCTGTGCAACCCTAACTGTACCCCTCACATCCCACTCTGAGAGCTGGCCAGAGTCGTAGGGAAAAGGGGCATACATTGAGCAGTCTGCCTCTCCCTGGAAAGGATCAAAGGAAAAAATTCCTGTGTGTGTCCTGAGAAACTGAATGGCAAATTTAAGCTATGCGTAAGCCTGAGAGGAGAGCAAAAAGGGTCTGGAGTTCTGAAATTTAGCAAAGGGAGCATTTTTTACTAAAAAGCGGGCATAAATGCTTGACTTTTGGGCCGGTGTAGGTCACTGCTGTCCTGCTCAATCCAAGGTTATAGGAATCCAGAGCTGCAGAGAAAAGGCTTTGTTCGAGAAGGTCAGATTAGGGTTGCCCAGGTATGTTACTTAGCCCTGTATGTGTCATAAGACAGAAACTGAGGTGTTCTTGTTCTCAGTTCAGAGTGCCGTGGGCATTGGTCATGGTGTGTCCATTTACGGCACCTTTTATTACTGACTAGTAAAAAAGCAGTCCACTGCTGTAGAAGCAGATGATCCTTTACTCAGGAATGATTATTCTTTAAGATGGATTTGTGGAGACAAGGTAGAAATTGAATGAGGCTGTGTAATATCTATGTACCCTTTGCCACTGTACCTTGTGTTAGAGTAGAAAGAGAATTATGGTCATGCATTGGCATATTTTGATTTACAAAATGTGACAAGTACAGGCAAAGCCTGTACTCTCTCTTACCATATAGCCTCTTCTGCTTGGTGTCCTAGAATCATCTACACTGTTTCCCTGTCGCATGCTACCTGGCACCCCCTAAGACTTTCCTCTGGTTCCTCTGGAGTTTACTCCTTCTGAAACACTACAGGGCCTTCTGAACAATTAGCTACAATCTGGTCACTATTCCTCATAATGTTAAAACCAGAAACTTAATGTTTGGCAGCTTACTGTCCTTCCTGGCTGACAGATTTCTGACAACAGTTAAATTCAAACTGGCGTTGGTGAGTACAACAGAGGTTTGGTGGTTCCTGGGGGCTCTCAGTAGAGGTGTCCTGCTTATGGAAGTAGGGCAGTTCAGAAACGCCTTTTGCCACCAGTTCCACAGAAGTGTAGGCTGTGCCATTGGAGTTACCCTTGTACTGTGGTTTTTGCTCCTGATACTATTTGCAATTTTCTTGCAAGTAGGACCAATGGGTGCTGCGTACTCACTGTGCTAACTAGGGAAAACGTTGAGTAACTGGACTTCCTAGGACATGTTTAGATGAGCTCTGGTTGTATTTCCCACCTATGTGGGGGAAAAAAAAATAATCTACTGGTAGTATTCAAGAAAAACTACTTTACAGAGTTCAAAGTGCTATTTTGCAGGTACCCCTCATCCAGATCCTTACAACTTTGGGATACTAGCCATATCATTCACTTCTCATGAAAATGCCAGATTTCATGGAACTCAGGTGACCCTGAGCATTTTAGAGTCTGTCTAAACAGAGGGAACTTGTCAGACTTTAACCAGAGCAGAGCTGCTGCTGCCATGTACTGTGTGCATGCTTCTTCAAGGCCATGCATTCTTCAGCAGAAATAAAATCTGTCAGGAACAGTCACAAATCTGCCTGCGTGCATCCTGCCTGCTAGGGTTTGCATTTGGATCACCTCACTTATTGACAGATGTGTAAAATTTTATATACTGCACTCCCACAAGTCCCTTGTGACTGTCCTGCTGCAGATGCTGGTGAGCCTGAGTTTTGGCAGCTGTGTTAAGCATTCAGGTTTGCGGGGTTTTTTTTTTTTCCTCCAGCCCTGTCTCTTCTTATGTGATATATTATCGCATGGAATTATTTTACATTAATTCTGCCTATTTATTGGTAATGTCCCATTTTTTCAGTCGTTTGGATGCAAATGCAAAAGATAGGTCCCTGGAGAAAGTGCAGGTCTGTTACTGGAAGATGAGACCATACCAGAGGATACAGAGTGAAATGCAGATGGTGTTGTCAGCCTCTTAAATGTACAAATAAAGACAAAATGAGATCGTCCATGCAGCTGGAATGAAATCATATGGCCTTGCATGTGTTTCTGCCATAGCGTATTTCCTAGTGTGAGCAAGAGATGCTGAATTTTGTCTTACACAGGATGTTGTTTGACCAAAAGTTCATACTTGCTTCTTTAATCAGCAACAGAATATTGCGTATATGTATTAGCTTTTCCCTGCACAATATTTTTTTGACAAAACACCATTTAATTTTAAATGCTGATATGTGTGTATGGTTAATTAAGAAGCCAGAATTGACTGTAAGGCTGGTAAGCTCCAGGAAAGAGAGAGGAAGATCATTACACTTCTGCTTATAGATAACTGTTTGTGAACCAGCTGATAATGTGCAAAATTAAGATTTCATAAGTGGCATTTTAAATGAATGGTTAATGGCTGAAGATTAATTAAACAGTCAGAGTTGTTCAAAAGAGAAGCTGTTAAAATCTTGTTTATAAGGCCAGTCACTTCCATACTTAAAAGTGCAAACCATATTATCATGTGAAATTTCCATTTAGCAAGCAAGCAATGTAACTAGAATATTTTCCTTGAACAAGGAAGTCTACCTTTCTGTGGATATGCAGGATGAATGTAGCATTGTGTGCTGTGTTTTCTTCTTCCTGATTCATAGTTGTCTGGTAGTAGTGCAGACAGAGAAATGCATTTCCTCTGAAGATTTGGTAATCTTAAATAAAACTGCTAAATCTTATTTTAATTAAAGTGTAAGGGACATAGTTAAATCTCATGTGGTTCTATTTTCGTGCTACTCTCCAGTAGTCTGTTATACTTCATACACTGTGGGGTTTTCAAAGTGCCTGGCTTTTCATTGCTCCAGGTTGGCTTCTGTCAGGATGAGTCTCTTTGGCCCCATCATTAGCCTTGCAGAGTTGCTCTAGCTCGGGGTGGGGGGGTGGGGTATTTTTCAGTCGGGTTTATTCTGTACTGCAGTTCTGGTTAAATGGTGAATGTTAACCTCATCCCATTTCTCTGACTGAAGAGAAACAAGCAGAAGGTCGTTAATGCTGCTCACAGTCGTGAGGCTTGGCTTTCCAGCAAGTCCTTTGCCAAGAAACGGTTTGTTTTTCTTTTGTTTTCCTTTTCAGCCCAGTTCCCAATCTTTTGGTTAACTATCTGCTGGTTTTGCCCCAGCTTCTTATGATCTCCTAGCTTCTGGATATGCAGGTAGTTCCAGAGAAAGCCCTGATGACTTGTCTTGTGCAAGCTTTGCCCTGTAGCCCAGTGTAAGATGAATCTACGTTGCTGATCTCAGGGAGCTCGCACTCTATCCAAAGCCATGACTAGCTGCTACTAGTTAAATGGAAGAAAGGGATTTTTTCCTTCACTGTAGAGGTAATCTTGGTTTAGTAAAACTGACCAGCAGATGAGGGTGTGGGATTCTGTTGTGCTAGACTTTTAAGTCTGTGCATACTACAAACTTGTGCTTTTTTGGAGGCGGAAGAGGTTGGACATGAGGAGCACAGACCAGCTCATGTGTGTGATCATCTGTATGTTCAGACTCCAAGTGATGACATGAGCTCACAGCAAGCTCTGTCCTGACTTTTCACTTTGTTGAGATAAATTAGTGGCTTCTGGTCAAACAATTTTAAAAAAACAGTCAAAGTTTAGTGGGAGACAAATAATAGTTTCCCAGAAATCTTAAAGCAATGAACGAAAGGTTAAGTTTGGAGGAGGGGGGAAAAGGGCGATCCCTGAACTGCTTCAAAATGCTGAGTAGCTCCAGTTAAGAGAGCAGTGTATCTGTCTAGTAAGGATGGAGAAGTAATTCTTAAATGTGACAGGGAAAATGGACACAGACTGATTGGAGCCATGAAAAATGTTTTCAGTGTCTTTACTTGTGTTTGAGGTTATCCAAGGTCAGTGGGACCTGTGCTAACAGGTTCCTCTGAGCTATAGGTAGAGCAAATACCCAGCCTTTCTCCTCATTAAGCAGTGAGGAGCATAACTGAGTCCTGAGAGTCTTTAAGCAGCATCCCGCAATTTCTCATACGTTCTCAAAATAAACACTCTATTGGTTTTCTCAGTTCACCAGGAAAAGCTCTCACACCAGTTGTGATGACCACAGCATAGAACCGTGGGGCACGCCTCAGGCCTGCCAGCATTGCCACGTTGTGCTGCCACCAGGAACGATGCAGTAACTCTGGTAGGGTTTCCCAGCCTGACTGCTCATGTCCAGGCAAAGTCCTTAGATCTGTATGGTACTCATACAGCTTAACTGTGCAGTGGAAACCTTACAGTGGAAACTGTTGTCTCCACGCATCCAGGGAATTCTTGCCATACACTGATTTTTCTGCAGTCCCAGTTTATGTGGGGGTTCACACTGGCAGATCTTCTGAGATTTTTCTGTGAATCTTAATTCTGCTGTTCCACTGAGTGACTACGTTGAGACGTAGTAAGATGTAAAAGATCTAATGGGGCCAACAGATCTGACCTCAGAACGAGTCGATGGGAACCTTCTCGTGGAGGGTTCAAGCATCTAATAGCAGAGTAAAAAGACCGCTCCTAAAAAGAGTCCAGGACGTTGTTCCCTGCTTATGTCAAGATGCCAGTGGTGAAAGGTTACCCAAGCACTTAGTAAGCAGCATTGCTGACAGCAAGTGTAGGGAGAAGCATGAACCACGTCTTTCAGTTAGCAGAAAACTGTAAAAATTGATGTTGTTTGAAAAGCTGAAAATCATTCAATATTGCACTAGCAAAAATATTGGGAGGACTGACAAGATGTGATGGAAATGGCTTAATAGGCAACAGGATGCTGAATAAAAAGAGAATAATTGTGATTATTGTCTGACAGCTGTGCAGAGCATACAGTCGATGACAAACTCTAAAACGTGCTGTTTTTCAATCCATGATCACAAGTCCACTAGCACAGACAGTAATCCAAGGGGTCATAGTAAGCCAAGAAATAGTTTATTGTTTCATCAGTTCAGGTCTTCTGATGTAGTTAAGTTGGTATATGCTCTGAACCTCTGCGGCAATCCTTACATTCCCTCCTGCAAGGAGACCAGGCACCGTAGGGAGTCCCACGTGTACTGTGGCTAAGGAGCAGTTTCTCTGGCAGGCCACGCAGCAGCAGAGCATTTGTCGACACTGATCAAGGTATCAGTATTGATCTTGGGGTGTCTAAGAGAATTGTGACTATTTTGTGGAGAGTGATGTTAGCATGTCATAGAAAATGAAGTAAATAACTTGTCTTAAACTACATTGTGGCCTACATCTGAGAAAAAGTGAGGTCTTTCATTAGGACAGAGAGATGTGAGAAAATGATGCTGCTTCAGATAACCATGCTGGTTATGTTTCTTGTCGCGAACTTGTCTTTGACGTCTGGAGGCCATTTTTGGCAAGCAGTGGAGAGTGATTGCATGAAAGGTTTTTATACTCTTCAGTTGCCTTCAAAACAGGTAGTTGCCTTCATTATTTCATTCCACCAAGCTGAAGTGGAGAAAAACAAAAAACAGCTCATGATAGAAAAGATGCAAGAGGAGTGAGTGTGAGGTACCTCTAGAAAGTGCTAAAAATGAAATAAATATAACATGCTTGTAGAGCAATAAATGTCCTCTTAATTGGGTATTTTTCCCCCCTTCTTGTTTCTCTCCAGTTTCCTCCTTGTGTATCAGTAGGTCAGTGTGGCAGTTTTGCAGCGTCACGGTCCTCTGTTGAATCTGCGCTCTGGGAGGTTGTTAGCCCCTTCTCTGCAGGGACTTGGAAGCAGTAAGGAGAAATGAGAAAGAGCCAACTAATTCTTTAATATTTCAAACAACATCTTATCGTTCAGTCTTTGACCCATATTTATGGTTTAATTTCTTCATTTACTTAATTTTAATCATAAATAAAATTTTTCAGCGTAATAGTATCTTAGGGGCATTTCTTCTCAAACCAGCATTAGCTAGAACATGTCCTTCAGCTGTGGAGTTTATCTGTTACAAACACGTCTGCCCTTAGGCTTTGATGCCTACTTAGTCCTGGATATGGTTATTACCTTGTAAATGGGAATCAACCGCAAATGATCATTATGGTATTTACATAAAATGCATGGGAAACAATTATTTTGAGACCAGCCTGTAAGTTTAAGCATAGGACACGTTTCTAATGCAAGTGTTGTACATGGCCTGGCAATTGAAAAGTAAGCAACAACACGTCTTCAGAGGAACGAAAACATGTTCAAAACGTGGTTTGTCTGGTGGCGAGGCGGGGAGAGGGCAACTATTTTCTATGCCTGAGTCACCATAGTGCTCAATAACTGTCTGAAAGGACTGCTCTAATTGAGCGCTTGTATGCTGTAAGCGTGCTGCTAACCAGGGGACCTGGATTGCTTCTGCTCTGCTCCCAGGTAATGAAAGAGGAGGCCTTCTGCAGCTGGAGCGCCTGTGTTACGTATCAGCGGATACTTCCATAACATGACAAAGGGGTGTGAGGTTGGGGAGGAGGGTTGGGGAGCAGCATCAGAGCAGTAAAACAGTTCCTAATTGTTACTGATTGTTAGTACACAAATTACAAGCAGACAGTCTACAGTCCTTCACCTGAATAAGGTGCTGTTTTCTTCCTTTAACATCTCCTGCTGTCGCTGTCTCTGATTTGAAAACAAAACAAAAAAAAAAAACCAAAAAAAAACCCACAGGAGGCAATTATTTTGTGCCTCTGTATACAATGGCAATGTTTAAGCTGCAGCTGCTTCAGAGAGAGGGAGTAAAGAGGACTGGGGGGAAGGGATTGATCTTTTCCTCCTTTTCTCTGTAAATACCACTGTCTGCAGCAGTGATGATGCTTTGACCTCTTTGTTACAGAGCTTGAAAAGTCTCTTGCACTTAGTGACATGTTCTGGCTTCCAAACCTGAATAGGCAGAAGTCTAATTCTCTTTCTTGAAGCACTGCTGCAAGTAGATTATCAATCTAAATATGATAAGTGCTTGAGAATTCCTCCCAAAATTTAGACTCATTAGTCTGAGCACTGGTATTTTTGTACATGTCTATGTGACTTCTGAAATCATTAACAGTATTCCTTCATACCTTTTCACCTTTAATCTGCACTCTGCCCGCTATCTCATTACTATTAGCTATGGCAAATATACCAGATGTCTGAGCAGCTCCATTGTTCTGTTGTTTTTCTTTTCAAGACCCTAGCGCACAGATAGATGTTAATTTCTCCTTTGTGTTAAAACCTGCCTCCAAGGAATAAGATTACCAATGTTCTGTGTTTGGCCGGTAGAGATACTGAGGTCTCATATCTTCTGAATGCCTTGTCTCAGTTAGTGTTTCTACTAGCTCAGTGCATTTATAGTGGTGGTCTGTTCTTCTGTAATGCCCATGGAACCTTAAATTAATGTCCCCTGACTTTAGGAAAACAATTTTAACATGTTTTCTAAATGTTTTCTTTATTCCCAGAGTTGAGAAATGATACACAGAGACACCTGCTCTTCCAAGTGGGTGGAAATTGAAAATTGTGCCAAGAAAAATGCAGTTTCTCAGAAAAGATTCAAAATATGCATTGTTTAAAGTGTGGCATAAACAAAATAGATTATATAAGGTTCGTGGGCCCATGTTTGGGACGAGATCACTCACTCGTAGGTCCGTAGCTTCTCTACTAACAGTACTTAGTGCTTACATCTAAAAAGCAATGCATGAACTACTGGTTTCCCCATCAACTTTGAAAAAGATAGCTGGGAAGCTACGGGTACTAAATCAGCACAGCTCCCTTCAGTTCTACATGAGAGCCACTGTTGTGCTTGAGTAACACAGCAGTGGCTCCAGACCTTTAAGAAAACATGTTTCTTTAAAATGGGTCAGAAAACAACTGATTGATTTACAGGTAACAAATATGAACGTGTGTTTACTGGGAAGAAAAGTGACAGTTCACATCTGAATTTAGATAAACACATACATTTGGTAGTGGATGCTTCATTTCTGTAGATGTAGGTAGCAATGTGATAGTCACTGTATATAAGATTGCAGCAGTTGCCACAGTACATAAAAGAATACAAAAACAGATGAAATCATTAATGCTTTCATATTGTATCCTGTCTTAGTTCCAGTAGTATAGCATGCCTGGTACTTAATGAGGCATATCTTTGAAAGAATCAGCAGGTATGATGTTCTGGAAAACATGAAAATCTGCAACCTTGCATCAGAGGCCAAAGCAGTATCTTGGATCTGACTTTTTTTTAAAAAAAAAAAAAAAAAAAAAAAGAAAAGTACAAATTGTGTCATTGGTATAGTTACATAAGCTAGAAATTGTAAATTTATGTTGCACGATCTGAAAACCAAATGATAGCATGTGGATTTGTATCTGCTGCTCAGAAAGACATCTGATGTGCAAGTCCTGTTCCTATCAAAGTGGCAAAATTTCTATTGATTGAGGTGGGAAATTGGAACTGATTCCCCTGCCTGGTTCTCCCTGAAAGAATGATGAAGTGATGTTTTCTTTTCTGTTTTATTCTTATTAGTCTCACAGCCAGATTACTGTAACTTGAGCTTTTTTGCCATACTTCTGCATGACTGTTTTTGTTAACCACTTTTATTACCTTTTGGCCTGTTCTTTGCATCATGCTATTGACAAAATGAGTTTTATGGGTTTTTTACGCCAAAGTTTAGAGCATAGAATATGGAAGAAATCCATACAAAAAAAATCTGAAACATTAATTGGACTAGACTACGGCATTTAAAGTAACCTATTCTATCGTCCATTTACCTCCCACATGAAATGAAAACTCTATTTTGATCTGAACTGTCACAGACAATTTCTGCACATAAAACACATCCAGAGACAGCTTTCAAATGGAGTTGTCACTTCTTATTTAGCAGGCTGGGGACTCTCTATTGTTGTCAAACCCTCTTTGCAAAAGCATCACTAACATACTGATTTGCACAGTTGTATGTAAGAGGAGGAATGGTTGCACAGCCTCCATGAAACAAAAAATTGTATATAGGTACTGGAATCCTCTGCAGCTGAACTTACCTACTGCTTAGGAGAAAATTCTTTTTTTTTTTTTTTTTTTAAATACTATTTTTAGGCAGATTTTCATACTGTGTACTGGTGTGGGGAGCAGTTGTTTTTAGTGTAACAAGGTTTTAGTGTGAATAGTGATGATTAACATTTAAAAGCTAGTAACCAACATTCTGTTATTTTCCCTGACCTCTAAGGGACCAGAAGTTTGGCTTTAATCTCTTCACAAATTTCAAGAATTCTTAGGCAAGTGCACTGGGAATATCTCTAAACTGTGAGTACAGAACTGCTGCCTCAGAGTGTATTCCAGACAAGATGCTGAGGCAGGGCTGTAGGGCACTTGTTTCCAGACTGCTATTCTGATGGTGGCCAATGTAGCCATCTGTTGAGGCCGGCTGGAAGACCCAGCTATGGCGTCGCAGAAGAAGACAGCTTAAAAGTTGAGAACTACCATTCTTCAGACTTTATTTTTATAACATTCAGTTTGCCCTCAAACATGATATATTTTCATAAAATAAATTTGCCTCCTGGCCTCAGTTGTATTCTCATAAATTTATGATATTGAAATGTGCAGTTAAATAGTAGTAGTGTACGATTTTTATTTCATTTTCCTCTCAAGGTTGGAAAACGGAGCAGGATTAGGGGGTGAAGAAGTTGGTTAGTGTGATAAGTTGTCCTTTATTGCTGTCTCCCTGACTACTCTGTGCAGGATTAAACAGCAAAACACAAGCTAGCAGAATGCTCTTCTGACCTAATTCTGCACCACAACACAGATAGCAGTGCATCTGCTGATCTATCTGATAAGCATGACTTTGTCAAATCCAGATGTATGTTCAGGAGTGAAAGGAGTGAAACGCAGATGAGGCCCAAGAACCATGGTGTTCCATTTTCTCCAGCTGCCTGAATCCTTTAGGTATTTCCACTGCTGCAGCTGGGGCTGGGAGGCAGGACTGGAGGGAAGCCGCCTGTTGCAGTGTGGAATCTACAGAAAAACAAAAGTAAAAGCTAGAGCTTAAATGTTACTAGTCAAAGCCAATTGCCTATTTTAAGGGTCATGTCTTCTGTAATGAAGCAAGAGATACAGGCTGGAAATCACATTCCGATTTGGAAGCTGTGTGCCAGAAGATTCGAGGGTTCTTTGTTCAATGTGTCTCAGATTCTCTCCTGGAGAGGGACATGATGTCAAGGGGGTTTCTCTGTTCTCACTTTTGCCTGTAAATGTAGTGTATTCATGAATCAATTTTAATGGCTATCCCATGGGGAGCAGTGAATTGGATCAGGGAAAAAAAGGTAGTTTTGTGCATTAATGGAAGAATATACTTGAATGGAGAAAAATGAGGGAAGGAAAAATCTTATGGTCACTGTGCTTAACTTGGTGATAATGCACATCCGTGGGATTTAAAACCTTGGCCATTGCAGAAAAATACAGCAGACAGAAGCAATCTCTCCTCCTTCTCCCAAGTCTTGTTGGGCCAGCTTGCTTTCTCCTCTCCAGGTGGAACAAATGTACAGAGCTGGACTGGATACAGCATATCTGTCTCTCTCCTGCTCCATGAATGGAGGCTGTGATCCACTTTTGTGCTCAGTTGGCAAGCTTTTAAAGTTGAGGACTGGAGAAGTGGATGGACATTTATCCTACACTGGAAATAGTAATTTTGGAGGCTGCATTCTCACAGATATTCTGTATACGCTTTTTACAGTTACCTGGAACCAAAGCAGCTTGGTCCTCTTTATCCAGTAGCTCTATCAAGTTGTTAGTTCTTTTAAATCAAAAAAATCGCATTCTGTCTGTAGTGACTTTGAACTGCAGCGAAGCTCATAAACTCTGAAGTTGTCTTTGCAGCCTGTATAGGCATGTTACATTTGCCTCCTTCCTAAAACACCAAATATCAGCCAGGCATCCTGCAGACCAGCATTGTTACCATATTATCTTGCATTCCCCTACCTGCTTTTACTGTTTCTGTCATTCTGTTGTGTGTGGGAACAGGATTGTCTTTTTATTACCCATCTGTGCAGAGCCTTTTGCAAGTTGAGTTGTATCTCTTGACAGGGATGTTGAAGTGGTGTTTTGTCTGCAGATGTTCCTGAAGCAGTCTTGAAAGATTTGAAGACCATCTCAAAACTATGTGGAGATAAGGAACATACCTGTCAAAAGCTGGAGTGAGGCCACTCCAGCCTACGTTGTTTAGCCTGGCCCTCACTACAGAATTTGGAAGGGTTTTGTACCCTCACGTTTGCCTGACCTTTCAGAGGCAGCGTTTGCCTGTTCCTCCCCTGTACTCCAAACCAGCTAGCAAATGGCCTGCTCCAATTCAAAGGTGATGTGCTTAGGTTAATATTGGTGTGTCCTTCTGAGAGCACAGTACCATCCAAAAAACACTTCAAAGCTTGCTTTTCTGCAGGTCTGCCTTCAAAACATGAAGCAAACATGTCCTGCAGCAATGCCAATCACTGATGCTTGAGAATATCCCTAAGTAATGGTCACACCCTCATTTCAAAGGCAATATATATGGGCCATTATCTGAGCAAATACAGTGCATGTCACTGCAAATCCATTGATGATGATGAATTCTGGTTACTGTTGAGTGCAGCCAGATACGGGATGGTGAGTAAGGGGTAAGAAATTAGCCCTTGAGCTTTGTGGGTTTTTAGTCTGTAAACAGGTCAGGGTTTCATAAGAGCTTAAGCAAAATACAAAAAAGAAGAAAAGCTGGAGTTGAGTCTCAGGGTAGAGATGGGGAGATAAGGAAGCAAGGAAAGAAGAAGGAATAACAAAACTAGAAAAGCATCCTTTGGGGGGAGGTGGAAATCAGATGAGATTTTTAAAAGGGAAAAAATTAAGGATTTGAACAGTGCCAGGAGCTTCTCTTTGCAGACTAGCAAAAACATGTTCATATATAGAAGAGTTAATTCAGGTTTGAAAAAGTCCAAGAGTTACAGGGAAAGCTGAATTGATTATTTTTGAAACCTTCAAGGAGAAACATATAGGAAAACTATGGAAGAAAATACACTGCTAGAAATATTCTTGATCTGCTGTGGGATGAGTGTGTTTCTGTTTGAAAACACTCTCATGTCAATATTGTTTTAGTGTCCTGAATTTCATTGTTAAATGGGGTTAACTTGTATGAATCTGAAATATTTCCAGATTTTCTTCTTTTAAGTAACTTCTGCTCATTTGATGTGATGCTGCTATATGCCTCCTTCCAGTAAAAAAATGTAGAATTCCAGAGATGTGCTGTGTGTAGATCAAGGTTTGGTAGTTACCCTTCATTAATACAAATACCCTTGTGGTGGTTTGACCCTGGCTGAATGCCAGGTGCCCACCAAAGCCGCTGTATCACTCCCCCTCCTCAACTGGACACGGGGGAGAACATACAACAAAAAGCTGTGAGTCAGGATAAGGACAGGGAGAACACTCGGCAATTACCATCATGGGCAAAACAGACCTGGCTTGGGGAAATTAGTTTAATTTACTACCATTCAGATCAGAAAAAACACCTTCCCCTCACCCCTCCCTTCTTCCCAATTAACTTAATTCCTGATTTTTCTACCTCCTTACCCCAAGCAGCATAGGGGGACAGGGAATAGGGATTATGGTCAGGTCATCAAGTCGTTTCTGCTGCTCCTTCCTCCTCACACTCTTCCCCTGCTCCAGCGTGGGGTCCCTCTAACAGGAGACAGTTTTCCATTAGCTTCTCCAACATGGGTCCTTCCCACAGGATGCAGTTCTTCACAAAGTGCTCCAGCATGGGTCCCTTCTGCGGGGCACAGTCCTTCAGGGCTGCTCCAGCGTGGGTCCCCTGCAGGGTCACAAGTCCTGCCAGCAAACCTGCTCCAGCGTGGGCTTCCCATGGGTCATAGCCTCCTTCGGGCATCTACCTGCTCCGGCGTGGGGTCCTCCCTGGGCTGCAGGTGGGTATCTGCTCCACCGTGGGCTCCCTGGGCTGCAGGGGACAGCCTGCGTCAACATGGTCTTCACCAGGGGCTGCAGGGGAATCTCTGCTCCAGTGTCTGGAGAATCTCCTGCCCCTCCTTCTGCAGTGACCTGGGGGGCTGCAGAGTTGTTGCTCTCACATAGCTCACTTCTCTCTTCCACTGGTGCAGATTTCGTGGGG
>JAVJGI010000064.1:14705291-14717371 GCA_035590275.1 Ibycter americanus | reverse complement strand
CGGGTGCAGATTTCCGCCCCCCCCCCCCCCCTTTCTTAATATGCAATCCTAGAGGCACTACCACCGTCACTGATGGGCTCAGCCTTGGCCAGCAGCAGGTCTGTCTTGGAGCCAGCTGGCAGTGGCTCCATTGGACATGAGGGAAGCGTCTGGCATCTTCTCACAGAAGCCACCCATGTAGCCCTCCCGCTACCTAAGTCTTGACATGTGAACCCACTACAGCCCTTTTCTGGAAATACAGACAGTTTCATCTCCTCTCATTTCCACAAACTGGTATAAGCATGATGTATTTTGTATACTTACGGTGGAAACTTAGCCCTAGAAGCAGAACTGATTTTGATTTGCAGAGTGTGGATGGGTGTTATTTCTCCTACCTGTTCCCATGCTTGATAATACCAAATGAGTGATTATCCCTTGCTAGCATGTGCCATCGCTGACCGTGGTGAGCAGAGCCAGCTCCCTTCAACAGTCAGAAGAGGTGTGTTAGACGAGCTGCTGCTGGGGTCCTGCCCTGCGCTGCCCACTGGTGCAATGCCTCCCTCCACTGTCCCCAGCAGGGCTGGCAACAGGAACCTTGGTGAATACCCTCCCAACAGGGCATTTCAGGAGTGTTCTGAGGCCACGGTGTACACACATCCTCAGCATCAGTGACGGGTTCTTTTATTTATTCATTTTGTTCATGTTATGAAACAGAGGCAATGGAAGAAGCAATTTCTTTTCTTGGTCTTGACTCAGAATACCTCTACCATTAACTGCTTCCCCCCAACCTTTTCTGCAGTATTCACTTGTCAGCTTTGACCATGTTCCCCAGGGTGAGATTTCTCCTCATTTTATAATGAGGAACAGGACTTTCAGGCTTTTCTGTGTGTTGCCACCAAAACCGATGTTACAGCCAGACTCAGCAGCAGCAATGGCAATACACAATAATAACCACCCCACATGAGATCTAGATTAACTGCTCCTCTGTTCAGTTCATGTAGTGCGTCAACAGCATGATCTGATTTGCTGTTTTCACGTAATTCATCATTAATTGTCTGAGGAAGCTAGGTTCTTCTGTAATGGATGGAAAAATGGGCTCCCCTACATTCAGAGTGGAGCTTCACTTTCTCCAGCTGCAGCTATGTCACTTATTTACCTTTTTTATTTTAAATGTGGTTTGCTTTTTCAAGCATGAGGCTTTTGGGGAGCAGTAATGCTTCCATTTGAAGTGTTACCTTTGAGGCCGCTTTTAAGCATAGGGGGAACTAAGTAGCAGTCCCTGGCTGCAGACCTCCAGCTCAGACCCACACCAGGAGGAGTGGGTGTTTCGGCAGCATGCACAGGCTGTCTCCTCCTCCATCTGAGGAAGCAGCAGTTGTGGCTGCCAGAGAAAGCTTTGGGGCTTGTAGGGGACAGCTGTGGCTCCCACATGGCTCCCATCAGTAGTGGCAGCAACAGGAACAGGAGCTGTATTCTCAGCGCTCTCCTTCCCCAGGGAGTTCAGGAGAGCAAGTAGGAGCAGCTCTTTGGGGAGGCAGAATTGTTTCCAGGGCTTGTGGAAGGGAGTAGAGGTGTAGAGAGTTGCGCATAGGCAGGGGCTGTCTCCCGCCCTCCCTTCCCATGCATGAGAGGTGCAGCAGCTCTGCACCCCCTCTTCTCCAGTCTGATCTTCTCTTTGCTAATTGTCTTCCGCAACCTAAAACATTTTTGATCCTTTCCTGCCCTCCTCCTCTTTTTTTTCCCCACACAGCCTATTGAAATCATCCCTGCCTCCCCCTGAACCTTGCTCTGCCGTTGCTGAATTGCATTTTACCACCCCACAAATGAGAACAAAATAAACTACTTCATCTTGATCATTTGGGCAGCAAAATGCAGTTTGCTTGTGTTGCTGCAGATCTTTGAGCCAACTCTGGTCTGGACACGTTTATCACTTTGCAATCTAATCTGCAGAATATCTCAGATCCTCTTGCATTGGAAGAAAAAAATTTTTAAGACGAAGAAAAAAGCCAGCTGTGTACTTATGCATGCACAGACCCACAGTGATATACATGTCCTCATATATCAGTATATGTACATATGTACATGTATAATAAATAAAAAAATATATATAACACTTTGAAGGTCCACACCTAACTTGCTAATGTCAGCTACAATTGATAGACAGCTAAGTCAGACTCTTTTTATAGTCCATTTCTAAAATGAAACCATAAATTTTAAAGCCAGTCTTCATCATTGCAGAGAAAAAAGCTTTTCCAGCCTATTGATGAAATATAACATTTGATAGGATTTATGAGGCCCAGATTCAGGAGGATCATTTGCAGAGCACTTAAAGCTCCTTTTTCCTGCCCTTTGCCTTCCCTCCTCCCAAATACACATACCAAAAAAAGCCATTAGTAATGAAAAATTATTAAGGAAGATTTTTTTTTTATTCCATACAAATGTCAATTTGAGAGATAGAAAGAGGAAGAAAACAGTTGCAGGGGTTCTTAAAGTAAAGGGGTCTAAGTAGAGCCAGGCTGATTATATGAGGGGAATACTGACTTTTACTAATAAATACACAGTGTGATTATTTGCTGTAGTACAGTCATATGTAATGTGTGTGTGTGTATATGTATTTTTAATAGTACCGGATGGAATTTATTTTTTTAATCATATTGCGGTATTCACAAACCAGCCACATAAAGTTAAAAATAAAAATGATACCCAGCTTCTTGGTATCTTGATAAAGTTCCCTTCTGGCTTGTATTACTAGAGTGATAATTTCAGAGGAAAAACATCTTCTGTAACTTGTGATCACAGTATCTGTCAAATGGTAGGAAATGAAGAAAACTGCCAGACAGTGTCAGATTTATTAACAGCTCTACGAAAATCAAAATTAATGCATTTTCTCATCTTTGATGGGTTGAAATGTCCATGTGCTGTACTTACCTTAATGGACAAGTGAAGGAAGTAGCAGTCATCAATTAAGTCTCTCATTAGGCTGACTACAGCGTAATCTGGAGCACATGCAGGAATACTACGTGCCTACCAGGCCGTACCTCAAAGGTGTTGTGGTTGTTGTTAAGGAGTGCTCATCTCACAGGTGCCAGGAGCGAACCAGCTTTATGCTGCCTCCAGGAACACGCAGCCAGATCCTGGACCAGGGAGCGTGCAGTCCTATAGGAGAGGGAGGGGGACAGCCGTAGAAACCAGCCTGCGCCAGTTCTGTGAGGGGAGTTGCTGGCCTGGCTTCCACTGGAAAACTGTATTTCCACCTGTTAATAACCAGTCTTCAGCCATTTGGGTTGAAAATGCCTATGTAGGAGGTGTGCTGGAGCTGAATTTTTATGGAACATGATGACAGCTGTTTTGGGGAGGCCTGGAGGGACAAGACAAGGGCTTGTTTTGTCTGTGTAAAAAGTAAAAATAAGAAGCATATGATTCTTTCAATAAGAAGCTGTAGTCTTTCCATACGCTGGAACGGGGGCTTTATATTTAGGAAGGGAACACAGCCTAGTCTTACACCAGACTGTGCCTTTTGCCACCCCTTGAACGTTGACAATTTGACTAAGTTATAAGATTTAGAGTACTTCCCACACACATGATGGAAACTTGGCTGCAGACTTCACCAAAAGTGCTCGTCCTGAACTGCCAGATCCTAGACGTGTTTTTCCAGTAGTAGGTTCTCCTGGCTGCAGGGACCAGAGAGATTCCTGGTGCCAGAATGAGGAGGTGAGTGGAGCATGACCAGTGTCCCCTTGCCCTTATGTCCCACCTTCCAGGGAAGGAAAGGGTGAGCTGATGTGAATGCAAAATCCTACAAAACAACACAAAAGGGTGGGAAAAGAATAGGAACAGAGAAGAGGCAGAATTGCTGGAGCAGCGTAAGGGATGGGGAGAATAAAGGAAGGGTGCTGGGTCAGGGCAGAGTTGTGCACAGTAAGTGGGTGCTTCAGGGTAGGGAGTAGTTTATCAGTACTGGAGGTTTAATTCTCTGTTAGTGTGTTAGACGTGAACGTGCTTATTTGAACCAGTGCAGAAAGGAAGAAGTGCTGTTGGGTGTCCCACGCCGCCTGCAGTCTCATCGTTACTGGCAGGTTGCTTTGTGCAAAGCTTCTGGGAGATGGCTCTCAAGGAGTGCTGCTGGAAGGAGAGATGCTGACCTAGGCATATCACAGAGGTGTTTCTGTACTAAAGCAGCCTGTGGGACAGGGATGTGCTGGTGTGGGTAGCCAGTAAGTGGGTGGAGGAAATTGGCATCCTTGGCTGAAAGGTATGAAGAGAAAGACTTCCCGACATCAGGATGAGAACAGGGAATGAAGAGAGCAAGAAAAAAAACAGATGTGAAAGGATTTGTAAGGTGTGTCTGTAAAGATGGTAGCTGAAACCATCTAAGAGTCGTTCTCTAGAGGCAGAGATGGGCCAGAACCAGAACACTTTCTTTAGCATTTCTGGGACGTCCCAGCCAAATGCAGCGAGATAGGCTTGCTCTTGCCTCTTCCAGGTGAGATACACCAGGAAATGATTGTGTATAGCTTGAAGATTCCATTATTTTTCTCCTTTTTAATTCAATGTTTTTCAAAAGAATTACTGAAAAGTAGTACTTACCTTCAATCTTAAACATTTGAAATTCAGCCCTGACTTCTCCAAGTAGAAAAGTGGGAGTAATTTCAGAGGTGCAGTGAAGCTGCAATCATAAGAAGGAGCTAGAAAAGCTGTGCATGTCTGGAAGCCCAGGAGCTTCCACTGCCTGCGTAATAAAAAGTAATAAAGTTACACTGCTAACTTTTGGCCCCTGCGTTCAGAAATATTTCTCCAAAATGCGGTTCGGCTTCTAAAGTGTTTAATTCTGTTGATGTGGAGCTTGTGGTGAAAGCTAGTTGAAGGAACGCACACTCCCCAGTCCTTGCGAATGGGATCAAAACAACTGTGCTCCGAAGAGCCCAGCTGCACAGGGGAGAGGTTACCCAAGGAGGGAGGCTGCTGGAAGGGTGGGCAGGGTGGCCTCAAAGGTGGCAGAACTTTGCAAAATCCATCAACCGCTTCAGCATCTGGCAGGATTTCTGTTGAGCAATAACCACAAGCTAAATTTGCCATATATAATTCCTGAGAGAAGCTAGTGGTAACTGGCGTTTTGACTTTTGAGCATGTTCCCGTGAAACTGCTCAGATCTCAGTTGTAGTTTGGAAATACTGCCGTATCGGAGAACTAAAATGAATTTACCTTCAGGGTTGTCCCCATGGTAAGATTGTCATAAAATTTTTAGCCCCTTGCACTACTGAAGTGTAGAAAATATAATTAAGCCTGTTTCTCTTGCACATCTGTTAAATGCTTCAAGTGTCATTTTAGTATATATTCAGAAGTAGTGAACTTTGGATCATTATATTGGAGTTAGGATGTTCCAAAGAGTGCGTATGGATTATACTCCCCTCTGTGAGAAGCCCCACGTGTTGTAAGAGCCGTTCGAGCATACTCAACAGTGCTTTCATTTTGCTGTGCATTGCACTCGCAGCTAGTAAAATACATTAGAAATAATTTCATTTGTTGTCTTTGCTTTTCTTTAGCTTGTGGTTGGAACATTACATGCTTTCCTTATAAGGCTTACTAGCTTCACCTTGCATGTGCCAGTGGCTTAATAAGAACATCTGCTGTCTTTCTGTAGCAAATCTGATGATTTTTCTACGCACGTATATTTAGTTGTACATATAAATAGAATCCAGGCACTGTTAGATGCATATGAAAGTGTACGTCAGATTGAAATGGTAACATATGAGGTTTTCTGCAGTTCCATTTATGAAGTATCAAGTTAAAAACAAAACTGTGAAGTATCCAGAAAACTTTATTTCTGCAGCCAAAGGCATATGCTTGTACAGCCTATCCTAATTAGGCCTCTGATATATGCTTAGAATGGTCAGTATTTCATGTGTTGTATCTTTGTCTGCAAGTTGCTTTTTCATTATAGTTGGGCTTTTACACAGCAGAATGTAGGAGAGCATTGCTCCAGATGTCTGGCTCCTTTCACCAGTTTTGTTGCTGTCTACAGCAAAATTTGAGTTTTAACTCTACAGTGCAAATTCCCTTTGAATCTTTGGATGCCCTTAAACAGTGTAGTATTGGAATATGTGTAAATGTCTACAAAGTACGGTGATTAGAGTGGCTGGTTTAAGAGGAGCTATAAAACGCTTCCAGCTGGAGTGCATTCTTGAGGTAAGCTCAAAATACACTCCAAATTGTCAGCACACTACTCAGGAAAAACACAAGAAACAAATCATCTTTAGTGTGCTTTGCCTCCCTTAATGCACATAAGGATAGTGTAAATAGAAGCCGGTCAATTTTCAACAGTTTGTGTAAAATTGTCCCTAGGTTTTGCTTCTGTGCTTCAGCCTTTGTGAATAAATGCATCACACTGGATTGTAAGTGTACCTGTGTGTATTTCTGTGGACGTAATGTTGTCTATATTTCAGTAAGTATTGTGTATCTGTCTATTAATATTTATATGGAACTGAGAGCTTTGGTTCTTGCAATTTTTAATAAACATTGATGGTGTTACTAGTTTATACAGAGTATTCAATATGCTCCATCAAAATGGCAGCTCTAATTAGGTTCCTTGAATTAGCTAATGGATTTTGAGAAAGATAGCTTACAAAGCTCTTACAGCTGTCCAAGATATTCCTGCCATGGCAGAAAGACAAAAGGCCGCTGGAAGCTACAGACTTTAAAGCTTTAGAAATACAGCTGACAGTTAAAAAAGATAAATTACATTTGTATTTTTTTTCCCGTAAAAGTCCTTATGCTGGATTAATGTTATCCTCGTAGTGACCATTCATTAAAAACAACGAAAAAAGCCAACTTTATAGTAAGGATGTATTTTGGCCGTGAGATCTGTGCTTTTCCCTGATGCTTTGCACATGGTATAAATTAAATCTTTTTTTTTTCAGTTGAGGTTGAGATTTCTACCTCATTTCTACCAAGCCAGGTATTATAAAAACAAACCACATAGAGGATTAGTTGCTGCTACTCTGCCAGTGGCATAGATTTTGAATGTGTGTAACAAAGAGCAAGATACAGTCTCTAGTGTGAAACTTGGAGAGGTAATTCCTGGGAGAAAATGGATAGTTACTCCAGGCTTTGTAGTTTTCAACAAAATATGTTTTAGAACATGGGCAGCAGCATCTACTGTGAGCAAATTCTTAGATCCTCAATTCTTCCCTCACAAGGGAGCACAGAAATTAAGACTGCACTGAATTGTCACCTTCTCTCCCTTCTGCCTTTGCTTTGTGTGTGCTAAAGGGAATTCCTGAGGGACTCTTGAATGGCTAATTCATTGGAAGTCTGTAAAGTACTTATTATTTCAGCTTTAGCGATAAGTTTAATAAACTGTAGTGCAAAAAGCAATAGTCTGCAACTGAAAAAAAGCTAGCTGCCAGTTGCAGGCAGGTGTGATAGCCATTAAGAAACAGAGCTACATTTCCACACAAGAGTTTAGCATTCAGCATTTGCTTTGTTGAATTGTAAAAGCTGCTGTAAATGGAGTTTGGAGGGCTGAAAATCTGCTCTGTGTTGATGTGACCTATCTATTGTAAATATGCCAGCTGCTTTACATCAGTAAAGTAAAATACCCCCTCCCAAACCATGTTGTAATACAAAGTGCCAAAAAAGGCATTTTAAATACTTTGCCGTGTAAATCCAGAAGAAATTACCTTGGAGAGAAGGCCCTCAATTATGCCTCACACGTGACTTCTGCATGATGGATAAAAGGCATAATTGATATCATCTTTAGTGAAGAAACCAGAAACTGTTGCATTGTCTAGAGGCTACTGAAAATACCAGGAAAATCTGTTTTTCATTATTTTCATTGTGTATTGTTTATAGAGAGTTTGGTTGTTGTCAGCAGCCGAGTCCCTAATCTCCTTGCTTTCCTAGCCCTTCGGAGACACGTGCACATCTCAGATCAACAAGACAGCAGTAAACTGGTCACATGCCAGAAACAGGCATCACCATTAACCAGCCTGAACTGTAAGGCTTCTTTTTATTACTAGTTAAAATTTGATGATTGCCTTCCTTGATGAGGCACAATACATAGAGCAGAAAAAAGGAAAAAATGTCTTTTCTTTGAAGTAAAGATGACAAGCTGGCTACAAGCAAGAAAATGTCCCCTTTTTTTCATTCCTTCCTGCTTGATTGCAAATAACATGTTTCTGTTAGAGTAGCACATACCATATCCGCTGTTACAGTGAAGTTAAACCTCAGTGTGCCTATTTTGTTTCCATAAAGCAACAAATTAGGCTATACCTCCCATTATTTCTGGCCAGCTGTAGTCAACTGTAAGTTATAAAGGAGAGTAATGGAGATGAGAAGTGGCCTGGATTGGAAAGACGATGCTCATCTGAATGTCTAGGCCATCTGCCGTGCCAAACAGGAAAAGGTGGTGTATGTCATGTGAAAGGAGGGAAACGTAAAGTGGCTTGATATAAAGAATGCTTTGTGTCAAGCCACTGAGAGGTACTTTATGAACAGTTTGGAAAAACTGAAAGTGATACAAATCTGTTGGTCTCAATCATCAAATCGTTCTTCGGAGGCTTCTGTAAACATATTATGAGCTATTTGGGGAAAGAAAAAGTTAATGACATTGCTAATTCGTATCGTGCAAGGTTTTCTTTCCTTCTTTCTTCCTAATGAGTCTGTAGGAACCTAAGAATATCATCTTCTCTCTTTCCACTAAGCTCCTAATGTCAAGAGGTCAGTAGTGATGTTACAGGGTCAATAGGACTCAATTTACATCCAGACAAATGGTAGTCATGTGCTGCCCGAGGAGCCTTTGACCTTTTGGACAGAGGTGGTTGTACTGCTTTTATGTTAGCCTAAAGAATTGAAAGGTGACAGCGTATGTTCCACTGAAGCACAGTTATAACTTTTTTAAATGTAGTAAAGCAGATTAAGACTTGAGGACTTTAGTATACAAGTTCATGTAAACTCCAGTATGCATAAATAGCTTCTTCGGTGTAGTTTGTTTTCCTGCAGTTTATTTGTGATTCTTGACTTTATATTTGTTTATGTACCTATGGACAGAGAGAAACATATCCATCTAATGCTTCTTGTGTCAGCCCGTCTGTACAGACCCTCTCAGGATAGTCCTGTCTAAATGCAGCTGGGCTCAAAGTCTTCCTCCCAGTCACTTTGCACAGGTTTCCAAATCAACTGTCCTACTGGGGCCCCTCTCCATTGATAAAGACGGTAATTGTGTATACATAGGGTATATTCCTGCCCAGAGCAAAAAGCAAGTGTTACGGAGGCAAATAAAACCATTTGTGTGGTTCCACTAGCTAGAAATTTAGGTTGGGTCCTCAGCGTGGCGTGTGCTTAGCCAAAACCCAGGCTGGCTCTGGCTGAACATCAAAGATGATTCCTGAGCCTGCAAGGCAGTATCGGTGATGTCAACAAGGTATTTCTGACAAGTCTTTCATTTCAGTATCATTCATTTACTCGAATGCATATGAAAACAACAAATGTTCATTTCTTCCTAAACTCTCTTTCTCTTGGTGGTTGACAAAGATGAAAGCTGAAATATTGTAGAATTATGTTCTTATCATTGATTTTCTTTTTATCACTTCCCACCATTCTTTTTTTTCCCTCTTACTATTGAGGTTGCAGAAATATCTTCATAAGCAATGTAATACTTCAGGGTAGAAAGACAAGGGCTGGAACTGGAAGAGTAATGTACTCAAATATTTATTTGTTATAACTTCAAAATGGAAGTTTTATCATAAGTGAAAGATACTCTTACACGCTCTGTTGGACTCCCTTATGCTGTATATCTTTGCAGACCACTGTGTTCCTTTCAGTATATAAAATTAGTTGTTTTATAGCAGAGTGTGAATGGAAGATTGTCCGTTCTCTTGAGCCTGTGAATCACGTTTTGACTTGGATTTGTTTGTTAATGGAAAATTCCCTACAAGAATCAAATTTTCTTCTTTTTTTTTCTTTTCTTTTTTTCTTTTTTTTTTCTTTTTTTTTTTTTACTTGGAAGCACCAGTTGTGTATTTGGAGGCTGACAGTCAGCTGGGTGAAATGAGTGTTTGAAAGAAGTGGCTGGCAAAAAAGCCCTGTGCAATATTAATGTGTTTCGGAAAACCACTGGAAACAAAATGTTTATTGCCTCTTTAAATGTATGTTTATATACAGCTTTAAGTGGTTCATCTTACTCTGTACGTGCAACACTTGTTTTTAATTTTGTATTATCTGGAGAGCTGCAGTAAGAAGTCAGTAATTTAAAAAATGACATTTTTAACCTGAATGATTGAAATCCAGATTAGCAACTCAGAGGAAGAACAGAGGGGAGATTTTACTGTGCAAAACCTGAGCCATATGTATTAAAAACTGACGATGTTTTGATTCTTTGAGAAAAATAACTTGTCTGTCATATTGGGTATATGAGGTTATTGCTGTGGTGTTTGTTCATCTATTTCTTCAGAGATGATGGGATGAAATTTCAGCCATATTTTACATAATGTTAGAGATAGCTTGAAGCTAAGTCTGTGCCAAATTATGGTTTCTTTTTTGTTTTGGGATGCCTGTTCATTCCAGCTGTTCCAGTTGAATGACTGTTTTGTAGCAGGTCCCTTTACAGTCACAGTGGGCAAGGTGGAACCTGTATAGTGCCTCTGTCATATTCAGGCACAGGGCAGAAGATGGTGACTTCTGGCAGTTTATGTAGTTGGTAGTACAGCCCCAGCAGCATCAGTTAGAATGATTGCTCAGGCTTTTATTTTTTTATGTTTTGCCCAGGCCAGAAGAAGGCTTTGGTTTGTAAGGATTGTCTAGCAAAACTACAGAATGGCTGACAAGAATGTGTGTTTTCCTCTTTTGAATGTTCATATAAGATTATTTTAAATTTTTTTTTCCCTATTTAAAAAATAAATAATCCTTGCAGTGTGTGCAGCTTATTCAAAGAACTGTTGAACTTCTCTTAAGTTTGTTTGTGGCTTGGGATTTGGGGCAGGTTTTGTTACTATTTGAAATCAGCATCTAAGTCTTTGCTAAACTCTTCGTAAAGTTTCTCAGAGATTTTTTTTCCCCCCACGTAGACATTATTTTAAAACTTCCCCCAAAAGCATCGAGTTCTATCCCAGTATCAGCTGCTTCTGAATCAGTCTGCTTACATGTAGCACAGTTTTCGGAAATCGTTCTAAAGTCAGTCGCAAAATGCAGAGTGGATAGCTCTCTTACAGTCTTGTCGTGACAGCAGAGAAGCCCGTGGGTAGATTAAATGTTAAAGCCTGGGTATGTGTGGTGGTGGAGGGGAATGGCAAGTGTGTGGTGGCACAGTTCTCTGAAGAACATATAGTGCAGGGAGCCATGTCAGGGAAGTGAGTTGTGCACAAAATTGTAGATATGATGAGAACTGTAATATTTATATCTCCTCAAGGAGGGAGCACTATGTTAAATGTAAAGCTACTGTAAAAGAAATCTGTCTGCTGTAGTTACTAGGCTTGGTGAATTGCTTCAGTAAGTCTCCTTAATATAAATTGACTTTGATTGGAGTATTGTTCTTATATTTCTTTGGTAAGTTCAGGTTCCTTTTCAGTATAAATAGTCATGCATCCGAAACATTTGAACTGGTATTCATCTGCTGTTTCCCTGTCTGAGAACTGCTATCTGATCAAACCAATATTTTTTAATTATGTATTTATAGGCAGATGGGAGAATAGTTTACAGTCAATGTATGATCTTCTCTGCAAATCTTGGAAAATTGTGTTGTTTTTTTTTAATATTGCCTTATCAGTTTCTTTTTTTTATTACTGATGACTTCATTCTGTTTGAATTCAATGCTTCAGTTTCTTTGGGGTAAACTAATAGATTATGTATGCGATATTTGCACAGTGCTGATTGAATTCATCTGGTGAGTTTGAATGTGGCTCATATATTCACGTAATTGTCAGGAGCCAACTTGAAATTCAGAACTGTTTCATGAGCATTGCACAGGGCATCATATTCATCTCACATTACTCAGGAGCGGGTAAAACTTTCATGGTAAGCTAGCATGCAGCTTTTTCAAAAGCCAATGTCTTTTACATTTGTGCCTATAAACAGTGATGGAGAAGGGGGGGGGGGGGGGGGGGAAA
>JAVJGI010000064.1:14641968-14705281 GCA_035590275.1 Ibycter americanus | reverse complement strand
AGACCGGTGGAGCTTGTTAACTGTTTCCTGAAAAAATGAAGCTGATGTACTGACTGATCTTCTTCCAACCATTCCCCCCAGCTTTCTAACACATTCTGAACCTGCTGGCCATTTTTGACCAGACTTGACAGGTGATTCAATGTTCAAAAGATACTGGATCACTAAGCTTCATGAAAGTAAGCAGCCTGCTAGAGAGACCCAGATGAATGTCCTTGCTGGGGAGAAATGCTGCAGTGTGAACTCAGTCCCATTATCGGACACCAGAGAACCCACAGGAGAGAAGCACAGGAAATCAGACTTCATGGAGCTGCTTGTTACCACAGAGATTATGCTTGTGTTTTCGCACTAATCCAGATGGATAACTTTCCATGTGCTGCTATCTTTCATTCAAATGTTCCTACTCGTTCTCATGGTTAGGGTTTGTACTTTAATATGGCATGGCAGAGGTTTCCCAAAGAAAAAGCTGTCAGGCCCAGTCTTTTAATATATATAATGAGCTTGATCTCTGCAGCACCAACATCTACTTGCTGGCTCGATAGGTTTAAGCAGAAGGAAGTTCACCTGCAGGAGATCTGCAGTAAGTGGAGCACAGGCTGCTGTAACTGCCTCTTAAAATATATCAGTCTCAGATTTCATTTAAAAAGGGGAAAAAACCCAAACCTGTATGGTATTTTCAGATTACTTCTTCAGCCAAAATACCTGGAGGTGGAAAGTGGGTATGTGGCCATTAGGCCGTTGGTGGCAGGCGCTAATACAGGTTGCAGAGGGCTGCAGGGAGCCAGATCAGCTAGAATCAAACTAGACCCCTTGCCTGTGTTTCAGCATTTCCCTCTCTTAGCTGGTGCTACTTTGGGTAATGATGTTGGCAGAGCAACAGGGACAGTACTTTGGACCTTATCTGTACGTTAGCAGCCCTAATTAAACACTTTATCTGTACTCATAAGTGAAGTCAGGGGATTTCACAGGTATTGTATTGCTCATGAGCTGTGGACCAAGCTTCACTGTTCCAAGTGATAGCCCCCATCAGCTAGTCCTCAATGCCAGTGTTTTGCAAACTGGAAATGGTTTTCCACTATTTGACAAGAATTCATGCAAGGAATATAGGCATTTATCTGTGGAAGGAATCAAGGGGAAAAGGGGATGCGCTTTTTTTTTGCTCAGTAGTCCAGAGAGTTTGTGCAAGCTTTCTGCGCTGTCTTGGCAGATCATGAGAAAAATTTTGTATGCTCTGGAAGAGTTCATTGAGTCAGCCAGAGAAGCTTGAAACCTCTGGGACTTCATAGAATAGAGGGACTGGATAACTTAGGATCCAAGGGAAGGCAAGTAATTTAAGCGTGTGATATTTTCATGGAAACCTACTGGTGCTGCAAGTAAACATTTCCAATCCTGGCTGCATATTCAGTTACATGTGCACCCTACATGGAATTTCCCTTCACTGGTAATTAATTTCTAACCAATCCAGATTGCTGTTAGATACTAGAAACTGCTTATTATTGCACTCATAGGTTTATGTCCAATCTTTTGTATGTGCTTTCCAAATTCAGTTTGCTATGCAAATCCTATAAAAGGCTTCCCTAGATTCGGGCATGACAAGCATGACAAGATGCTCCACAGAGTCTGTGCTCGTGTGAAGAAATCTGGATCTCTATAGCCCATTGTTGGTGAGGCAGAGTTGACGTTGCAGATTAAGAGACTGTATGATGATGTGCTGCAATAACAATGGTCTGAGTTTACGACTGGCCACAAATAAATTCTATGACAATTCCCCATGAATGCCAGTAAATGCTGCTGAGCCATATAGTCAGTATTCACCCCAGTGCTGACTAGAGCAGGGCTGTAAATAGCTGCAGGAAACTGAATTTGTGTCAAATGTGGCTGTATTCTTTTTCATTCTTAGGCATTTTCAGGATTTTTTTTTTTATCCTTCAAGGTGTAGCTTGAGCTTCCACATTTGTAGAAGTCCACTGTAAGGTTTTGGAAGGTTCACCAGGGTCAAAATCTGCAAAGACAGGCATATGCTTAACTTGATAAACTAAGCAACTCCACTAGTTTTACCATGGCAGTTTGCAGTGTGTGCAGTTTAGCACGCAAGTGAGTCTTTGTGGATTAATAAACAGATTACTGTTTAATTACCACTTTAAAAAATGGTGTCAAGATTTGATTGTGTACTTTCCTGTCTCTCTTGCCTCCCCTGTATTTTCATGGTTGATGTCTGAGTTCTTTGTTTAACTAAGAGGGAGGCTGATTTTTGTGAGATAAAACTTCTTTCTGTGCTTCTCTGTGAATATAGTTTATTCTTTACCTTGAACAAATGTAATTTTAGGGTAATTTCACATTTAGCGTGGGAGCAAAAGGAAACTTTTTTTTTTGCCAGCTTATCATCATCATCATTATTATTATTAAAATATGATAGCCATTTATAGCTGCTCATAGGAATGTTAAAAGTTTCCTTGTACTCCCCCATCTGTCTGCATCCATCTGTTGTCTCTTGTCTTGTACTGGAATTGTTAAGTTCTTGGACAGGGACAGCCTTTTTTAAAAATGGGGATCAAGTTCACAATTAGTAGCTTTATTAGTACAAGAAAGCAAGAGTAAGGGTGATAATGGGCCAGTGAGCACTATGCAAATCAGGAGATTCAAACATTCGTAATCCATTTGTCTCAGGTGTGACAATTCTGTGTGTGTGCTCATATGTGTACCTAGTAAATGTTAGGTATGTGTGTGTACATATGAGTTTTATTTAGCATTTTTTATTTTTCTCAGTGGCTGCGCAGGTGGTGGGAATGCTGATCGTATCCAGAAGTTACGGAAGGAGTACCATCAGGCCAGGAGAGAAGGCTTACCTTTCTATGAGGACGACGAAGGAAGAACACAGCCGTCTGATTATGACCAGCGTTGGGTAGGTCCACAGTGTGATGCAAAGTGCTTTTGCAGCATTCAGGGTTAGCAGAAGGTGCTTGTTTGTTTGTGTTTTCCAGAAATCCTGTGTCAGCCTAACATGAATCTGGGGGGTTGGTAGAAATGGAGAAATCCTTAATGCCAGCCCACCAAATAAAACATTGATAATAGGGAAACTTGGCTAAAAATAACTTGCCTGTTCACTCTGTTAGATTTAGGCCCAGGTTTCCTCTCTTTCGGCACAAGATATGCAGTCACTGCCAAACTTTGTCACATGTGGTAGCGTCAAGGCTTTTCAGCAGGATTTATGGTACTCTGGCAGTTCATTCAATGATTCCCTGCATTAACAAGAGCATTAGAAGAGCAGACTCTTGCTGTGCTTAGCTGTAAAGTGAGAGGGAGGAAACTGAGCCATGTCTGTCCCTGCCCTTCCTTCTGCACACTGAACAGTAGCAATCTGGCCATGATACATCCTCGGTAACTTTTATAAAGTGAAAAATGGAATAATCCACCCCTCTCCCATCAAAAGATCTTGAAATATTCTACCAACACTGTAGAACTGTTACAGACATGTTGTATTCCCTGTTTTACACCTAGGAGTCGCACTAAACAGGGATGTATTATCTACCCCACTACTGAAGAGTAAGCTACAGTAGAACCATCGATTAAATCAACAGTGCCGGATTTTCTAATACGTTAAAAAAAATGCAACAGCTGTAATCTATGGGATAACAACTGTGGTACTTAAGAGCTCCACCTGAGCAGGTTTCAGAGTTGGACTCTGTCTCTTTAGAAGTAATTATAATCAACCAGCATTCAAAAATGTAACTTTGATAAGATGCAATCTATGCTAAATTTGAAATTTTAGCTTAAAAAGAGGCAGAATTATGTTAAAATCTTAAGAATCTAAATACACCTGAAGTCTGAACTAACGTTGTTTGTTTTAATGTCCTCCAAACTATCAGCGTGAATGCTGAAGTGAAATCTTCAATGATTGGGGTCGTAGTCCAAAAAAATCCTGTGTGAGACTAGATTTTATTGCAATCACAGAGCGATAGACTTAAAAGGGGTGTTTTTACATAAATTATCATATATATTTGTTCATTAACCCTAAAAATGTTGTTGTATATATTATTCTGATTCAGTTACCAAAGTGTCACTCACCTTCAGCAGAATAGTCCTTTCCTTAGAACAGTTAACTTTAATCTACTGCCTTAAAGTTTGTGACCCAAATTTGGGAATCTATGCAGCTGCCATTCTTCTGAATAGCTTTTGTAAACTAAAATGAGAATATGCATCAAATGTGTCTTTCTGTTGAAATTGTATGGCGTGAGTGTCTTGACAGAGGTCCCAGACCAGGCCAGTGGTACCTCTTCAGCAGCCTGAGGATTTCTACTGCTTATCTGAAACTGATAAAGCTTTATTAATCCTCAGAGGAGGTTGAGATTTATGGTCCAGTGTAGTTTCCTAAGATTCACAGAGGTTTGTTCTAGATAATCCTTTCTAAGCCTTTCCTATTAGGTATAATGCTCAGAGATTACTGATTTCCAAAGCTTTGCTTTTTCTGTGCGGCAAGTTGTCCTTAATCAAAGCAACTGAAATGGAGCTTTAAGTATCACAATCTTGAACTGATTAATAGTAGTGACACCACGATTGTTTTTTGGGTTTTGTCCTTCCAGTGCAGAATATTTTTAACTGTTTTTGTTGTGAGGAATGACAGTCTGCTCAAAAAACAGAGTTTACCTTGAGGGCTTTAATACTCTGAAGTTTGTTGCTGCAGCAGTTCCTCTTGTTGAAGTGGTTTACAAATTTCAAAGACTTCTGGTCTCCTCACTGCAACAATATCATCCATTGATCCATCCAGCTTTGCTTTTATAGGCACTGTCTTTCAGTCTGGAAAATACTTGTGGCCACAGCTTGCTCTTTTTTGACTCCTGGCTGAAATTTCTACTCTTACATGTAGTTTTACCCTTAAAATACATATGTTACATCAATCCATTCAGACAGAAAAGAAGGAACAAAAATAGAATCAAAATACTAAAAAGAACACAAATGTCTCAAAGCACCTTGCCAGGAAAATCCTCAAGGTATTTTTTAAGCCATGTAGTCTTTCCCACCTTGGGCTGCTGACCCTCAGCAGTGCTGTGGTAACACAGACTGAACAACAGCTGATTTTTCCCACCTTTACTCATCAGTGAAGAGACATGCTGATGGCTAATTGCATAATTGTAAATAAATAAAAACTCTAATCTTCAGGATGGCAGGTCTTTCTTTAAAGAGTTGACAGACAGCTGAGGAGGAGGAAAACCTTCTGGTATAAGTTTTCTTCCTTCCGGCAGGAGGTTATGGCACCAGGGAAGCTGCATCCTGAAAGGAGATGCTGGGTCTCCCTGCATATTTTTAATACTCGATTAGTTCTTTTTATGCTTTTGTCAGTCAGCTGTTTTACCTAAGCCAGCTTTCCTATAAGATGACTTTCTAATGCACAGCAGCTGCTGTAATCACTTCCCACCATCTCATGAAACATGCAGATAAGTTGGGAAATAACAGAGGATAATTTGAGAAGACGCTATCCCGTCACAAATCAACAGCTTCAGAAATGGACCCTGGGTCTTGTCCTGCAAAATGTATCTGAGAACTCATGAGGCAAGTTTCTATCTGATAAAGCTGACATTGACAAGTGGCCTTTAGCTGACACTGTAATGGGACAGAATTTCTAATAGAAGGGGTATTTCTAACAATCTACTTTTTTTAATGTGGGATAAATCAAGTTAAAGTGCAGAGCCGGCTGAAAAGCTAGCACTGTGAGGGAAAATGATCTCATGACAGGCAATTGGGATCCATAAATGTTTTAAAAATAAGGTCAAAAATTCATTTTAAATAGGCCTGCTATTCTCTCATCATCCATTCCTCCCCCCTGCATCCATTTTCCAATTCTCCTCTGTTCTTCTCATCTGTTGCTGGATGAATTTTTCGCTCTCTTGCACCTTCATTCTGCTCTCTCTTCCCCACAGTCTGTTCTTTTTCTTTTTGTAAGTAACTGAATAATTCAGTTTAGTGTGTCTTCATAAACAGACACATGTATATAGCACTGTCTGTGCTATAGAGCCAGATCCTTTGAAATTCTTTTCCAGTTCCTTTATGCTTTGGTTTGTTGTTGAGTTTTGCATCCTTTGGGCTGCTCCCCACCCCTGCCACCCCCCTTTCAGGTTTGTAACTAGGATAAATGATAAGCCAAATTCTATAGGGTAGATCACAAGGCGCAAAGTAAACGTCAGCTAACCAACCAAAGGACGGGCTGGTGATAAGTATAAACATTGTCTAAGAAAATGAATGCCTGTTATTGTCAGCGTAATGTGAGATTACTCTCAAATTTTCTGACAGCTAGGGTATATTGGGAAGTATCAGCTCAAGACAGAGTTTAGGCATGTGCGTACATACTCATGTCTTAGTGGGACATCAGTCAAAGCGCTCGTGAACATATGCTATACAAACCTAATCCTACAGAAAGAGGCATAATATGTTTATGTAGTATTATCATATACTGCAGTATCAGTCAGACCTTGAGAGAACTATGTAAGCAATAAGCTGCAAGAACTTAGTCTCCCTAGGAGCTGGAGGGTTTTTTTCATGGGGCACTCTTTTTCAGGGCTTTAGAGTCGCAGACTAATAGCAGATCATGAGAAACAGCGAAAGCTGTCAAGACAAAGCCGTGAAGTTAGCATCTGTACTTGTATTTAAGGGCATTTAAATAACGAGGAATTAATCATCTATTTGAGGATTTATTTGGATTGTCTTACAGACTTCGTACAAATCCAGTTACTTAGAACATCAATTCTTTACTTCAGGGTGGCAGAGAATCCTTGAAACTCTATCTCTTTAATGTACATCCAAGGACTGCATGTGACGCCTGCCATAGTGCAAATAGTTCTTCACCTGTTAGTGACTACATCAGCTTCACTGTACTGAACCTTAGGTTAACTGGTTCTAAAAGCCATTTCCTTATTTACAGATGAGATTTGCAAGCCAATAAATAACCTAAAGATAAAAGAAAACCTGTCTCTGGATACTAGCTGTGAACATTCCAATTGAAACAAATCTGTAATGTACTGAGTTTTGTCAGTTCCCAGCTGTGAGTATGAAAGAAGAATCATGCCTGTCTGTGTTAAAGGCCAAGTACTTTATTGTGTGCTTGGCAGGGATCCAAGCCTAAAAATCAACCAGAACAAAAAAAGGAGCGTTAAGGACTGCATTATTTTTCCATAATGTGTCAAAGGGTTCTATGCTTGCTGCAGGATGAATAAGGAGCTGTTTGTACTTTTCGTGATCAATTAATTCCAGGTTCAGATGTTGCATTTCAAATAGGTTAGGTTCCCAAAATGCACAGACATTTGTGTTGGACCATGGTTAGAAACCAAAATTCCAACTTCTAGAATAATAACATTCCTGTCTTCTAGTGCAATGGGAGAAGCTGACAATTTTATGTACCATGTGAAACCATATAGCAGAAACTGCTGTGAATTCCAGACTTTCTGAGCCCACAGACTATTAGTAGAAAACATTGAAGATTTTTTTTAAAAAAAAGTTAACTTACTTGAATATATAACCTATTTGAAGTATAGCTGCTTTTAAAACCATGGATCGGAAGTATTTGTGTTATTTATGTGTGGTTAAAATATTAATTAAGATAGTATGTAAAACATTCTATTAGATTGTATGATTGACTCACCAATCAAGAATTTATGGTCACTACTTATCTCTATATAATGAAGGTTTCAGATTGGGATGTGTTCTAAAGAGCTATTCAAACTAAGCAGAAGGATTTTGAAATTTACAGGCTGGCTTTTGGGGGTAGGTTTGGGGGAAAATTATTTTGGAGAAATCCCTGCCAAACCTCATGTGAAAAATAAACAGTTCCAAATGGCACATGCAAGGGAAGCCAAATTCAACTCCATTAATACTAGTAATAAAGAGTGACTCTTATAACTTCTTTGGAGTCATTCCTACTTACACAAAGGTTGGATTTGGCATAGATTATCTGAACCAGAGGGGAGTCTGATATGTTCATGTCTTCATGCTAACACTATGTACACACTCTTATTTACCAAGGGAAACAGTTCTGGTGCCATATGTCATCTTATCAAAGCCCACTGGTACTGTTTATACCCTACAATATTATGTGAATTCCAGAAATATATCATGCCATCTATTTCACAAGGTACCTCGTCACACAGCTGCTTTTTATTGTATTTCAATGCAGGGAGGTGATCCCGAGGAGGACAAACACTAAGCCATTTCTCTGATTTCATATAAGTAGTGGAAGGAAATCAGACAAAAACATGCGGTGCTGCCAGGCTGTAGCTGTCCTTGCAGGCTCACAGCACTGAGAGGTTCCACATTAACACATGTGCCAGCGGTCATGTCCCTTACAGTTAGGAGAGGTTCTTCTGATGTTGCCCAAATGGAGAGCTTGAGTGGGGCATCACAGAGATCATGACAGCTGCCAGAGATCAGGTTGATGTGATATGAAGGGTCCTAGAGATTTTGTGTTGTAAATGTTTTTCCTAATTTGCCGATATGCTTAGGTAGGCAAGAAACAAACCTGTAACTGGTAATTATATTGATGAGGGGAGCTTGTGAACAGGTAATCCGTGCTATATAGTATGTTGAACAGTTACTGCATTTGGCCCCATAGACAGGCCACAGCTCTGCAGCTTTTATCCTTTGGAGCACAGCTGAATGGGCACAGAAATAGCCTTTTCAGAGCTAGGCTGTAATCTGGCTTCACTGCAGTGCTGAGTAGCACGGTACCTGAGTCTTTGCAATTTGCTTTGGTTTTGGCAAGCTTCTGCAAGTACAGGCTTTAACAGTTTTCTGTCTGCTTGTTGATCACTCCACAGATAGGTGACTGTGGCCACTTTCCCCTGAGCACGTGTGCACAGGCTGCCACATCTCAGGCCAGCATCGCACGGGGAAGGTGGGAGAGGATTGAGATTTTAACACCGAGCTTTGACATGTGGTGTTGCTAAAGCTGATACTGTGCACTTTGAACCTTCCCTTACTCTCAGTGATACGTACTTCTCCATGACAGCTTTGTCCCGGCCCCTAGCAAGTCAGTGCCCCACATACCATAGAATCAAATACAGCTGCTCGTGGGTCTGACTACAAGGCGGGGAAAAAAGTAGGTTTCCTTTTAAAATTGACCTCCTCTTCCTCAGGCCATTAGTAAGAGGCCTGCTTCGATTTCTAGAAAGGGGCCCCGGTTACAACAACGCTCATTTTTTAATCACAAGACAAGTCTGTAATGCCATTGAAATTCATGTCTGAAGCTAAGCATGTGCTTGGGTAGTTATTAGATCAGGCCTGAAATCAGGCCTCGGACTTGACCCCTGCTTAGGCACAAGCTTTTTCCTTTACTACCAGCTATCTGGTGCATTTATCAAATACATGCTGACACAGCTGACTTCTTTTTGAATTCTCACAGCTTAATTTCTCTAGGTTATGTTCTTGTTCAGCGTGCTGCTGATTAAAAAGAAACCTCGTCCCTGAAAAATACTGATGATCCACAGAGTTGCCTAGCTGCTGTTGTCCCAGACGGCACCCTGTTCCCTGAAGATGCTGGGCACTGTCCAGCTCTGCCTGCTAGGGATAACACTAAAACAAAGAGCAGTTTTGACAAAGGACTGCAAAATTTGTCCATTTAACATAATGGAAAGCAGAATGACCTTTGCGAGGCAAACGGCAACGGTTGCCCAGCGTGTGCAGAGCAGGGTCGAGCTTGAAACAAGCTGGGTCAAGCAATACAGCGGTGTCATTGAGGCTGTTACAGAGTACAGATCTTTTATTTGTTATAGTGAAGTACGTGACAGAAGCCAACTGAAATAATGGACTTCTGATTACTTTTGATTTCTGGATTGAATTCCTTTATTGTATATCTATGCAGCGCTTCTCATTATTGCAGCACAAGAGCTGAGGTGGAGGCCTTGGGTCGCCTTGAGTTTTGCTGAAGTTCCTCACTGTAAAATGTATTAGCAGAACTGCTTGTTAAATTTCCTCCTAGGCACAGTTTCAGCAGTCAGGGTGTCAGTGCTCTGGCTACATTGTTGTCTTGCAGTTAAAAAACACTAAAAAGTTCAAGGTTTCTTCACAGCCAAGGTGTGAAAAGTAATTAGAATGTATCACTGGGTGCTGGGTATAAGCAATTATCTATGAATATATAAAGGCTCTATTTTTCTCAACAAACAGGCGACATTGTTATAATTATTTAAAATGAAAAAGAAAGTCACTGATTCAGACATGGAGAGATTGGGCAGATAACTTTATTAGTTCCCAGTCTAAGGTCTGTAGTGCAGATGCTAATCTAATATCAAGACTGCATTAAAATAAAGTACAAAATATGGGAAAAGAGAACTCCATTTACCCTGTAAAGCTGGTGCTCTACGTGAGTTTGGCTTTTCTGCTCAAGGCCAGCTCTTTCCAACTTTCAGCCTCAGTTCTGGCTATTCAAGAACAGGGAAAAGGAGCACTAGTGCCTTCTTTCTTGCTCAGTACAGGATCCATCTGGAACACATTCCTTCTATCAAATATGCTGAGTTTTGAGAAGTTCTGAAAAAGTTAGTAATCAATTTAATTTTTGTTTGCATTTGGGTTTTGGTTTTTTATACCTTCTTTAACATTCTTGCTTTGTTTAGTAAATTGAACTTGTAAGCGGGAATTTCCCAGTGCAGAAGGGAGTCTGATAAAATACTGGCACTGTGCAACCTAATCCTAAGGGTTGATTTTTATTCAAATTTTTTTTTTTTAGTGTTTTTGAGACACTTGCTATGCATCTGTATTAACAATAAGAAAGCAAGAGCAACAAATACTGCTGTCTGTGTTTTTGCTGCTTTTTCCTCATCAAAGGGCCTGGCTGCTGTGTTAAGTGTCATGTTGCCCAATATTAAGTAGAGCCATTCCAACTGAACTGTATGGCATAAGTCCTGTATGACAGGAGATATTGAGTCTTCTGTAATCCAGGTGATGTTGGGATGACTGCTTTCCAAGCAGAAATATGAGTTCTGGTCCTGCTACTCAGGGCAGATGATATGTGAATATTCCGGTGTCCCAGAGTAGCATAGATTTCATATTGTACTATATCAAATTCAGCATGTATATGTTGTGGATGCTTATTACTGAGCAAGAGGATAATTACTGGTATCTCTTCTAAAATGCAGTCTGGTCATCAATTCTAAGATTTTTCTGGGTTTAGTCCATTCATCTGGTTTCTTGGTAGGCTGGAAGTAATGATTGTCAAAATTACGACTGCAAATGATGCACTGCTGTGTTAGGAAGACCAGTGCTGCATGTAGCAACAAATAATGGCAGTGGCTCTCAAGGAATATGGACCCTGGGGAGACCCGGAACAGCTGTATGCTTTATAGCATCAGGTACTCCAAGAAAAGTCAGAATAACAGATACCTAGAGTGAAATTATGGCTTTGAAGTTGTGCTATGACTCAAAACAAAGTGAGCAAATTGGGATTCTGAGGAGATCCAAAAGTTTCTTGTATCGCAGTAAGCATGGTTATATCAAATTATATTCTGTACTTCATAATTTAATGATAACTCCTTCAGGCTAAGATAAAATTTTATAATTTGAAATACATGTCTGTGCCTTCCATCCCTGGTCTGCCATCATCAAAACAAAGTCATTCTGACAATCTAAATTCAATCTTTCCTGTGGAATGATTATAGGGGAATTTAGCAAAATGCTATCTAGTGGTACCCACCAGTGGATCAGTATTAACATTTCCATTTGCATTTGAAGCTAATTTTCAAAGTATTTCTCTTAATTTGCTAGGAAGATACCTGTCAAGTTAGCAATTAAACTGTAATTTGGTCACTGAGGTGTTTACATGGATTAATAGATCTCTCTCTCAAGCTTATGCTCCTGGGTTTGAAATAATAGCTATGCTGTGTGGTAGCATGACCCCACTTGAGTTTCACACACACATGCACAAAATCAAATTCCATCACATTTTAATGCAAATTTTACCTTTGCAAATGATGGCCTGAAAAGAATGAGTTTCCATGGTAACCTTAGGGAACACATAACCTGTTTATCATAACTTCTCCATGAAGCAAGACAGGGGGTGGGGAACATGCTTTGATGTCAGCTGTATTTTTCTGTAGACAGCATTCTGCTGTAGCATGTATAGAGAATTAACCAAAATGCTCACATACTGTCCTTAATAAACTTTTTTCCCTTTCTTAGAAACAGAAGCAGTCATATGGAATAACATAGGAGGGAACTGCAGTAGGCAGTATTCAAAACCATTAACTGAACTTTCAGCCCCTGTCTATAGTTTGACAACTGGGTCAACATTTTGAAAGACCAATCACAAATTAATACTTAAAACAGATCTCTTCCATCACTTTTTCTATCCTTACTTTCCCTCCATGCTTTACATTTGGCCCTCAGGTATCCATGCTGCCTTTCAAAGGCACTTTTTAAGTTTTTTGTTTTCTTGTTCTTCCACTTCACTGCTGAAAGTACTGTTTGAAAAATACCTTGAAATATCTCTGAACTCCTACATTGTGGAGCTACCACAGAAAAGAATATATTGATTATACTTCACATTCAGTGCTGACTTTCAGAGTTGAGGTGGTAGCTTCTGAAGCTGCCATTAGTGAGGAGTGAGTTTGATGGCAGCAAGCATCTGCAAGGATGTATTTTTTCTGCAGATGCACAGTAACTCCTGGCTAAAGGAAAGTATGTCTGCAACGTTTTTTTAAGGTCATTAAGAGTAAGGAACAGATGTTGAGCTTTTTCAGAATGCTGCTTTGAAGTGCCATTTAGGAGTCAACTGACAAGACTGACCCTATAGGCAGTGATTTTTGGGACTGAAACACAGAGGAACCATTGCCCACAGTTACCCATCTGGTATCCATCTGGTACCAGCAAACAACAGACAGTACCAAATCTCAGAGAAACTGTACCAACTGCTAAATTGGTATCAGCAAGCAAAGAAGGTCACCACCCAACAGCAGTTGCAAGCAGGAGAAACAATGTCTGTAACATTTACAGACTGGTATCTGAAGATCTGGAGGAACCTGATGCCATAGCATATGGAAAGCAATTCCTTTCTCTAAGCCTGCTTATGCTGATGTTGTTTGCTTAGTATTAATCCAGGTTTGGGACTTTTTTTTGTTGTTGTTATTAACCATATTGAATTTGCAGGATGGAGAGCTTTTGTCATAATGCCAATGAGAGAGCACCTCCTTAGTGGCATCTATGTTTAACAAGATTAGGGTGGATTTAATACCCTGTGCCACAGACTAACCACTCAAATTCTAGGAGTACTGTTCCAGAGTGGTGTCAAATCACAATGGAAGGAGTTGAGGTTAACTTTCAAGTCTGTGATGATTTACTCTTTGCTGTTTTTCTTTGATGTGAAGTATTCTTCACCCCTGCTGTGGCAGGGGGGTGTTTCCCAATTTTATTGCCATCTTCTTCCTCTTCCCTTTGTTCATTTTCCCGCTTCTTCCACCTTTTCTTCTCTTGAAACAGTGTGCTGGTTTGTACAGTAGCTAAGTGTTTAGAATGTAATAATACAACAGTGAGAGATTTACTGCCTCTAGGCGCTACCCCTTCTACTCTTGAGGACCTCCAGCAAGGCATGATTTTATAGACAATGAAAGGCTCACTCTCCCCTGTGAAGCCGCCTGCCTGCAGGAAGCTTTTCACTGTCTATTTCCACTACTTGCTCTGCAATTTAGTTCCATGCCCTGCTATTTCCCCTTCCCCTCCCTCTTTCCTTCCCTGACATACACATGCATATACCCCCTGTGCACACATTCAGCACCAAAACCAGATGTAGGTAGATACGGCAAAATAGCAATCGCTCAATGTGTGCTTAAAAACCTCAAAAATGCCACAGACATTTTTGTCTTGTCATCCTCATCATAAATGGAAATATTGATCTATCCCCAGTTTGCTTTCCAGGTACTGACACTGTCATTTTATTTTCCCTAAAAAGAACACAAGCTCATAGCTGGGCTGCAAAGCGTGGCCATTACACCCTGGCATTGATGCCAAGAACTCTGCTGACTTAGCTAGAGAAAGATGCTGAAAGCCCATGACTTTGAGAGAAAATTCAATTCCATTTACTTCATACAGTGTCTCTCATGAAGTATTTCAAAATGCTTTATATCAGGAGATAACATAATGAAAAAATGCTTTAGAGAACTGGGTATTCAGATAGCCAGACGAAATGATACACAACAATGAACTGGAGTAAAAGAGAAGACAACTGTCATTTAAAAGCAGTAATCATCTGGATAAGTAGTCTTGTAAACTAATTACAGTGAGAAAAGGAGCAAAGAATGCAAAACTGGGAGGAACAAGAAGCAGTTTAGTTTCAAACAGGCTAAGGCAGAGGACTGGTTTCACGGCGGGGGGAAAGAATTGTGCACAGTATTGTAGAACAACTGCAGGAGATGTGCTTTAGAAATGTATTCACACGTATGTATTATGTATGCTGTATATTGCATCACAAGCATATCTCAGTGACAAGTTAAGTTATTCCCTCCAGTGGCTGGGAAGAGATTAATTACATTGGCCTGGTTCAGTGGAAGAGCAATTGAAATGCCCCTTTAGCTGGAAAGAGTCAATGCTGATGGGTACTGAGGGTTTTTTGGTTTGCTGCTTTTAAATTTTGCTCTCAGCTCGAGGGCCTCTGTTTGCCTCTACTCTGAGAATAGGTTTGCAAGTGAGGGTGTCGCAAATCTGGTGCTCATTAAAGACAATTAAGAGGTAGAATTAACCAAAACATATTATATGACTAATGGAAAAAGAAGCCACCCACAGAGACGGACACAGGCCAGGAAATTATCTCATTTTGTATGGTCACAGGAAACCATAGTCCTCCAGCACCAGAGATCGGGGACTCATGGAGCTAGGGTTCAGAAAGCAGAATATTATCTTTGTGGGGCTGTGCAAACTTTGCAGTTTTGGCTTCACCTCCATCTTTGCTATTTTCTCTCTGCTTAGTGTTGTAAGATGCAGCAAATACTGAGAGCTTGTTTTCTACTAAGCTAAGGCAATTGCCATGTTTTTAAACTGTTATGGGAACAGCCTGTTTCCCTTTTAAAGTTCCCATCTGTGTTTGTATTTCCCTCAGTCTATTGCCTTTATAGAGAATTTTCCGCTCTCTCTAAATCTAAACCATTCGTTTCACCTCCTTGAACAAGAGGTAGGGCATTACCAAGGAGGAAAAGTAAATCCTGAGATAATCAGCCCTGCTTAATTCCAGCATGGAGCACTGCTGTCATCAGTGTTCCTGGTGTTCATTGCATAGGGAGAAAGGACAATGACTGTAAGTACGTACATTTGTGTGTGCATGTATATATGTGTACATATGTATATATATATATGTGGGGAGAGAGAAAGACAGACAGAAGGGGAGCACTTAATTGCCTAGCAATCTGACTGACCAAGTAGCGTTCTGATTGCATACAGCTGATTTTGTAAGTGAAAATTTTCAAAACTACTCACCAGCAAAACCAAGATCATCAGTGACTCTGGAGTGTGTGCCTGTGTTTCTTACAGGGAAGAGGAAAGATGGGTTGATTACTATGTCTTTTTTCCTTTAGACAAGTATGTTTTTCTCACCCAAGGGAAATGCATTCTAGCAGCATGAACATAACTATTAATCAACACTTAAGCAATAATCAGTGAATGAAAAATGATGACCAGAAACTGAAACTGTACTTGCATAGCTACTTCGGTGCTTTTCCTTCGAGATCATGCCCTTACATTTTAACATGAACAATTCTTATAAAATTAGAGCTGATATATTCCAAAAGGCGGTGATTTAAAAAGCCAGCGTTTATTTTTCACTTTAAAAAAAAATTACTAACGGTGAATGGTACATTAAGATCTGCATAAGTAATATTATAAAGCTACCTCAGTAGTCTCTGAGATAGATCCTCAATTGATGTGAACCAGTAATATCTTATGGGGTTACTTCAGAGATAGGAATGCCGAGATCATCATCACTAGAATGCTGCATTCAAATCTGTGAAGACGTGTGCAGGATACAGAGATATAAATGTTTTTCCTGTGTATTTTCACCCAAAAAGGAGATACAGCCACTGAGAGATGCAGGTGTATGTCAGCTTTGGGAATGCCTCCAAGAGGAATCAAATGCTATTGAAATTAAAACAAACCACCCTCATCAGTATTTAGCATGCTTTCCTGAATCAGGGCCAAGGTATGTGGTAGCACCCAGCAGAAACCAAGGCTGTGACGCTCTACTAGGAGTGCAGCAATACATTCCTTTAGTTCCTCAAGATGTTTTTTGACAAACTTAGTCACAGTTCTAATAACATCAAGTGTTCTTTGGAATAATCTCAAAACCAGACTAGTATAAAATGCTTAAAGTCAGCATGCTTAACAAAAAGAAGGCTCAACGTTCCCTGTGACTGAGCCCAGAGAACAGAACTTTAAGAGTCTACAAGATCATGACTTTGTGATTGGGCGGTGAACAGGCACCTATAGCCATCTGTTAGTTCACCTTGCTGAGTGATTTACCCTGTATTTTCTGTTGGCAATGAAACAAAAATGTTCAAGTTGGTTGCCAAACTGCCCAAAACAAACTTTGAAGGCATCGGACCATGATTTGAGAACCTCTAACAATTACACTGTCGAGATGTCTGTAAAATGGAGCAGGAATAGAAACACAAGGTTTCTCAGGACCTGCTGGGAAGATACTGCTTCCTTCCTTTTTCTTGAAAGCTGTCCTACAAACAAGTTTGTAACAGGGAAGCTGGAAGTGCTCTCTCTCCAGTGGTGGAGGTGTTTTTTGAGAGTTTCTGTGGAACATCATCTTGGTTTGCTATTGCAGCCACTTAGCAAAGAAAAGCACCACCAAGAATACCAAAAAGAAGTATTAAAGGTGCTGTCTTATATCCAAACAATGGTAAAGCAGTACCGATGGGCTCATATAACATTAGACGCTTCTTTGAGGACTGCTTCTGTCATTAAAATCAATGCAACTTAATTAAAGCAAATTATAGATAGATACATCTATAAATAAGATATTAAAGTGTGCTGCTGAATATGATAATTGCTGCATATTTAGCAATCAGCGTGTGTGTTCTGCTTTTGCCAGGAGGGATTTCTTTCAGTGGAATCAATGGAGCTTTATTAAAAACCATCCAAATTAGAGGGAGAAATGATGAGTGTTATAATAACGCAAAATCACTGTTTCAACTTTCATTGCAAAACCAGGAAAGCAAAATACATCCCTCTTTGTGTATGTTAGGAAAACATCAGGAAAATTCTTTTGAATCATGGACACTGGTAGAATTTTTAATTTTTACCTTTTGATGCAAAACATAAAAAAGCTGGATGAAGGAAAACATGGTTTTTGTGCTGGAGGTCTTGGAGAGTAGGCTAATTACGGTATCGCAGCAGTAAGAAATTAAGAAAACCCCTTCGATCAGCTTCCTCCATTTCACATGGAACATCCATTTCACATGGAACATCCAGTTCCCTGCCGTACATAACCCACTTCTGTTTTAACAGCCACAGAAAGTGTTAGTGAATCAAATTGTGCTCTTAAATTTCGCTTGCAGTCCCTAGAACCAGACAGACTGTTGAAATGCAAAAAATAAAATGGGTGAATTTTGGTGCTTCACCTGTGTATGAAACATTGAGACTGGGGTGGGGAGCAAATCCACTTTTACCTCTCTCAGTTTTTCTTCAGTTTTCACTTAATTGAAAACAAAAACCAACTGTGTCTCAGCAGAGGGGAGACCTGAAGGTTAAAGGGCAAATTCCGTTATACCATGGCTCTTTTTGGCATGCTGAATCTCAACCCATGTGATTAGAAACGCTCACAGACAAAAGAAGAGCTTTGAGAACAGAGGTCAAACCAGCATCTGAATCAAGTCCTTTAACAGATGATCACAAGACTATTGCAAAATCTACTAGGCAATGCAGCAGTTCTATGTGCCATGTTTATACACAGACTTTAAGGCAAAAAGATGAACTGGGTGGCATTTTCAAAGCACTTGGGTGATGGCAGAGCACATGCCTCGCTTTGCAGCCTTCCTGGGATGGCCTCTGTCTTTTAGTGCATGTCAGTCATAAAATACAACAGTAGTACCATGCCATTTTTAATGGGGAGAAAACCACAATGCACAAGCTCAAGTGATTTTCCTGAGCATACACAGTGAATAAGTGAGAAAGTTAGGAGTCCCAGGACTCCTATCTTCATAAGCTCTTCCTGATCTCTGATAATTTTAAGTCAGGCGTGACTCAAGTGTAGTCAGCAGTGTTTTGCACCAGGTTCACAAACACGTAGCTAAAATCACATCAGCCTTGACGAAGTTATGCTGTTGCTACTTACCTCGTGGGCAGCACACACTCCTCATTTTCTTTCTGATCTTAATAATTGAAATGTTTGGAGGAGGTTTATTGTTCAGAAGCGGGTAAAACAAAGGGTTAACAATAAAAATTAAACAGACAAAGGAGATGTTTAGCGTGTAAGTGAAAAATGAGTGAGCCTGAATACAACACCCACTGTGTATTATTCCTTTTTAAGAGTGTGAAATCTCTGACTCTGACTGGTGGTTTCTCTGCAGCTAGTTAAGCCTTAAACAAATTTTTTAAAAAACTCATCTTTGCAAAAGTGATCAAAGTTTCCTATATGCAGCTCTAAATAAAATACCTGCAGGAAAGGGAATGGTGACTGCAGCTTTCTGAGACAGCCACCCTGAAAATGGCTTGGCATCATTCTTTTCCTTATGAGTAGTACCCATGGTCTTGGGTCTTCCGTGTGCCAGCTTCACCCTGGATGGACCTGGAACAGGGCACTCGGGTAGCTCAGGCAGGAATTTGTGAGAGGAGGTAGAGCCCCAGGCAAAAACACACTGTCCTGTGGAATGTGTCTCCACTGCTAAGGGCAGGGAGTTGCTGCTGGCATCTGTTCGAAGTGTGGTAGCTCTCACCTTGAGCTGTGTGCGAATGCATAAGAAAAAGTTGATTCTGGGTTTATGAAGCTTAAACTTTAAAAATGATTGCTATAGTTGTTCTTGTTCATACCACAATGGCTGTCCAACCCCAAACACCTTGACCCATATGAAAGGGGCAAAGGAGGCTTTCATGCTAGCAGCTAGTCTTTTAGCCTTTAACAAATGCTCCAGGAGGAAGGGATTGATAGGCAGGTGAGGAGGAATGAAATGCAGTGTCTCCCGGGAAAAAACACGGCCTCTTGCACTTTTTTGCACAGTTTTCAAGGTAGTCTCAAGCTTCAGGAGGAAGTAAGTCCTTTCACTGCTCTTAAAGAATTGTTCTTCTGCAGCCCCAGAATTTTCCTGCGGGCAAATCTTAGACTTGTTTCTAGATACCTGCCTGCAGGTATACTCTACTTATGCCTTAAAATTTATTTGCAAATATTTGAATGCTCTAAGATATTTATTTCTGGCTTGATCTACAAGTGCATGTTCACATCACCTTTTTTATGTTTTTTTTCCTGGAAAGTTTTCTTAGGGAGAATTGGCAGGTCAGAGATACTAGCTTACCACTTCCCTGTATTGGAAAGCTCCTCGAAGTGCCGTGCGGTTACTGTGTTTGCCAGGGACGTAGCTTGCACTGACACCTGCACAGCTTTTGTTTTCTCCTTTTCTTTCCAGTTGCTTTCTCTTTCTGTTTTTGATCGGCATGTGAAACTATGACTCTTTCTACGGTTTTCTGTCCTGAAACAAATGTGAATTCCATTTGTCCAGGGAAGTGGAGGACCCCCAGCCTGTGCTTGTTATTCTCTGCCTTTTGGCCCTTCACGTTGGTCCCCTGCTGAAAGCTGTGGACTTGGAGAGGAGAGCAGCACACGGTGCCCGCATCACGCTTCAGTCTGTGCTTCCCCCAGACTGCTTCTGCCTCAGGGGGACTGGCAGGGGTTTAATTAAAGATGCAGAGGTGTTATAGGGTTTTCTCTGAAGTGATGCGTTTCTATCGTGGAAATTTTGTTTGCTAATGGAAATTACTGGTTTTTTTTAAAAAGAGACTTGAACAGAAAAAATATTACTAGCTGTGTAGAAAAAAATACCTTTCTGGCACACAGAAAATCCTGACTGAAGGCATAGAGTTATGTGGATGCAGTGTCTTGCCTGTTTGTCTGGTACTTTGTCTCCAGGTGTGGCCACTGCTGTGTGCTGCAGAGAATTCTTTGGGATTCCCAAGGGGATGATTAGGAGAATAACCTGCTGGTACAGAGGTTTCTGCCTGCTCTCCCTTTCAGGGAATGGCTGACTTTTTGAGGCTTTACCTCTCTTCAGCCTATCAAAGGCTTTTCTGTCTTCTCTGAGCTGATGCTAGTTGTTTTGATTCATATGTGTGTCCAGCTTATTAATTTTCCATTCTACAAAGGGCTTGGCCATACCAATACTTCATAACAGTTAAGTTTCATGAATTGTTTGCTGTTGTTTTTTGGCAAAGATAGCATTTCCTTTCCTCAATTTAAGCATGCTGCTCTTTTAATTGCATTGATGGGATGATGTCTGTTTCTGTGTTTATCTCTACCCCGTTATTTTTGCATATTCATGTTTTGCTTGTTAGTTGAGGCCGCTCTAGACTAAGAGATGATCGCTTCATAATGATGGGTCTTATTTAAGTTGATGTCGTTAATTTAAACCCTAAAAATACAGGAGCATGTTTTGGATCATTCTTTCTGTTGTGCATTACCATACATTTGTGAAACATGTATTTCATCTGCTGTTGTGTTCTCTCTTTACTGATTGGGGTGCTGGGTCTCAAAAGCTCTTTCAGCTGCCTCTGATATAGACTCAACTAATTAATGCACCCTCTATCAGCTCCTGTGCCTCACTGGTCACCTCGTGGCCAGTGTCCATTTGGCTTTGATAAGATTTCCAGGTTTTAATGCTTTTTTATTAAGGTTACTGTTTGCTCACCTAAATGTTTTGTGATTATTAACTGTGTAGTTAAAACCTCTGCACCTGGACTGAGGGCCAGCTGCATACATTGTGTTTCAGGGAAGGAGGAGAAGCTGGAATACTTTTATCTTGTTAATTAGTGCCTTTCATGCCGATTTTTAGCTTAGTTTGTTGTAAAAGACAGCAAGGAACTCATTGCTTTGACTCTCTCTGAAACAGAAATAACTTCTATGAAGGAGGTATTTCCATTTTCGCAATTTCTCTTTTCATCGGGGTAGTATTTTATTCCGGGCACCATTTTGCTGGTGGCTGAGTGATGATATGTTTTTGCTGTCGCATGGACAGATGGAGAAGGGAAGGAAGAAGAAATGGCTAAGTCTTTAATTAGCCATGCAGAGCCAGAGCATGCTTTTCCAGTGCATCGGGGGTTTTATATAGGGTGTGGAGACACAGCCGCTCAATGGATTCAAATTAGCAAAATTGTGTATCCATCGCCAGGGTGTTTCTATGGCAACTGTCTCTCAAATCATATATACAAACAGACCTGGCAGGGGGTATCGCCTTCTATTTGGTCTGTAGGAAACCATCGGAAAAGGGGTGTTTTCAGGCTGCAAAAAGGCCTCGTGATGTAAATATTTTTTACTTTCTGGTGACTAGTATAACTTTTGGGATCACTGCTCAATGCTGGTGCAGTTCCAGATCTGTTTGTGTTTTTGCACATTGACTGCTGTTACTCCTGGTAGGTGTGAGAGTGATCACCAGGAAATTTGCACAGGGTTGTAAATGCACAGTTACCAGGTGCATCCTTGAGCTCACGTGCACCTTGCCGCTGCACATAATTAATAGCCTATCTACAGCCATGCAGGTAGGCCATGCAGGTAGGCCATATACTGCATGGCTTTTGTGCTGAGCAAACCAAATTACACGTTTAATTTTTTTTCCCCTCATTCTTCTTCATAAAACAGCAGAAATCTGGAGGCTCTTCTTTCACCGCGTACCTGGTGGATTAAGGGAAATTATCAGCCTGATCAAATTAGCAGCGTAAGAACAGCCAAAGTGGCTGTGACTCTTCACCTAAGCGACTCTATCTTTATAAATTGTCTCTACATGTCACTTTTTCTGGTGGAAAAAACGAACAAATTATCCATTTAGCCTACAGCCCTCTTTTTGAAATGTAGGGCAATTATTGTTATTTTTCGCTCGTGCAAAGTCAGGCACTGCCAAAGCATGGGTCATTTCAAATCAGAGATGGTTATTTCTTGTGGCCATCAGCTCCATGAGGACTCTTTTCTGTTTTGAGTCAGATAAAGGGGAGTTAGCAAGAGGCCGGTGCTAAATAATTTGTTTCACTTACGATTATCTTGGAAGTTCAGTAAGTGGCAAGGTGCATAACAGTATTTGTCTAGGAATTCCTAAGCTTGCCTAGTAACTCCAAGCGATAGTGCCTCTCTGTGCATTGGGCTTGGCTTATGTAATGGGTCCACAAGAGATTGTACACAGAAATGTTATGTAAAGGTAGATAACACTTACTACGTCTGAGTGCACAATCTTTGCTAGTGTAGAAGCTTATATATCTCTTCAGTGAAAATGCCATATTGTGTGTAAATTCAGGACTGACAGAAATGTACTCTAACCTGTAGAATGTGAAAAATGTGTTAATTTTGTTTGTTTTCTCTTTTTCTAATCAGACCTTTGTTGAAAGCTTGGTGTGATTTATTCTGTTCTTTTTAATGAATTGTTAAAAATGTTTGAAAAGGCATTAAATCTTCTTTTCTGCTATTAATCTGTAAAAGGGGAAGGGGATTTTAAATGGCCTCTTAGTATATTGCTTTATAAAACTGCTGATTCTAGCAGCACCAGAATAGGAACACATACTAATGTAGGAAATACTGAAGGCAGTCAGAGCCTCCCGCATTTATGGAGGAAAAGACTAATAGCTCCATTTTAACAAGGCTCTTAACACTTTGGGCCATCAGCAGGCATTGAGTGAGTGAAATTGGGAGAGCTCCTGTGTGCTAAAAGCATTGAAGTTCACCATTTTGTACCCCAGTTGGAGCCTTCCTGATAGAATTGTGCTCTTCAGCCAACTCCAGTTGCCATCTTGAAAACAAACCAAGTAGCAAGCTGGCATTTTGACCGAGTGCACTAATGCTTCACTTTTGAAATAGCACCAGGGCATGATAAATGCACTTAACTCTCAGTTGGATACGTAGCTTTGCAGTGGTGTTAGGGAAAGTTTTTGGAATTGTGTTAAGAACGAAAGCAAAGCCTGTTTATATCATGTTTTATACTTGAGCAAAACACACAAGTGGAGAAAAAACAGCAAACTTGGTACTAAGATGCTAGCTTTGATTCAAGTAATTATGCCACTAGAATCAGAAGGGGTGTGCTTAATTAGATTACATCCTCATGTTACTGGATTCTAGGAGGAAGGCCAGCCAGGAAAGGAGAGAGAGTATCCCAGCTAGCACACAGACGAGGAAAAGGTTCTGAAGATTGTACGTGTTCTAAACAGTTCTTTGATATAGAAGCCTTTCTTGTTAGCAGTGATAAGATTATGTATGGGATTTGAAGCTTCTTTGAGCCCCTGCCTTTCTTTTGTTGAGTTTGGCATGTTGCAGCATCATGTGTCTTCTGCTTATCATTTTGAGATGCATTGTTAGTAGCTGAGCTGCATAATTGATCTTCATCTCTAATTACTCTCCTCTCCACAGGTGCCTGGAAAAGGTCCAGATGGGAGCTCATACAATCTGCATTTCGAGGGAATGGAAAGGCAGTATGCATCCTTACCCAGGTACAGCACTGAGCCTCATACACACACACACTCTTGATTCACCTTCCCTCCGATGGGTAGGGAAATCAGCCCACAGCTGACGTCCGACTCCAACATGAGAGATTATTTTGCAGTTTTGTCACCTTTTGCTGCTGATTTAGTGCTGTCTTTATAACTGTACTATTAATTTTGACTTTTGAATGTAAAATAAAAAAGGTGTCTCATTGAACATGTCAGCAAGAGTCATGAGCCATAGGTAGAGAACATGACACTGAGGAAGCTGGCTCTGCAAGGGTTGTAACAGGTTGTAGCAGAGCATAAATGACCGAGTTTATAGCGATATAATCCTAGCTGTCATTGACAGAGTACTGCTGTGGAAAGCCTCCACTACAGCAGCCACAGCTACTGAAGTCCCGCTGTTGCTGCCAGGACTGCCTGACTGGCAGTCCTATTCCAGCAGAGCATCTCTGTGCTTTAACTGAATGCTGTGGAAATGAGAGTGAATTCTCTGAGGGCTTTTTTTAATTTTTAATCCTTATCAACTCAATGAAGAGTAATTCTAGTCTGAAACCGGTGGGGCATAACAAAAAGGAAGCATTTCAGAGATTCAGTCTCATTTCTATGGGAGTTCTAATAGCAGAGTGTAAGATTTAGCGAGCCAGAAAGGGGAGCGAGAGGATGCTGGAAGAGATAATGGGAAGCAGTGGAAGGAAAACAAAATTAGAATATTCCCCCTTTAGAACTAGAGGTCTGGGAAAGACCTTAGAGGGATTGTCCAGTCCACTTTTTGGACCTACAAGCAAGATAATTTGTAAAAAGTAAAGCAAAAGTAGCTATTTCCAAGCCAGAAATTCTTGATTTCTTCACTGTGGAGTAGTGAAAAAAGCTGGCTTTTAGACAAACAGTGAATAGTTTCTTTTTGCTGCTTTTTCCACTGAGCTATTTACATTCAGAGGTGTCACTGGAGAGATTGATTGATAAATATGTAATGCTGTGTCCAATTCCAGATGAAAATACAAAGAATATCTTCCTTTTTGAAACCAATATATAAAGGCTGTCTCACAAGACATTGTTGGATGTTTGTAGGCATTTTTAATGTCCATAGTTTCTAAACCAAAGGATGTGTCTGTAGTTTAGTTACTGTCTTCAAACGATATATGTGTCAGCCATCATTTTGGAAATTCGTCCTGTGTGGTAACTGCCTTTTCTAACAGAAGCCTGCTTTCCAGCAGCTTGTCCTATATGTATTTCTTGACTGACTGTGGATATTTCTTCCTCTCCTCGGTAAATAGCCATCTTTTTTCATAGTCCTCCAACACTGGTGTTTCCTGTCATGCCTTTAGCAGTGATTTTTGCAGGTTCGTTAGCTGTAGTTCAGTTATGTACACTCTCTTCAATCTATTTTAAACTTCTGTCTTGTTGAGTACTTCCTTGTGGATTACAAGAATAAGTAAGCAGTTGGTGCCCAGTGTAACTATTATCAGTTTTCGTATTCCTGTATCACGTCTCCTTTTATTCATTTTCTCTTCAAGCTAATCAACCTTATTTTTCAATCTTTATAAAATGGAAGCTTCCCGGTGAAGTAACTTCCATCACCCAGAATTCTTTTTATTTCACTGGTATTCCTTTCAAGCGAGGATGACCAGAAGTGAGCACAACAGTGCAGATGCAGATGTGCCCTTGCAGTGTTCTCTGTATTCCTTTTGTCCTGTTCCTTTTCAAACCCACTGCATCCTCAGCATGTCCCCTATGTGTGTGTACTACTCACCTCTGCACCCTGTGTTTTTGTGGTGGTGGTTTGTTTGTTTTTTAGTAAGTGTGTCTGTCTGAATCAGGTCATGAATTTCACAGTGTTCTTCCCAAAGTCTCCATTTAGCTTGCTAGAAACATGACTCTCCAGCTCTTATGACAGGTTTGAGTATTTAGCTGGCTGGGACTCACCATTTAGGAAGTCATCCAAACATTCAATAAGCTTTTGAAGATCGGTGTGAAGAGTGTCATTTCTTTCAGTGCCTAAGAAGATTATGCTGGAAGTGAGAGGGCCTGCACTTCCGCGGGGTTGTATGTGCTGCCTGACCCGAACGCTCGCACTGCCACGCACCAGCCGTGCCACTGCCGTGGCTCCAGAGGGTTTCCACCCTGGCAGGAGCAGAGCTTTGGAATAGCACACCTTTGGGTGTGCCTCAGTCCAGCAATCGGCTGCTGGCTTTTATACTTTGGGTTTGTAAGTTTTGCGGTTTCACGGTACTGCAGTAATTAAGCGCTGGCAGTCACAAATGACTAGACTGCTACAGTGAAGTCTAAATCCAGAAGAAGGGGATGCAGTCTCATTGCCAGCCACTAATGGAAGTGAGTGATTTCTTTTGTTCTCATGGCTGACTGCCCAGGAGTATAGAGGAATCCAGGTAAAAACCACCCATTTGCCAACCTATTCTCAGTGGAGGATCTGTGAATACTACTGTAATGGGCAGCATTATTTAAAAAAATAAAAAAGAGAGAAAAAAATAGGAAGATAAAAAGAAGTACAGAGGGTGGTATTTCATCAGAGAGCAGCTTTCTTCCCCCCAGCATTCTAGTACTGGTTCACGGTTTCCTGCCCTTGGGTTTATTCCCCTCCTTGTCTTGTCCTGGCCTCATCTTGCTCAAACCACTGAGCTGCATTTGTTATGGATGTGGGATATAACTGTCTGCACTTAGCCATTTAAGTCCAGTTTAGTAAGATACTCAAAGAGGCTTCAGATGAGTGTCCTAGCTGCTGGGAACAGATTCTTACTGCAACATTGTGTTGAGTCCAGGAGGATATGACCTTTGCCTGCTGCTCTGGTGTGGCACACACAAGGAAAAGTGCTTGGACTGCAGCTAGTTTTACTGGATGAGGAGGGAGGAGAGAATCTGTGCTACATCAAGAGTAGCTGGGACCTACCCAGTGAAACTGTTCTGCTTCCCTGGAAGCCAGCAGGAGTCATGCCAGTGTGTGTGGGCATGGACAAATTGAGTAAGAGGGCTTTGGTTTTCCTCCCCACTGGGCAAGAAGGAGGAATGGTCACCTGCCAAATAGCTTTATGACTGTCTGGTGCCCGTAAGGCAGTACCGTATTCCTGTGCAAAGGCACACATCCTTCATGAAGGAGAAGTCAGACTGCCAGCAGCATCCAAACGTATCTACTGCTGAGTTGTAAAAATCTTAAGTTTTGAAACGTCATTGCTGCTTTGCCGTTTTGTTTTGTATTTTTCTGTCTTTGTCTGAAGCTGCTAATTTAAGCCTAGATATTATGGGCCAAATTCAGGTGATATAGCTGTATTAACTGTATTTGAGGAATTTAGCTGTGTCAAATGTGCTTGCCTTTTCAGTAGATGCAGCAGAAAATCCAGTGTTCCCGTCTCACTGAGCTCAGTGACGCCCTTTTTGCCTTTGAGTGGAGGATCTGTTCCTGTGTAAGGTTACGTTTTTAATTAAAAGCTGAAAACGGGAGGCAGCAGCCTTTGGAGGAAAGCTTTGTATGTGACTGGCTTAATGAGTGGCCAGCTGAGTTCCGTAGTTAAGTTCCTAGGTAAAATAATGCCAGTCTGTAGACTTGGTTTGGAAATGTCTACAGAGGCAAACATCTGAATTAGATGATAAGTGGCTGTGGCAGGAGAGTGGCAGGTCTTCATCTCACACTACATTGTGCTGTTCTGTCTGCAGAAAGGCAGCAAAGTGGGAAAGACAGAATGGAAGGCTTTGCAAGAGAGATACAGTTCTTTGCACTCAATACTTACACATTGCCCTGGGGCTACGGCTAAGTAGTGCTGAGTAGTAGTATTAAGCAATGTTAAATCTTCCTGCTTAGGAGAATGGCTTGCTTCTTAAACCTCTTAGCCTCTTCTTTTGGGAAGAGCAGGAAGGCAAGGATGTGAGGGTCAGAAAAACATTTGTATTTTTTAAACAGTTTTTAATGCCTGCTTTTTTGGTGTAATCCAGAATATTTTCTTGGTGGAACTATGGAATAGATGTGAAGCTGCAGCTGCTGTGTTTGTATATAGTTTTGTTTTTGAGCTTGCTCTTGTGGAAGTCTGTCTTAATGTAAATCACAGTCTTGCCAATGGCAGCCTTGTTTGGAGAAATCTCGTGTTCAAGGACACGTTCTTTTCTGTGTTGATGGAAAAGCTGGCTGTGACCAAAAGCAGACTGTCAGACACTGAGACAGGACATTGGTGACATGATGAGTGTAGATCAGAAAGCTCAGCCATCTTTCTGGTAAGAAATGCTGATTCCAAAGGAAAGCTAATACTCCAGACTTTCTCTGGAATCCTCACATTACTGAAAAACATGCGTTTTTGTTGAGAAAAGGGGTGGGGCTGGCAAGGCAGGAAGAGCATTAAGAAATAACTGCTAGCATGGAAAAATGAATTCAGGCTGTGTAGATGAGTGCAGCTGTATTGCTGTGCCCGGAAGGAGACTGCTGGGCAAGCTGGTAAGTGGCTCGCAGGGTATCTGTCTTAAATGTAACGTGCACCTTAAAACTGGGAAACTTGCAAAGGTGTTAAGGCACTAGCCTTGCAGTACAGGACAGCATGTAGTCTGGCCATGCTGGAAGCTTCTCTTCAGATTGACCATGCAACTCGCACCTCTTAAGGCAGTAGCTAAAAACAGCACATACTCCACTTCTGGGTATGAAGCCAGAAAGGACAGTTTTGATCACCTTGCCTGAGCCCTCCAGGACCATCTACAGTTTTGCATCAAACTGAATTTCAATTTTGATCCATCACATTACTTCTATAAACGTATTTACAAAGGCATCTAACCTAGAATTTAAATGTCACATTGTGGAGAAATCATTACATTCTTCAAAAGTTAATTATTTTACTGTTTAAAAGGATTATGCCTTTTTTATATTTTTCCTAAGTCTGAAATTACCCAATTTCAGTTTCTGGATACTGTGGTAAATATTTTTTCTGCTAGATTTAAGAGCCAAGCCCACAAAAAGCTTTCCCCTTCAGTATTTCTATGCAGTGATCATTTCTGTTATCTTTTAGCCTCCCTTTCAATAGATTAAATAGGTTGAGCACTTAGATCTTACACTATAGAACATGAAAACAGCATTGACTCAAGGGGCCAGAGTCCCCATGCAGTCAGTTCATGAGGTAGCCTCTAGAGTTGAGTCAAAAACATTTCCAACTCTTTGGATCAAAAGCAAAGTTTCTGTAACTCCTATGTCATGAAGAGATAAGGTTCCTTAAACAGAAGGAATGGATTACTTGGCAAGTTTCATTAGCTTTTTCTTGCACTTGAGTGTTCCTGCCTTTATTTTACTAACCAAGTTTATTTCAAAATGCAGGATTTCTGTAATTTAGTTGAATCCCAAAAACATCATCAGAAAGTGACTTAGCACAAATGACAAGAAAAAGTTGCCTGTTAAATAAGTCATCATTACTATTGTCTAGCAGAATCTGAAATTAATACACTGATATAACTTAAATATGTACATAGTGTATTCTCCTGGTTAAAAAGAAATCACAATTTTAGTGCAGACTATAATTAGCTGTAAATCGCCTTGTCAGAGCATTCCCAGCCTATGGGAATTGACTAATCAAGGATCACAGATGAAAAAGCAAGGTTTAAAATCAGTTATTTAAATCAAAATACCCTGTTCGTTGGGTTAAATCACTTTTTTTTTTCTTTAAATTACTTTGATTTAACTTATTCCATCCCATGTTGAAAAAAATCTGTCCCTCTTCTCATTTTGTATACTTTGTTTACATTCTTCCTTGACATTCCACAGTATGTTATACAGCATCCACCCAGCAGTGCAGTCGTGATTATAGCCGTCAGCTGAGGGATGTGGTGTCCTGGTTGTTTTTTGATGTTGACCCATCTGCACTGACCCAGTGCCATGCAGTGGCACAGTGGTTCTCAGTAAGTCACAGTGTTGCTCTGTCCCATAATACTGCTGCTGTTCTGCCAAGTTATGTTCCAGGGACCTTCTTAGTGCTCAGACACTTCTTAGCAATAGTCTGCCTCTCAGTTTTCCACTGTTCCTCTCTTCCGTGGACTTCATTACATGGCTCTACTGAATTTGGTTTTTTCTTTTTTTTAGCCCAAAGTTGTGCTTTATGGCAGGCAGAGGATGGCAATGCTGATGCAGACTGCAGGTGTCGCAGGGAATGCCATTGCTGCCTTGTAGCACTGTTTAAATGGGAGCATCATTCGCCTGGTTAAAAAGAGCATCTGCAGATATATTTTTATAAACTGGGGGGGGGGAGTTTGCTGAAAATTTAGTGGCAGTGAAATAATTTATCAGCCCAGTGCAGAATCACCAAAGTCATGGTCTGTCAGTGAAACCACGTTGCTGGACATATACAAACCAAACCTATTAACTTTTGGTGCATAACATAATACACAATATTTTTAGTATTGCCCAGATTTTCCCTTCAAAGTGGTGGAAAACAGTGACGGGCAGGATGATGGGAAAATATTTTGTAGTTTCGGGTAGCTGGAAAAAGTCTGTATCTCCACCATTTCTCATATTGATTAAAATTAAGAGAAGAGGGTCAAGAGAAAGATCTGAGAACTAATTGTGAGTGGTCTTTTTTAATTTTCAAAATTAACCATATTTTTTGCAATATTCCCCTGACATAACTGCAAAGGTAAGAAGACTTGATAATTTGGAGTCTTAAATAGGATTAGAGCTCAGTTGGGCACAAACGTGAATGGCCCACCTAATTTCATCATCCTAGTCATGTGAAATGTAAGTAATATTCAAACAATATATTCTACAGTATACTTGATTATTAACTTTCTCTTCTGTTTTAATCATCTAAAGTAGTATCAGTAACTCAGGAATATTTTTAAAATATTATTTTTATCTTGACAGCTGTACTTTCATTGAAAATGCAGCAAAATCTTGTCTGTCTGTATCTTCCAATGTGGTGATCTAATTATAAATGAAATGTGTATGGTTTTAGTTGGGTCTTAAGTCCTGGCAGATGAATTTAGAATTGGCTTTAATGGAAATACTGATCCTACTCAAGGACTTCCAAGTTAGATTGCATTAAACCAGCCAAGATGAAATACAGGCAAAGAAGATCATTCTTACATGCTAGAGCACAAGCTTGGGAACCAAGGGGATGTGTTCATTAAAAAATTAGCTTAAATGCAATATCAAACAGTGTAAGATTTGCTTAACTAACTTCACTTATCTCTGCAAGATAATAAAACTGAGTGCAGTGGAAACTGCCCGGTGTCTCTGAGGTGTCAGGGAGGTTATTGTATTTCCAGGACAGCGTCCAAATCCTTAGCAGGACACCAGATTTGTGATACGTACGTGCAGCAGAAAGCTGGAAGTGCCTTGTTGCAACTTGTTCTGGTTTATCTCAGTTTCAGTTACTCTGTTGCAGTGTGCCATGATATTAATATCACCTCAGTGTCATATGTGAAGTCTGAAGGCTTTTTTTGTGTGTGTTGTCAAAACACATTTGTTCAATACCATGCAGAGTTTATAAATAACCTGTGTGTACTTTCTATAGGGAGAGTCTTGGGCATTAAGAGCAGAGCAGGTAGGAAAGAGTCAGTGTACTGTAGAAGTTTCAAAACATGGTCTTGTGTCTTTCTCTTAAGACTTCGCTGAAAGGCGGAAAGAAAATTTTAAACAGAATCACAATTACAGAAATCTCTATGGTGAATTCAAAAGGAAGGAGATCTGGTTTTAAAACATACCTCCAGCTTTCTAATAAAATAGAAATATCACTTCAAATGAGCGGGATGCCTCTATCCAAGCCAAATTAAGTCTTAATACGGAAAAGGTATACTTTAAAAAGTCAGAAAGGTTGAGGTTCATGACATCAAATCATAGATTGTGGCTGTCAGGCCACCTCTATAATTTCCATGGGAATAACTAAAGAAATTTGACCAAAGAAAATGTCTGCAACAAGTAGGACATAGCTTGAAAAGAACACTAAAAGCCAGATGTCCCCGAAGAATACTTTGGAAATGTAGGAGGCAGCAGACAGGGGTGGGTTTTGTCAGTTTTTCTAATAAGTCAGTCAACTCCTCACAGCAAAACCCAGCTAATGCAATGTGGAATAGTTTAAAAGTCAATTAATATTTTGAAACTGAACAGCCAGCCTTTTGCAAGGAGGTACTAGCAGGAGTAAATAAAAATACTTTCAAGTGTCACATTTACAAAAAACATGGATCTGGTATGGATTTTAGTGTATAACCAGCCATAAAGACCTCCCACTCAAACAAAGGGCACCAAGTTCAGCTTAAAAATACAGGAGGTGGAGGAAAATATTGCCTTTGAATAAAAAGGCTTGAATTAATATTATAAAATTTAATGAAGTCGTGGAGACATTGCCTCAGAAAAGAAAGCTGTATTAGCTATGCCTCTAGTGAGTAAAAGAACAAAACAACTGTTAGGGAACAAAATATTAATGAAAGAAAGAAGCGTCAGTACAGAATGGTTAGGTTGAGATGAAGGATCTGTGCAAAAAAGATAAGTGAATGCAAATTAAAAAGAAGATCATCAAATTTTCAAAAAAAGCATATATCCCATCCAATGCATCAACAGAGTGATGTGCTGAGTGAAACCTGGGGAATAAGATTTGTGCTACAAAATGCAAATCTATCCATTGCATTGTTGAGATGGATATTGAAATCACTCAGGAGACCAGCAGGCTGGGAAGCTCAGCTGACTGCTTTATAGGTACAGATATTTGGAATAAGAATGTTGCTGCTTCTGTTGTGTTATAATTCAGAACTGATCAAAAAGTATGGACTCTAGGCTGCAAAGGTGTGGAAATAAGTTTTTCATTCTGTGAGACAGTGCGTTGTAAAATAAGACAACTCCACTGCAATTCTTGGCTTTGTCTTTCCTTTGATGAATAGGTCTGGAGGTGCGGCTGAAAGGTGGTTGTCAGCGAACATGCTTTAAAAACAGCTAACAAAGGAGAAATGTAGGAAGCCAACAGCATCAGGTGTAAATATATGTGATTTTTGAGGATGTTGGATCAGGATTCTTTGAGTGAGCTTCCTGCAGCTCTCACAGTGTTGTGTGCGAATCTCCTGTACGTTCTATCACTGCTGAGCTAGGTTCCTGTAAGCAAGCAGCAGCTTTGCGATGGCACCCATTGCTCAGAGGCAGGCTGCAGTTAGTTCTCCGTAATCCAGCCAAATTCTTTGTCTCCCTCCAATCTTTGCAAAGCAGGCTCATAAAAAACAAAAACAAAAAACAGGAAAGGTGTTACAAAGAACAAGGAAGTTGCACTGTCACGGTGGCAAGTTTCAAGCTTCTAATAGCAAGCCATTTAAAGTGTGTCAGTTATAGGTATTCTTATGTATGTATCTAGAAAAAGGAAAGATTATGCTGATAAAGTAGGAAAGTGAATTGTATGTGGACAGTCTTAATTGCACACTGCAAGATAATGATGGGCTGTGAAATCTCAAGAACTCAAATATAGTTCTGGGTTCTTTTACAAACACATACGGGACAGAGTCATAAGCACTCAGTGTGCCACCCACCGAGAAATAAGAAACAGGGTGAGGGAGATGTGAGCCATAGAGAAACACAAGAGCAGTGCTTTATGCAGACCTGCAGTTGTTTGTTATCTGTGGTGAAACCCTGCCTTGTGAGGAGAGCTTTTATATAAACTGGTGATTAAAGGAAAGATGTATCTAATTTGGGATTAACAGAATCACTGAAGAATTTAATAGTAAAATCAGTTGTTAGAGCAGCTGTTTCAACACAGCTCATACAATTGGCAGCCAAACTGCTTCCATTTCATAAGTAGGTGACATATTTAATTTCTCTGCACAGAAGCCTCTTAAACACGTATCAAGAGAATATTCTAAATTCTAGAGGTTTTTGTCCAACTTTCTTTACCCATATATTCAGCTAAGGCTTTTATGTTGCTCTTCAACTGTGATACTTCAGAAAGTCATGCTTTGGATGTATTGTTCCAGATTGAGTAACACTTTATTCTGCAAGGAATATTGTAGAAGCTAGTGTAAGCCTGACCAAGAATCTGTGGACATGTTTGTACCAGTTGCAATCAGCAGTCAGTTTAGACTGAGATGTGATCACTGTTAGAGCATATTCCTTCATTTCTTTGCTGTCTGGGTCAGTCTGGTAGTAATTTGGTAAACTCTGATGAGGATATTTGTTTTTTCCCCAGGAACTCTGTCCACCAATGTTAGCAGTCTCTGTCTGTATTTTGGAGATCCTAGAAAATGGAATATATCTTTGCCTGCTTTGTATGTTCTTCTCTGCCCCATTCCATCTTACCACAGATATAAGTGAAGTAAAAGCAGGACTTAAAAATTAATGTAATTCAAGGTTGTTGAAGAATAACAAACATTCAGATCACTAGCGGTTACGGACCAGTAACTTTGTTAAGAGCAAGCATGGAGCTAAAACTCCTGTTGTACCCTGTTAAAGAAAATTAATTCCTGCTTTCTTAAGAATCTTTACCCTCATCTCCAGGCTTGGAAAAGATGGCATTGTTCTAGTGTTTAATAGTTATGTAAATTAGCACTAATTTTGTCACTTAGCACCTGTACGAAATTTTCTACGAGAACAGCTCTTTAAAATTTGGCATAAACAAAGCACAAGATGCACAGTGATACTGTTCTTTTGTCGATAATTATTTGGGAAAATCTGCATAAGCTATTGTCATGGATATGCCAGAAACACGCTAGCAAAACTTTGTAGGTGTGTGGTACACAGGCCATTAGTCAGACTTTTCAGCAAACTTTATTTAAGAACTATATTAAATACCATAATGCATATGCTAAAAACTTAACCACATCTTTACAGTAATGGTAGTGTCTTTGCTGTACTCAAATACTTTGTCGGCCAAACATAACTTAATCTGGCTATAGAGATGCTGACAGAACTCATACCTTCTCTCTGGTATCGCTGTGGCCTCCACTGCTGCGCTCTGTTCTGTGCGGGCAGGTGAGATCCTACAGCTGTTGGAATAAGTGTTAGTTTAAAGAGTTATTCTGCTCTGATTAACCATTCAGTGAGGGGGGAAATGGCAGGGGAGAGAGTGCCTAAGGAATCTCTGCTTCAGGCCTCCTGCCCACCGGGATTCGTTTAAATGTTCGAGCAGTGATGAGGTGAGGAGTCATGTAAACTGGAAACTGTTCCTCAAGTCACCGTCTTCTCTCTGTGCACAGAGTAATTGATAGCTCATGCGCTTGCGACAGCTGAAAAAACAGAGCAGAACATGGAAACACATCCACTGTATAACGTACATGGGAAGCTAGAGGAGGAGAGTGTTAACTCTAATAGAAAGTGAATTATCGGCCATTTTTGTTCCACTCCAGGTGTAGTTCAGCAAGGAGATTGGATCTGTGCATTAGGTAGTCTGAGACAGCACCTTGGAAATTGGCAGCCAGTTCCAGGCAGAGAGGGCAGTAAATGTGTGAACAAAACCCATCCAGGTTACCAAGTAAAATCCTGAGCCAACGGAGGTCCTCGGATATTGAGAAGCTGGCACTTTTCTTCATTTAGAGAAGAAAAATAGCCTTTGTTTTCCAGGTGAAGTGCTTTGAGAGTAGTCTGTTGTAGATCATGACAAAATCTGGCAAGCAAAACCAATTTCGGCAGGCTTTCACAGTTGAAAATCCATGTGAATGGCTTTTTGCTTGGATCTAGTGTTAGTGTGCTGTTGTACATACCCATGTGTCACCAGGTTTTGGTTCCTCATTTAGCATTTTTGTTGTGAATTTTGGCTCGGTCTGAGATGGTTACGCTTTAAAGAAAAGGAATATTTGTTTGCTGACAACTGAGATGTCTTCAGTATAAAAAGAATGTATTTTTAGAAGTATGGTATGGTCACAGTTTTCCCCTTTGTTTTGGTTTCTTAAAGAGGTAATAGATATGTTTTTGAACTGAAATCGACCATCCAAAACAATAGCTGGGACAAAACAAGTATAAGAAAGGACATACTAACAGTCTTTCTTCCAAAGATCCTCAAACAGCAAACACACTTTATAACTATATGTTCAGCAATTAAAGATTTCCAAAATCAGTTAAAAGCTTTAAGGATTCCAGCAGCTGTGCTCAGAAATCCTGTGTGACTTCGCTGCGCGTACTGTGTCTTACAGGCGGGCTCGACTTCTGGTAGTCCTCTGATTAGCTTTGATGGGGTCTCTGAAGGCATCTGGGTTTCTCACTGCCTAGGGAATTAGGCTGAATATAGGCTGCCTGAATACACCCGTGCTGGTTTTGAGCATTTTCTGTAAGGATCTCTCTTACCGTGTGGTATGCAGCAGCCCCCTCTGGAATGGCAAGTGGAAGCAGCTCAGCGGAACAGGCTGTGCTGCGGTACTGACTGCACCACGCTCTATGGCAAAAAGCAAAGAGCAGATCTGTTTGAAATAAAAGGAAGGTGGTTGTTTTTTTTAAAAAAAAAAAAAACAACAACAACAACAACAAAAAAAAACGCAAATTCAATTAGTCAGTTGAAATTGAGTTGGGGTTTACAGCTTGAATTTTTAGGCCCAGATCCATCAGAGCACTTAAGCACCTGCTTTACCTTGAATACATTTTGCTTTTCAATAGCAATCATTTGCCTAGCTATCAGAGGCCTCCAGGAAACCTGGACTTAAAACATGCATTGTAAAGCATAGGGGAAGGATGGCAGACAGTCAGTGGTACTTGGAGAAATTTTACTTTTTCACTGCCTGCACTTTCTGTGGTTTAAATAATGCCTCCTCAATGTTGCCGTAATGCAATGCTTTTTGTTAAATACCCTGTAAATAATATCAAGAAAGATTATTTAATGAATAATCTGACTTTTTCTTTGAAGAGACTTGTTACTGATCTTAACCTGGAATCTCTTTAGTATTATAGAGGGGAATAGCAACCTTAATGTCGTTTTGGTTTGATTTCTTTGTGTGAAGGGCTGAAAGCTCTCCCTTCTCTCTCGTCACCAAATATCTGAGGAAAGCTCTGTTATTGAGAGATTACTGCAGTGGTCCTTGGTCTTACAGAGATTTCATCAGAAACATTTTGGTTTTAATGGACAATGGAAAATGTTCAGCTGTCCATTATTACACTTCTTTGTACACAGTCTAAAAATATAAATGGAAATTATAATTACATCTGTAATTCTGGGTCCCAGCTGAAATCACTTTAATCCCAATGTGGAAAAAAAAATCAATACAGAACCCTTAACCCTGGTCTTTTCCTGCTTAGACATTTCATTTTCAGTTGTACTAGTTTATACCACAAGTTTTATAAGTTTTTCAAGGGACTTTAGTATACAGAGACCATTTTGCATCCTCAAATGGTATTGCTGCTTTGTGCTTTTCTGACTTAGAAACTGGAATGTTCTTCTTGAGTAATGGTTTATATTGTAGCTGCTTGATATGATAGGAGATTTCTCCCTTTTACTTTTTAATCATTAAAAAAAGAGGGGCCTTTGAAATGTTGCAAAGTTCTTTTAAAGTAAATCCCATTTTACTGGAAGTAGAATTGCACTTATTTTTGTTAAAGAGGAACCCAAGTCAGCATTCAAGATTTAACATTGAGGTTTGGAAAAGATGTAATTCTCAACTCACCATAGGTTGTCTCTACTATATTGTGCTTTTTTCCTATGGGATTCAAATAGTAGGTCTGTCAAAGTTAAACATTATCGTTTCTGGGGTTTTTTTACAATCAACATCTGTAAGTACAGACACGCCATCAAGTGTTTTGTGTTTCTGAAGCCTGCACCATTCTGCAAACCTGGACTTAGACTAATAGTTGCTTTGGTTTGAGTTAGCTTCTGGGGAGGAAAGGAGAAGTTGCTGTGCTGTAAGGCCTATGCAAACTATTAATTGTCCACTAATTACAGCTTCTCCTGAAGCATCTGGTTCTGGTAATAGTCAAAGACATGATGCTGCAGTTTAGGGCACACTCTGCTATATTGCCCCAGTTGCCACGCTATTAATAATCATAGATGTAACATCCATGTAGCAGAGGTGTGCTGTCCATCTGGTAGATGTCTTGTCTCTTAGTAATTGCATATATGTACCCATCTAGATCATGAGGACTCAAAAGTAAAAAATAAATTAACTGCATTTTGGTCAGTCTTTTCTCTGAATACCTGAAAGACACAATTGAAAAGGAATGTTTCCACGTGGAGTGAGGCATTTCAGCAACCCACATCTAGTACTTGAGCTATTTATTTGCTCTCTAAGGTTGTCAGGCTTTAACTTCCTGACTTCATTCCAGGATACAGATGTCTCATTCTCTCCCTGCCCTCGCCTCCCCTTTCAGATACCATTCTCCTATACAAGAGCCTAATCCAAAGCTCATTGAAATGCTTCCATTGACATCCAGAAGCTTTGGCTGAGGCTGGATGAGTCTCTGGCACAAAGTTCCTCATCGCATCGAGTTATTCCCTCTTCTCAGTCTGGTGTTTAGGCAGAGCACAGGTCTCTTTCCATCTTTACTTCCCTCTGCGAAGTATCTTGATGGTTTTTTTATGAGCATGCCACTTCAAGTCTATCACGTCGCGCAATCTGAAAATACTTAGAATGATATTGTAGTAGTGACCTTTATTGTTCATTAGTGAATCAGCAGCTAGCTTACTGTGGCTTTAAATGAGCTATATAAATTGGTTGTTATTTTCAGTGATGATTCCCTTGATTTGAACATACTAGAGCAAAGATAATTGATTGATTCATTATGTAAAAGATTGTTTCAAGTTAGAGGGTGTTTTTATTTTATTTTTTTTCCCCCACAGCCAAATTGAGACATGCTGTCTGGAATCTTCGCCAGGTTCTTACCAGGTTCAGATTGGGAAGTGCTGTTGCTTCTCTTTTTCGCGCTAACGGCATGTAGTAGCTTTCCTGGGTGGGGTAGGGGTGCCTCTCTGATTGTGGTGGTGGTCATCATAATCTAAGATGAAGCTACTGACAGCATCAGATCTTGCACATAAGACTACTGCACACAGTAGTCTTTGACACATGATGTATATATGTGTTCAAAAGAAATTAAAGTCTATACCTGGTGGTGCTGTCCAAAGCCTCTCTTTACCTCAATATTGGCTTGCTGCTATCTTCTAGCTGCTGTGCTATCGCCTCTGTAAGGTATCACTGATTAACAGCTGTTGGCATTGCTTTCCCATTGCTCAAGGATGCAGTGTTTTGGTGTGTCTTTAAAGCATTTTTTTCCCGTCTTCTGCTGTGTGCTCCCTCTTCCAGCTTCAGCATCCTGATGTGTTCTGTTCTAGGTATGTGACTAAGCTGATACAACTGTGTTGCCACAGGCTGTGCTTGCTCTCTCTAGAAGGTTGCCATGCTCCAAGAACTTTGCTGTTCCAAATTTTATCTTGTCATCTGGCATGAAGCATGGTGTGCAGATGGCACAGAAGAGATTTGTTTAGAAGCTACATATCTCCTCTATTACAAGTATTACAAGGGGGGGGGGCGGGCGAAGAATGTACATAGATCTGAGATGTTGATGATTGCACCACTTCCCAAAGAGCGAAGGATGCTGCATGCCCAGGGACCATGCTAGTTAGTCCTGCTGGATGCAAGGTGCTGCCCCAGACCAGGAATGCATGGCAGAAAATCGCATAGATCTGATGATGTCTCGTGTCGTCTTGGACTCCTTGCAGGCATTGCCAGGGCTGGCGCTGCTGCGGAAGAAAGCAAACCAGAGAACAGTAGCCAGGCCAGGAAGGGGAAGTGGCAAAAAAAGTGGTGGCTGTCATGGGCTCCAAGAAACCAAACCCAGGCCTTGTGGAGGGAGGCAGAAAGGACAGCGGGGGATGTGACATCTCACCCCGTTGTCATGTCTTCCCATTTCCAGCCTGTGGTCTAACATGATGTCCACTGACTTTCAGATTTGTTTTTCTTAAGGAAACAAAAGTCCAGCAAATGAAAAGGGGAAGGGGAAGAACTGAGCACAGAAGTGCATGAAAGTCAGCAGTCACATTGTCTTCATCATTCAATGGCCCGCATAGCTTGTATATATCCATAGGCATTAAAGTCAGTGCCATATATATGAATAAAAACTCTACCTATGCCCGTAAGGCTGGATTACAGTGGTTGGGAGCTGTATTGTGCATTTCCTCCGTGCTATGTGGTTCAGGTCTCAAAGCACCGTTAGAGTGATGTATTTGGTAGCAGTGGCGCGTGTGTGTCTCATTCACACACAGCTATTCTGCAGGGCGTGTTGAGGGGGTGTTTGAGGAACTGAGCAGATTCACGCTGTGTCTCACTTCTCCAGAATCTGCTTCTGCTACCAGAATCTGGTGCGCTAAACCCTCCTCATCTGAGCAAGTCAACAGCCTGTCCCAGGCTGCCGCCTTAGAGAATGGCAGGGACTTTGTAAATAAAGGAAACAATTGAATGATAAGTTCACACTTCAGCACACTGCTTAACAACCTGATAACAGTTAATTACATACAGTATTTTTAAATGCAGCAACAGGGAGATAACTCATGCAGAGATGGAGCACAGGCACTTGGGCCTCACGGCCGAAGGTTAACCTCTTGCTGCCCATGTCCCTAAAGAGACCAGTGGCTTGCAGCTCTGAATCTCACCAGCTTTGAACATTTACTGGCTAGCAGTGACTCAGGGGCATCCATGTAGCATTTCCTCAGCCGCAGGTAGGGGCAGGGTGAAGCTACACTCAGCCCTGCAACTTGCAGGGCCCCGTTTTGCAAGAGCAACCTGTGTGCTGGTGGGCAGGAAATGCAGGGTGGTGAAACAAGGGCTGTCTTCACCACGGGCAGCAGGTAAAGCATGTCCAGTCAGCAGTAGCTCCGCTTGCTGCAGCTGCACTGACGTTCGTGTAACTGTAGAAGCTCTTAAGGAAGAAGCCAGCATAAACACAGCTGGAATGGGCTGCAGTCGCAGGGCACTCGCAGCCGTCTGCAAGTCACAGCAGCTGCAGTCAGTGCTACTGCACTCCGGGCACCGGGTGGGACGTTTCCGTCTCTCCTAGTCCGGTGGGATTGAGGGGTTTGACCCTTGTTATTTAAAGCTCAATTTCAGGACATCTGCTGTCAGAGCACCCGCAAAGTTTGTGACTTAATGCAAGTCTAATTAACCGATTTGCCTATCCAAATCTGGAGATTTACACACTTCTGTAGAGGCAGCTGTAAAGTTACAACTTCAGCTGTTTATCATGCCCTGAGCCTTTAAATCTCAATTATTAAAGGTGGTGTTTAATGGCTGGCTGGAAAAGGGGTGGTTACCAGAGTGTTAATGGAGTGCGGCAAGCCAGGAAATCTATAATCTAATGCGTGTATAGAAATGAATGGTTCTAACAAAAGAAAATATACGGGGGGAGGATGTACTTACAGGCTGTTTGCCTGTTTGGGAGCAAATCAGTACATGAGCAGTAGGGGAACAATGGGGACTGAAATACTGCCTGAAGAAAGAAATAAGAGCTGCTTGTTTTTAAGGTCCCACTCGCCCCCAAAAAGCAGCTATCATTCTTCTCTGGATCTTGAGCTTTGCCTTTGTTCCAAAGGGGAAAAAAGGGAATGGCACATCTCAGTGAGTTTAACAGAATGTCTGGACCCAGAAAGAAATGAAATGGAGGGAAAAATAACCAGCAACAATCAGTTTCAGAAATCATTTTCCTTTTTTATTGAAGCATGGTTTTACTACCCAGTTTGTGCCATTGGAAGCAGAATTGACAGCCATGCTTCATCATGGCAATGGGAGAAAATGCTGCAAGGAATGCTTTAATTTAAATGAGAGATGCTTTAAAAAAAAAAAAAAGCCTAAAAGCTCAGTAATAACATTAATAACCACTTCTTACAGGTTTTTACTAGCCCACTAAAGATCAGACAGCGTGTTAAGATCCCAGCAGCTGAATAGCAAAGACCTGGGTGCAGGTTGTTATTACTTAGGAAGGTTCTTTTAATGATTTCTGTTATTTGTTGAAAATAATTTGAACGGCACAGCTGAATAATCACCATGCTTTAAATTCATTTCACGTGAAAAATGAGAACAGGATAGAATTTGGGTTTATGTGTCTTTGGAAGCACTTTACAAAAACAGCGTGGATAGCAGTAGTGCTGTGAATGGTTAGGCCAAGGGAGGAGGCTTCCTTGCTTGGGAGGAGTTCTCTGGGAGCCTGAGCAGTGTGTTTGTTTCGTTCTGAGACGGATTTTGATATGGCAGCAGAATTTCTTCTAAATCAAATTAAAATGTCCTGAACCAGCACAGGACCTTTAATTTCTGCCCTGATAGCCTCCAAGAAAGCAGAGATTTGGGTGAGGCAGAGATCTGGATAGTATTTCTGGCTTTTGTGCTGGGGCCAGCATTGGGGTCTCACCTCTGTGTCTCTCCCTTCTCATTGCTTGCCTGCTCTTGAGGGACATAGCTGGCTCTTCTCATAGCAGGGATAGTAGGGCCCCTGTGTCCATTGGAGCTATTGCACATTCTACTGTAACACAGTAGAAATACTGCCGTAAGGTTCCACTTCGGCATCTTGCCCCAGTGGCAGTTCTGCATGCATTCAGTGCTTCTTCATACTAGTTTGAATCTGCAATGAAATGCAAAATTCAGCTGAGAAACTGAAACATTCGCTTCTCTTGCTGGCCTAAGATGCATACATCCTTTAAAAAGAAGTTTTCTCCCCTCCAGTGTAACTTGGCCCGCATCTCAGAAATGTGACGCAAGAGACCAAAGGCCAAGAACTCTTTTAGTCTATAGGAAGGGCTTTCAGCCCCTGCTGATCTGCAAAACAAAAGACCAAAGGGACCTTAAAATCTCATCCAGGTCTCTCCCCGACAGAGCATGGGGGTTCCTGAGCAACAAGCATGACTGCTAAGCTTTGAGAGTAGGTTACCAATGCCAAGAGGTTAATGACTCACACGGCATTATGTTGTGTTGAATAATGAGTAACATATGAAATGACACATGTTGTAATGACTTGCTACTTAAAGTACCAATCTACTTAAGATCCCTTTAAGCTTGAAGAGATCACAGAATAGCGATGTCTTGTTCAATAGGTGCTACTTTATTTTGTGCCTTCTGGTAGAAGAGATGTACCATGCCTGAGAGCATACGAACAAAACAAGTGAGGAATTGAGTAGGAAGGATTATTGGACTAGCTGTTTTGAATGCTTATTGGGCATTTATAGAGCACTGGCTAGCATATTCGGGGTTTTGTTGCTGCTGATTTGAGGGTTTTAATCCTGATTATCGCTGTTCCTATATTTGTAGGTTGGATTTAGGGAAGGAAAGAAAGGGGAGCTTTGCCTACAGGATGGGATTACCAGGTCTGAGGTCTGCTGTGGGAAATAAACTAACGCTGGAGCAAAGGAGCAACACAGCGTTTTATGGCTTTGTTGCTGATGGGAGGGGGTTTAATTAAATGACACTCTAAATTCTGATGTTAACCAATCTGTGACATAGTTTGCTCCATTAGGGATTGAGAACAATCGGTTTGCTTGCATGCAAAATAGACTGTTCGTGCTGTTATAAGAAATCTTATATAATCATACTGTAAAGTTTTAAACCTGTCAGACTGCTGTTTTCCTGTCTTAGAATTGTCTCTGCAGTCTGCTTATTTGCATGCAGAGATAGTATCTGACTAAACTTCATGCTTGGTCCTGGATGTAAAAACAAGTGGGACACCTAAATTGCTAAGAACTGCCCAGGGAGCTGCTAGGGCGCAACATCTCTCAGAACGTGGCCCTTAGCAAACAATAAAGGACTTTGTTCTCCAGCCACTTTAAGGCTAGACTTCAACTAGAGTAATATAAATATGCCTATGCACTTGCCTTCTGGGATTGTGATGCTTTTGCTGTTTGTTTCTAAATATTCCAAGCTGTGATACTGGAGAGAGAGAGAAAAACTATGCATATAAGCTTTTATGTTCAGGCCAGTCAAGGCCACCATTAAACTTTGCAAAACTGCATGCAAGGGAAGAGAATGAGGCCTGCCTGCATTGCATCTGAAATGTACTCTTACTTGAATTTCAAACAAACTTGTATGGATCCCTTGTCCCCCAAATCCAAAACAAACATGAATACTTTAAAAAGGGGAGAGAGAGATTTTTCCACTCTTTCCCCCCCCAGTAACACAGGTCATGAAATGATCATTATTTTTATGGGTCTGCAAAGCCTGTAGAAGTCAAAGCTATGCAATATACATTGCAGAGTGTTCTGCTAATCCAGTCCAACCGCAGTCGTGCCTGGCCCAGGGATGAGGGTCTGGTAACTGGAAACCTGACACTGAAGGAATTCCAAACACAGTCCTCAAACTAAAAACAGCTCTCTCTGCATGGCATGTGCTATATGAGAGCCAGGGATTGTATTCGTTTACGTTATCTGTTTTTTTAGCCTTGTATTGTTGATAAAAGAATAGGAGAAGAAAGCACCTCCACCAGCTCAGCTCATAAATAATGTGTGTGTGGTGTGTTTGGGGCTAGTATGACATTGCTAGATATCTGCCTTCCTCTGAGAGGTACAAGCCTCTCTCACAGACAGCAGCCACGGAGCACTTCCTTGTGTTGCAGATTCTTCCCAGCACTAAGATACCAAATTTGATTTCCAGTGGCTTTTTAAATGCAAAACCCATCATTGGCTATGGGAAGTATTGGTCTGAAACGGCAAAGAATATTTGTTATAGAAGTATCTTGCCTATTAAGATACAGAGACAGACTTTAATGAAGCTGAGAGTCACGCAGTGATTTTTTTGAAACCTGCAGTGATTTATTTTTTAAAAAAAAAAATTAAAGTTATGTGCACATTGAATATTAAGCAACAGAAGTTCTTGGTGCCACTGACTACAAACAGCACTGCAGTGTCTTTAATACTGTGTCTGGAGAGATAGGGACTACATGGTCTTTTCAGTAGTTGTTTTTAGTGTGTGTTGAGAAGAGCTTTATAAAGACAGTGTAATGTATTTGATACTGTAAGATTGTTTGTTTGCATAATTTAATTCTTACATCATCTTCTCCTTTCTTCTTTAAAAGTAGATCCTCCTGGCTGAGAACAAACAGCATGCAATCACAATGCATACAGTAGAGTTCTTCAGTGAGAATTTGGACATAGATAGGACCTTGTTGCTTTCTCCTGTTCTTTAATCACAGCCTAAGCTGCCTGAAGCCATCACCCAGAGTCTCTGTATGTATTGCTTAGACATGAAAGAGACTGCAGCCAAATGTGGGCTTTCCATTTGCCACTTATTCTGTGGCTGTCTTTGAAGTTTATTTCAAGAAGTATTCCCTGACAAAGTAAGAAGGCAGTTTTTCATGTGAGATTATATCCCTTGCAAAATATTCCCTCAGCAGTGAGGAGACAGTGATGTAAGAAGAGAGCATTCCCTTCCTTGCTTTTTAGCAGGTACTAAGAGGGTGACCTCTGTGATTCTCCCTATAGAACAGAGGCAAGAAAAACTCTTTGTCATGATGAAATCCAAACCCCCAACATGATGGGGCACAGCATGAACAGCCAGACCGTCATTTTGCTTTCCTTTCCTTTCAGATAACCCAAGCATGTGTCTCGTGGATGATGTTAAAGGTGACCTGCAAATGGGGGTTAACAATGAAACAGAGTAAACTTGAAATGATTTTTCTCTGGTTGTTTTTTGAAGCATCAGGTATTTAGGCCAGTCTACCCTGTGAGATTCTCCACAACTGAAGAATTACTGAAATGGGGGCTTTAAAAAAAAAAAAAAAAAAGTGGAACTGCAGAAAGAAAAAAATGTTTTAGTTAGGTTTTTGAAACATAGAGATACCTGTTTAACTTCAATGACTAAATAGCATTTTGGGTAAAAGAAGCCTTTCTTAAGTATTCTGAATCCTTTGGTTCAGTTTTAAATAAACCCAGAAGCTCTTAAAAATCCTGCAGCAAAGCCAGAAAATATTAGATTTTATATTCTCTGTGCTTGGAAGATAAATAAAGCAGGGATAGAAAAACAAAATAGCTCAGGCTTTCCTTGTCATAGAGAAAATAACAACACATATACTGATAATTGAACGTCAGTCACAAGTTACCTGCTTTATTTAGATGAGGCTACTTTGGCTCTTAAAGCTCAAAATGGAGTTCTTCCAGTTCTTCCCTGGTGAATCATTTAGAAAATAAACCAGTAAGAGCTGCTACCCAGCATATGAAATATGGTGAAACTTGTTTGCAACTACCCATGTGTGTGTGATCTATAATTTCCCTTCAGGGAAGTTGAGATTTCACTTCCTCACAGTAAAATGAACATTTTAAGGGGCACCTTGCCTGTGACATTTTTGAGGGGTGCATTTTCACACTGCCCTACCAGTTTCACTCCTTTCTTGAACCCGGTGCTTCTGCCTCCCTTCCTTTCACTGCTTGCTTCAGCAGCAGCAGCCTCTGCTTTTAGCTGGACCCGCGTCAGTGGTATCTTCCAGTGGGAGCCAGCAGAGCTGAACTATCAGCAAAAACACTTTTTGAGCTCTGAGATCAGTTCCTTCTCAGGATGTTGTGCCAGCTTCCCTACCTTCTGCCTGCCATTAATTTCACTGGACCCCCAGGTCAAACAACTGGCCAAAAATCTGGAAAACAGCTGAGAGTCAGAGCAGCTCTACGCAGCATGTCCTCTCAGAGGGCACGCTCCTGGACTGTCCTTTTGAGTGGCTAGACCTGCTTGACCCAATTTGTGGGTTTTTGATCACTCCCCTGGGTCACTGATTTTCCACTTGAGGTTATTGGTTTGACCCCCAAACCATGGGTCACTTGGGAGGTGTGATATGGCCCTGTGAACTCTGAACTCATCAGGAGCCAACAAAAACAGCCAGGGAGGGGAGAAGAATTTCATTAGGGCCTCCTCAGAGGTGGCAATGTCTGCCAAGTGAAAAGGCAGAGGTGGTTTTTCTTCTTGCAGAAACAAACATTGCATCTACAAGGGGCTGCCAAGTAGAAAGTGTTTGGTTTGAGTTGTTATGGCAATTTCTTTAAGGATAAACAACAGCATATACTTGCACACCGTGAGCTCTCACGTGAAAACGGTGCTGTGTCAGAGGAGCCTGCTATTCCTGCCGGGAGCTGCTCCCTGTCTCCCAGGCTCATTCCTAATGATGACGGTGTTTCCACAGCCAGAGCTTGGTACCTGTACGCGTTTCTTCTACCTTAAATAGATTGACTTTCTGATGATTAAGTTGACACACTTGAGGAGGGAAGGGCTGTTTTTTCCTGTAGTTTAAGTCTTGTCAGATGGAGGTTCATGTCAGAGGTTTACGGAGGCTGGCTGGTTGCGCTGTGAGCAGCTCCCGAAGAGCAGGCTTCGCCGGACATGGCGGGTACGTGGGGAAGAGTGAATCCTCAGGAAATAACTCAGCCTCAGCATGCCGTGCTGGCTATAAAAGGGAAGAAAAGCATCGTCATTGTAGCATGTGTATCTGCACACTTAACACCCACTGGGATCACCAGGGGAACTGAGCTGCAGAGCGTGGTGCAGGCACGAGGATGTCTTTCGTGAAATTTCCCCCTGGTCATGCTGCCCAGGGGCAGCCATTTGGGCAGTTACCAGGGTTTCCCAACTCATGCGAGAGTTCTGGTAATCTTTGGTTAGATCGCTGCTTGTGTTATTGCCAAGGCTGCTAAGAAAACCTCACATACCTTTGGTCTTCCAGGGGCTTTCCTAAAGGCTCCATGTGAAGTGGGTTCAAGCCTTGTCTCTGTGTACAGCCTCTCCTCCCAGCTGCTGAGCCCTGACTCGGAGGAAGACACTAGAGAACGATACCACCTATGGGTGTTTCACCCTCAGAGGAGGGAAGCTGGTGCTGAGAGTGGACAGACTGGATTTTATTTTTTAAAGAAAGATTTTTCCCTTTCCTCATGTTCCTCTGCAGTTTGTCCTTACAACCAGAGGCAGTATTAATTATAAGCGAACTAATGGTGGATTTAGCTTTGTAGCATAGGTAACAGCAACGAAGACCTGATGGCACAAGCTCAAGCAGCTTGGGTGTGTACCTCGGGTCTGGCACACTTTTGCTGATTGCTCAGGCTCATCTTCACTGCACAGTCCTAGGTCAGCGCTGCCTGAATGCGCTATCCTCTGCACAGTCACAGCTTCTGTGGCAGCAGTGTCACACTGTCCCCTGGAACTGGACTGGCTGAGCTTTCCTGGGAACAGCTCTTTTGGCTGGATAGCAAAATGCATCCGCTGCTTTTCCTGCAACATCCAGAGCTCTTGTGTGAGTTGAGGGATGAGCTGTGTGCTAAAGGCTCAGTAGCTGATGCTGGTGGCTCAGTCCTGTTCTCAACAGTCATTTTGGTACCAATTAATCTTGAATTTGTTATTTTAGAGTAATTCAATTTTGCAGTTAGAGCTGGCTCTTCAGTGAACTCTTGAGCAGGTTCCAGGCTCTGTCCCTTTTTAATGTGATCCACAAGAATTTGGTTGATTATAGCTGCTGACGAGACCATATTATAAAATCTAATATACAGGATTTTGAGCATTATCTTTATATTAAAAGGTGATGGGTGCAGGTTTGACATTTCTTCCTGTTAGTTTGCTGCTTGACAGAAAGCAGTTCCTACTATCGCAGAAGCTTTTTATGATTGGAACGGTGTTTTTGCACACAAAGGAATTAAAACTGAGTGTAATGAGACTGACCAGTGAACAAGTCTTCCTATAGAAATACATGGAGCAACTCTTTTGCCTGCTGTGGAAATTAGGCTTTGTTGCAAGGCATAGGTGTGTGAGCAGAGACAACAGTTGTCTCAATACATGCAGTTAAGAGTCCTTTTAGTATCTCAGAGGGTGGCTTCAGGCCCTTCAGCACTTTGTCTGGACTATCTCACTGGGAGGGGGGGAAGCTGGGAGTGCCTGTCTTTTATAATGTTCTGTTTTTAAAGCAAAAAGTGTCTGGGGAACATAGGGTCCTAAAAGTCCAAGGCCTGGAATTCTTCCTTTTGCTGTTTCCATTTTAAACAGGAAACATTTGCACTAAGTTATTCCAGGGGGAGAATTGTAGGTTCATTTCAAGGCAGATAATGTTTGTTCATTGCCTATGTCCATGATTTACCCCATGGGCTTAAATGAGTGCAGCAGAAAACCACATGTTTTGTTTCACTTCATGCAAAACAAGTTCCAGTGGAGTCTGAGAGCCCAACTTAAGAAAGGGGGAGCATGCTTGTAAAATCGCTGTGTGAACAAAAGAGAGGCATTGATGAATTGTGAACACCTGATCTGCTGTACCAGAATGATGACTGTTTTAATAAATCTATGCAAAGAATATTTAAACAGTTGATGAGTTCTGTCCCGAAGCAACAGAGCAGGTGTAATTGATTTATACTTTCAGCCTCTGTTTTGGGTCAAAACCCTGCCATCTTCCTTCAGCTCTCACTTGGAGAGATGCTTCCTCTGCAGACAATGGGAGGTTTTGCCCAAAGTGCAAAGACACTTGCAATCAGACTGGCAAAATCTCCTAATTGAGTTGAACTTTTGGGGATGCTCTGGTGACATGTCTGTAAGAACAATTATTTTTGCCATTTCGAAAGTATCACAAGTTAAGCTGTACTAGGAAAAAATATCAATGCTTCATTAGTGCAAATCATGGAATTAAGATGCAGAAAGCTACAGAGAGGGCTCTGTGGCACATCCTCAGGGATGACATGTTCACATGTTGCTTTTCACGTGAACTGGAGCTTGTCAGATCCATACTGATGCAGGTAAGTTACAGGGCTGTTGTAATATCAGGCCTTCTAAATCACAGGAGGGTTTTTTTTGAAACCCCATTGGCAGCCCGCCCATTAAACACAGGTATTGTAGCCTGACATCCCTAGTGTTTCTTCCAGGAGTTCCAGTTTTTCCAGCTATGGTGTTTGGAAAGTTTTACAGTCTGACATGTTAGGAGAAAAAATAGTGGGAAATGGCTTGGAAAGCGTGAATATTTGTGCATGTAAAGCTTATGGGATTTGCAGACTTGCAGACCCAACTCATCTGTTTATCCTCAGGCTAGATAAGATTCAGTCAAACATGCATTGTTTAAAGGGGCTTTGTTTCCATTATGGCAAATGGATCACAGGAGGCTGACTTTGGGAGCTGAAGGGCTCCAGTGCTCCCCCATTGTGAAAGGGCTGTGGTGTGCGCTGGACCCTTCCTCCAGCGTCCTGGGTGTTACAGACTTTTGTAGCTTGCAGGTGGGAGGCTTGTTATCCTTCAGAAGTTCTTTTTATTCATCTGGACCTGTCATGCTTGAGGTGGCATTTCCTTTCCCAAAGTAAACATAGATCATGAGTACAATAACGTGTCACTGGGCTAGTAGACTGCCTTTTTATGTGCTTTATTATGGTTTTTCTCCTCAGGCGTGGACCTGCAGAGCCACTGGAATATTTAACAGGGCCACGAGTAATATACAAAGAGAGAGATCTTCCCTACTACCAAGGAGGACAGCCTGTTGTCCACCCATCTAAGGGGAACTACATCCGTGCGCCAGACACAAGAGTGGCAGAATTGCGGTACCCCCAGTACTACCCAGCCCAGCCTGTCACAAACCAGCATAAAGGACCCCTCCGGCAGGACGTGCCACCTTCCCCTCCTCAGTCCCACCGAGCACCAGCTTATAATGAAATTGTCCGACACCGTGGGACCAGTCCAGACCAGTACCAGTACAGACAACAGGATCCCAGGCAGAAGAACCCCATGACTGCAGCTGTATAGCCACGCACTAGACTTGCCAGCACAGCCCAGGAGGAATCCCGTCGGACATCATCCTTGTAAAGTTGTTCCCAAGCGTAGCTGCCTGTAAGAATGGCACACAAGACCTGGAGTCGTTCTTACTGAGCTGGGCTCAGCGTAGGTGCTTTCTAACAGGCGATATAAAGCCACGTGAGGTACGATGTGTTTCGAGTACGTGAGGTACAGACAGTTGAGTATTTTTTAATTCCTTTTAAAAATAGAAAGTGGCTGCTGGAAACGAAGCGCAACACTTAATACACCTCAGGGCTATTAACCGAATCCAGTTACACCTATACAGTACGTAGCTGTCTGTATAAGGGCAGTGGTGTCACCAGAGTTTACTTCAGAGTGCTGTTGAAGAGCTTTTAAGTGAGAACGCAGCATGCAGTACAGACCTCGTGCAAAGCTGGGGATCTTGTGTAATCCAACGTGTGATCATGAGTTGACAAGGGACTGCTGCGGAGGTAGCAGCCACATTCCAGGCATGTTCAGACCAGCAGCTCTGTGCTTTAAGGATGCTGCAGTTCCAGATTTGTAATCTGGCCTCGTCTTCCTCTTTCTGTTCGGTGGTGCCAGCATTTATCTTGTAGCCTTCATTTTTTGCAGTTTGTGTAGCAAGCTTCTCCTCTTACTGCACCTGCTGCATTTGGAGTAAGGCGTGAAGTTTTAGCCACCGTGCTGGGGCAGGCTCACAGAGGACAAGGCAGCCACTCACCTAAGTGTGTGTCTCTAGATGTGCGTGTGTGTGCTTGTGAGTGTTTCTTAGTGCGCGCTCTTTAAATGTAAACCCTGGACATAGATCCTCAGCTGCTGCCAATGTGTCACTCTTGGGGTTTCGGTGGAGCTGGCCTATAAGAAGTGGCTGAGGAGGTGACCACGGGCACGGACTCTATAATTCATATTAAGTTACTGTATCAGGTGCTGCCTTGGCTCCGGCAGGGCAGCCCCTTCCTGGCCGGCTCTGGCCGGGGCTGCAGCGAAGTGCCTGCCGGCAGCGTGCCCTGCCCTCGCCAGCCTGCCGCCGCATGAAGGCACCTGTCGGTGCGGGGGCCACCCTCGGTGCCCCCAGTGAAGCTCAACCTCAGGCAGTGCCAGGCCAGTGCCAAGTGCCAAACTACTCGAGTTCCTGCAGCCAGGGGCCAGCAGGGAAAGGGGCTTTTCACAGCAAGGGGTGAGGGAAAAGGCAAGGGAAAACAACAGGGGGGGCTTCAAGACCCTGGGGCCCAGAAGGAAGAGGAGGGAATAGCTGTTTGTAGTAAGTTGTTTTCAGCAGTGCATAGGAAGAGATGTGTGGATGGGGAGAGGGGGCCAGCAGCGCAGCAGAGCTGGGGGAGGGACAGGGCAGTGGGGTACATGCCCGGCCCTTTGTCCCGCGCAGCCTGAGCTTGCTCTGCAGCCAGCCAGCCTGGGAGGAGGTCAGAAACCTGTGTCCCCGGCCACAGGGACCTGTGCTACCTGGCCCAACAGCGCTGTGGGTGCTCAGAGATTTGTCTCAAGGATTTTGTCACAGGGAAACCCTACAGACTTGCCACCTGGAAGTATATTTTGTGAAGTTTCCAAGTGTCCTTAATTCCTCAACTTCTGCCTTTTGGGAGTGTTATTAAACTGTTTGGGCTTCTCTCTTCATCAGGAGAGAATGGCCTGGCCAAGGATTAAGCACAAGGGTTTCTTTGATGTCTTTTTGACACCTTTGGTATGCAACAGATTAAATCACATAGGTCACTTCCCAGGTATTAAATATCACCAGGAAGGTTTGTCCTGCTAGGAGTATGTCCCTTTACTAGATACCCCTGGGAAAAGGGCTCGTTAGAGTAAGAGGTCTGGAAGGTGCAGGGCAGAGTGGGTCTGTGCGCTGCTGCTTTCCAGAGGCCACCCCAAGCAGATGCTGGCCCTGATGAGAAGCAGTGTTTAATCCCAGCCAACGTTTCTTCTGTGCTGCTAATGCTGTTGAGAGACTGGTGTAACCCTGAGGCACAAGAGCACTTGTAGCTGCCAGGCTGGTCGGCAGGCTCTAGCGTTTGCTTTCACACTGATCTCTACCCATCAGCTAGGCTGGGAATCAGGGGAGAGGAGACAGCTTTGGGGTGGTGGGGGAACACCTCCGTGATTCAGATACAGGGCTGGACTCCCTGGGGCAGGGGCAGACGCAGCTTTAAATCCAGTCAGGAAGAAGCATTGGTGGGAGGGAGAGAGGGAGAGGAATGCAACAGATTATGAAGCAACTGCGTTCAGTTCTTGTTCCATTTCTTTCTGCCCTCTTCCCTAGTAACGTAAGAGGGGAAAAACCTCTGGAGGGAGGGTTGGATGTAAAACTGGATGTCTCTTGGTACCCTTCATAAATAAGGCGCATTCCCTGAGGAAACTCTGCCTGTCATGTACGTGCTGTACACAGCCTCGTACTTCTCTCAAAGAGTTTTAGATGCTGTAGGATATTCAGCCAGGACTTGGCAGCCACAGGGTAGCCACTGGAGTTATGAAGGCCCGCTGAAAGTGAAGCAAAAACAAATTAAAATACTTTCCTTTCCCTCCTTGAAATATAACCCCTGATACATTTGATCCAGCTGTAAAGAAACTAATATGGTTGCGACAGTGGCTTTATCAAGCCAGGCCACAATTAAGAACAGCTCTGAATATAAGCTACTGCCTTTATAAATCACTCTCAACTAACCCTTCAAATGGCATCACAGCACAGTAAACAGAACTTATTTACAGTATTTCAAGAGCCAGGGCCAAATAAAATCTGGATGGAAACAGCTCCTGGGTTATTTATAGCCTTTGAAGGACCTGCGCAATTGTCTCCCTGTAACCTGAATCTCTCCTTAAGACCTCCCCCTGACTGCATCGGCTCCGCTCGGTTGAGGCGGACAGATCAAACACCTTCTGAGCTGTTAATCTTATCCAACAGGTTATTAAATGATGCTTCTGCTGTTAGATCAGTAGAGAGCTTCTTCAAAAAAAAAAAAAAAAAAGTGCTACAAGTATAATATATGGATGCATCCTACAGGTGAGGAGCTAAGGAGGAAGAACAGTCTGACCTAGCTGGGGGAACAAGACCAAAAAGTATTACGGAGCACCTCATCAATCTCTGGTGCCATTGTTCTGGGAGAAAATTGCCATTTGCTGGTTTAATATCTGGTAGAGGTATGGTATTTTCAAAAGTATAATGTGTAACTACAGTATATATAGTCAGCTTCTCTGCAGTGTAAAATGTATGATTTTAGCACCATATTGTGGAAAAATATGTACCGTGCAGAATTCACGAGGTGCTACAACTGACGGTTGAAAATACACACTTGCAAAATCCAAAAGAGCCGTTAAGTAACAAGTTGTTCTTTTCCCCATATGTCCATATGTTTGGGAAAATTATGAGTCTGAAAAGCTCTTGACATGTAATTGCCTCGCACTCCCTCATCCAAAATGTGCCAGTCCAGCAGTAAAGTTACTGACGTAGCGGGTGTGAAGGGAGAGTTTGGGTTTGCCACAGGAGCAGCGTGCCGTGAGTGTGCGTGTGAACAGGAGTCAAGGCAAGGGGGAGAGGGGCCCGCTCTCACGTGAAGCTGGAAGCTTTGATTTCCTGAGCCGGTGGCATGCAGCCTGCATCTCTGGCTCTGGCACGGGGCCAGCCGGGCCCAGCAGTTGAAAGATTAAGAGATAGAAAAAGAGCCTGTGGATTTTCTGAGTGACCACCCACTAGTGAGCCATGATCTTGGCCTGTGAGCAGACATTACCACTGTGATATATTAAGATGCAGAAGTCTCTAGACACCCCTAGAATGCATAAAGAAATATCAGTTGCCCTTTGTGGGGGGGGGGGGTGGGGGGAACTAAGCATTAAAAAAAAAAAAGGCTCCTGCCTTGAAAAAGTGCATGCAGCCCTGAATTCTAATTCACTCCAGCTTCCTGATCTAGAAATAGCTTCACATGCTGCCTAATTTTTTTACAGATGAATTGTGCTACCTCCTCCTCCCAGCCATCACAGATTTGTTTATCAGAGAGTTAGTGCTGTGAGTGAATCCTACCGACTGCTCTGCCAGGGCCACATCCTGACACTCTGCGCTGAGCAGGGGCTGCTTTGCACTTCCGAAAGGCCCTACACCTGTGCTCTGTCACAGCTGTTCTGCAGAGTCTCTTAAGCCTTGCATGCAAAATCGGAAGCGCTATTCGCTATCTCTGCATAGAAAAAAAGGCTTTATAAGACACTATTCTGTTATTGTGAGGGAGAGAGAGGTGTTTGTGATCCTGACAATACCTGTGTGTTTAAGTGAAACTGATGTGAAAATTGCGTGTGATTGTCTTGGGGGAGAAATTCAACACACAATTTGAGAAGTTTTTTCTAGTACCACATCAAAGATTTTGATCTTTTGTTACATATGGCTATATAAATTTTACCTGTTTTATTTTGCATTAAAATAAAGGCTTTAAGACTATATATGATTATGTATTTGTATGTACAGTCTTTTTCTCTTTGTATCTACAAAGTCATCTGCACTCCTGGATGTGATTTGATATTAGAAGATCATGCGTGATCAGGCCAGATAAGGATTGGTAAGGTGACTTTTTGACTTTTTTTTTAAAAAAAAAAAAAACAACACAAAAACACAACAGCCCTATGCTGCCTTGTAGGAAAAAAAAAAAAAACATCACAGGGCTTAACTTGATTCCCTCTCAAATCTGCATTGTCTTCAGTTGCAGGAGAAGTCCCTTGCCATCTCAACGAATTTCAGCTTAGGCAACTGCATGTTGGTTGCTAAAGTTTCCCAGACAGTTTCACCTCAGCGTCGAGCTCTTCACTTGCTGTCGGTAACAACCGAGGTCTTCTGCAGCTGTGTAACAGGTACTAGGTCCCACCAGCTGAGGCTGTATTTCAGCGAGATGGTTGCAGCAGTATCTTGTCAGAGATTCAGGACTCCTTGAAAGTTTTACATAGGTACTTGAGGTATGTGGGTCATTTCACTGAAGCTGATGACACTGCTTTTCATACTCCAGATTATTCACAAGCACAAATGAATCTTTATGGGATCAGAGCTATTGGGTTGCAGAGCACACTGAGATTCAGGCAAGAGTGTGATGTTAGATGAAATAGTTTTCAAAATAGCAGATACTGAAGTGAAAAGAGAAGGAAGAATGTAGCCTTTCTGAGATGAAAATTTTGTTTTACTACAAAGAAAAAGGGAAGAGTAAAAGCACAAAACAGAAGGACAGGAAAGTGCCAGGAGTTTTACAACAAAAGATATAGCAGAAATTGCAGTAATAGTTCAGTAAAAATACACGTGTACTGCAATTCAAGACATTTTGAATGCAGATCTTGGTATTTATGGCCAAGACAGTTCACAGGCAACTCCAAGTCAGTTTTAGCATGTATTAAATTATAATTCACATAGATGCCAATTTTAAAAGTTATTGGGTGATAACTTCCACGCAGCTAAAAACTGAACAAATAAAACACCGATACCTCCGTTTCTCCTGCTGAAGTTGTACAAAGAGTGGCAAAAGACAAACTAGAAGTGTGTTAAAAGCTGGAAACTCAATGACTGCAGATTCAGAAGGTGCTCCTTCTGCCCTGGCAGTGGTCTCCCATGGTTTCCCCACAGCAGCACCCACTTCCCAGGGACCTGGGCACGAGTTAAGATCTGTTTTGCAGGCACTCCTGTGTCTGCATAAAGAAGTGTGTGGAACCATTTGACTGTTAATTAATTTTAATGAACCAGACTACACCCTCATGAGACGTGTATTCTACTGTAAGCAGCGTGGGATATAATGCCTTTCCCCACAGAGGGTCTCAGAGCTGGGTTACTCACCCCAGCAGAAATGCAGTGACCTGCTGCAATTTGGCAGCTGTGCTACTTGAGAGGCTTTCAGAAGCAAAATGCCATTACCGAGATTGGAGTGGAGCTGGGCTGCTCCTCCAGCCTCCCAGAAGGCGTTCAGGGCTTCTGATAAGCCCCAGAGGCCTCTGGTTCAAAGGCTCTGCAGGTCTGAGGAGTTTGCTCAGGCTCCCTGCACATGACATGCTCATCCCTGCGGAAAAGGTGCGGAGGCACCAAGGCATGGCTTGCGCAAGTGTGGGGTCAAATGAGACTGAGAAGGGATCCATCTTACTTCACAAGCACAGGATCTGCTCCAGGGAGGGCAGCTCTGCCACTGTTTTTCCTCGTGGGCTGGAAGGGAGTGCCTGATACAGGCAACCAGAGAGACAGGATTGCTCTGGGAATCGGGAAAGAGAGGTGGCGGGGGGAGAGTGGGAAATTATAGGGAGAGGCAACTGGAGCAAAGGAAAAGGGATGAGAAATTAAAATAGGGGGTGTCAGACCTGAGCAGGAAATATGTGGTGGAAAGAAGAGGGGACTGTCCCCCATGTGTGAAGTTCACATACCAACAAGGAAGGTGGCACTTCCTGATATGCTGACTGCTGCTCCCCAGTTTCCATTTTGCATCCCAGGCTTGTGACATGCCTCCACTGAGCCAAGAGTCAGGACCTGTTTGCAGCACAAAGCTAGCCATGCCTGAGGGAGGAGGCAGAAGGGCAAGTAGGAGTTATGAGGTAACGCATCAACCAGCACGAGGAGGAACAGACACCCCTCACCCACCACTGCTCCCTCCCCTAGATCACCTCTTGCCACCCAAATCTCACAGCCTGCTCCCCACACGCTGCCCTTTGCCTCCCTGGGTACCACTGACACGACAAAATCCCCTTCCCTAGCTACCTCTTTTATCCCCAGTTCCCCCTGATCTCTGACATCCCAAAGCCATATTGACCTTCAAACGTAACTTTTGACTTCACTGCTGAGAAGCCTTCAGCCATCTGTGAGCGTAGGTGACCAACACCGACGTTTTACTGGCACCTGAAAACGATACGGGGTCAAAGCATGCAGCCCCAGGGCTGGCATCCCACACGGCTGGCTGGGGCTGTGCTGTCGTTACAGACAGGGACAAGTTGCAGTCACTTTTGAATCAGTTGCTTTGTGGGTATAGATTGCAAGTAAGACACAGGGTTTTGTCTCCACCATCTTTCCGCTTGTCTAGAACAAGCCTTTGACGTGCACAAAAGCTGTTCTGTTGCTGGCCTGGCACAAAAATCCTGAACCAGTTTCAGAGGCCAAAAAGGTGATTATGGTCTTTAAAACAGAATTAATTCTCAAACCATTCCCAAAATATGCCTGACAAACTAACCCAAGCCAGACGAGTTGGCTGTGCTCACAGCAAAAAAAAAAAACCCTCAGTGCAGAGGAAAAAGCCCAGCTTCGCTTTTCCAGAAGAATATCTGCATCTGAAAGAAAATAATTTATTGGGAAATATGTACAGTAGAGTAAAATTGCAAAATAAGACATTCAATGAAGAGTCTATATAAAACCATGCCCTTTGCCTCCAGCAGGTAATGAATAAAATTGATATAAAGAAGCAATGAACATTCAATGTTTCATATTTAAAATACATTTTGTGAGGAAAACAATGTGGCATAGAAACAGGACTGAAAGGTTCTCCAAGATAATGCCAAAAGCTGCAAGATGTTAGCAGCATTGTCGTGTAAGTTTCAAGGTGTAGGTTTTTAATTTTCTCTTATGAATCACAGAAGCAGTTGTGAAAGCTGTCATTAAAATTCATTACAAGAAAAGTAAACTTACATTAAAACCTACCCTATTCTTCTGCAAAGTCTGAGCAGTGGTTAGGAAGCAGTGTCTGCTTCTCTGCCAAAACCTTACCTATGCAATGTGATTTAATCTCTAGGCTCTGTTAAATTGGAGTTTTCATACGTCACATCCTTCAATCCAGAGTACAAAAAAAAAAAGAAAAAAAATTAAAAAATTGCAGCCTAGATTTTTCAAACCAGCAAGCTATGATTTTAAGAGGCTTCATCTGCCATAACTTTTGTAGGAATGAAAAGAGAATAAAAATTAGCACAGATATGAGGAAACTAGTTTATCAGTAAATAAACCAGCCTTCCCTTCCTCCTCCTTTCCCTTCCTCCTAGGTATATATGCACATACATACATACATATATACTTAGGTATTGCTGCTTTTGATCTAAAAGCCGGTTTACTTATTTCTAGCCATTCCCTCTCTCCGAAGGAGAGTCAGTAGTTAACAGCAATGTATGCACATGAGAAAAGTGCTGAAAACAGTGACCTTCATGAGTGGATGGATGTACAGAACAACCAGGACTGAGCCACGCGCAGCAAAGCAAGGAGGAAGTTTTCAGACAGAGCATTTCCACATGCTACACATCACTCCAACGCCTACATCTCTGTAAGTGACAATTTGCAGAGGTGGCCTGAGTTTGCAGGGAGGTCTCTGCCGTGGCTGTGGAACAGATGTGCCAGAGTTGCTGCAGTGAGTGAGTGCTCCTGGACAGGCACCAGGACCATGGCACAGCAGCAGTGCCCTCACTGGCCTGGCCAAGGTGGGGAGGGCAGGTGGCACGTCTAGAGCATATATTAGAGCAATTGCGAGGCTGCTCTAAGATTATGTTAAGCAGCCTGACGGCCTGCTGGTTATTTCAGCAAGCAGAGGAAATCAAAGGCGCTCTTAGTATGTCCGGTTGCCAGCTCTGTATTCAGATTTCACCAAATCAACCACAACTAATTCAGTTACAGGAGTGTTGGGGACAAGTAGGGTGTTTCTGGGTCTGTTCACAGAGGCACATGCACACATCCTCTTTGCAATGGAGGGTGTCTTTCCTTGCTTCCCTCCTTCCTTGTTCCTCTCTCCTCTCTGTTGGAAGTAAGCCCTCCAGGCCACACATTTTTCTTTATATATAACAAGAGAACAGTGAGGCCTCGGTCCAATGTGCATTTAATGCAGTCGTGCTACCAGTCTCCCCCAGCTGCCCCATCCCTCCCCCCTAGCACTTGGTCCCACCCCATGTCCTTTCTTCTTCCCCAGTTGCAGGGATTTTCATTGCTGTGAGAGGACAAAGGTAACTGAGCTGCTATTGAAAAAAAAGACTTAACTAGTTTTTTCTTCACTGGGCTGTTTTTAACATGCATCATTTCCCAACTCAGTCCCCCAGATTGCTTTGGTGGCACAACAGAGTGGATAGAGTGGTGATGGGAACAAGGCTGGAGGGTGAGGATGGGTTAGAGAGTGGTTAGACTGCCATTGCTACAAAACAGAAAAGCAAAGCAGGAAGGCTAAATCACAGCCAAAGCGCAATGTATTTAGGGGCTTGGATTTGAAAAGCCAAGCACCATCTTCTGCAACAGTTACATTCCTCTGCATGTTTACTTCTAGCCAAGTTTCCTGAGAGCGGAGGCACCATTCACCAAGTTTGAATTCCTGAGGCTCTCGCCTGTGTATTTTCTTCTGTGTTTAGCATTAGGAAAAGAGGGGAAATCGTGAGGTTTCACTTAGGTTGTGGCTTTTCCCCTTCCTAGGATGACTTATGCGTGGAGGCACCAGGGAGCCCTGCAACCCCGCTCTTCCGTGCAGACCAGGGGTAACAGGCACATCACCTCGATGGCCTGGGGAACGCGGGGCACTGGGGGAGACAGTGTAGTCGTGGGCCCAGCTGTGCAGGGCACGCTGAGGTTCCCACCTACCTGGGCTTCCTCAGCTCAGGATGACTGCTTCCCAAAGTTTCCTGTGTGAGGGGTACAGGGGAGAGCGAGGTGGCGACCAGAGCAGCAGGTCCCAAAGCACGGCCGGGCTGGTCACTGTTGCAGCAGGGGCTCTATCATGGTGTTTTTTCTGTAGGACTTGTTTGTTCCCCTGGCAGGGGCTGGCTCAGGGATGCCAGCAAATGTTTGAAGTCACCCTGCAACGTGGTTTGTATCAGTCATGGATTCGGCTGGCAGCAGTGACATTTGGCCGGTGCTGCCCGGGCCCCAGAGGCGAGAGGAGCCTGCCTGCCAGCTGAATTCGGGTCCCCGCGGCCCTGCAGGCTCTGGGAGAACTATGGGAGCCCTTGGCCCAGCACGGGCGCTGGTTGGGTCAGTGTTTCAAGGAGTGCAGTTTTTGTTTTGGCTGTTTGGTTACATGTCTCCTCTTGGGTGTTTACGCTGAACAAGAGGCACTTGTTCTCTCACCAACTTCAATGTGGTTGGGTCCAGCTGGATTTGTGCTTTAGGTGCAGCGAGCCAGTAATACACCCACCCCAGCTGCCCAATGCCAGGAGAGCCTGGGCACAGCACTGCCCTGGGCCTGTCCTCATGCTCCCAGGAGCAGGAATGAAAACACACTTTGCAAACAGCCTCACCAGAGCAGGGTCTGCGTACTGAGCCCACAGGGCAGCTCTCAAGGCCCTCTGCTTTGGGGAATACTTTGATGCTTCACGTACCCAGGATGTTCAGGTTTATCCTCTAGCTGCTAAGTAACCTGCTTGTCTGCTTGAATTTGCTAAGCCTTTTTTTTTTTAAGAAATACTTTATTGATTTAAAAAAACCTTCTCCGTATCAGTTCACTCTGCTCCTTTCACCTCTGTCTTGCCCTTCTCCCCACACCTCCTGTAGCCAGAGCCTCGACTCACAAACCAGAATGCCGATCGGTGTGAAAATACAAAATAGGCCCAGCAAATGCCGAGCACGGACGTGGTGTGGGTCCCTGTGCAAGGCTGGCAGGCTCCAGGCACAGTGACCCAGCTGCAGGCACCCAAACACGCCCTGCCCTGCCGCAGCCGAGGCGGGCTGTGTGTGGGGAGGGTGGCGGGGCTGGGGTCCCACGGCAGGCTGGGGTCCTGCAGGGCTGCCCTGGCGCTTCGGGCCAGCACCAGCTGATGATTAAGCAGGGCATGGGCTCAGTTTACTTTTACCCCTGCTGTGAGCCTTCTCAAGCTAAGATGTTTCAAGTTGTCCTTATCCTCAGATTAATAAACGCTGTGCTGTGAGAGTGTAAACACAGGAAAAGAGCCAGGCAAAAAAATAAAAGAAAAACCACCCAAAAAATTCAGGCTGGTGCTGTGCAGTCAAGACATTTCTTTTCCTAACAGGATATGGGATCAGAGGAAAAAATACGCATTATGCAACGTGGGGCAGGGGGGTCAGTAGACAAATTAAGCATGTTGTTGGCTGAGCTGGAGAGCCTGTGAAATGAGATGGTGTAGCAGCAGGTCCCTGCCGTGGTGTGCCCCCCGAGGCAGGGCTGCTGGCGGGTGAGGAGGTGGCGCAGGGCCCGCCATGGTGCACAGCCGCTCTCGGGTCAGCACCCACGAGCAGCAGCAGAGGCGGTGGGCTGGGCGAGGGTCCCAGGCAGAGCTGCTGCCCCGCCACAGCGGGCGAGATGGCTGTGAGATGGCTGCTCCGCCACAGCGGGCGAGATGGCTGCGAGCGAGCAGAGCTCCCGGCCAGCTTCGCTCGGCCTCAGGGGGAAACCCAGGTGGGACAGGCCGGCACATGCCCCATGGCTGCCGTGGCTGGCCAAGGAGAGCCTCCAGGCTCTTCAGCCAGCCTCAGTGGAGGCAGGGGAAGCACCATCGTTGTGGCCATCCTCTCCCTCACTTGTGTGGCGCAGTACCTTCTCCAAATGCAAACCTATTGGGATGTGGCTGGTTTTCTCCCCTGGCAAAGGTGGATCGTGGAGAGAGAAACCCTGGTGTGCGTGTGTTTTCACTCCTGGCTGCTGGGGTCCCCTCAGTGGTGCCCTCTGTGCAGGCACCGCACGCACAGGGCCAGCCCCCTGTGTGACCGGCTGCCCCTGCGCAGCCCCCCGGCCACACCAGGGGAGAGGTGGGATGCAGGCCGCGGGCCGCAGACAAAGCCAGGAAGCTGCTGCTGGTCAGGCATTTCAGGGGAGGGCACGATTTCCACAACAATAAACGCATCTGATTATTTGATTAGAGGGAAGATGAGGTCCCCAGGAGGAGGGCCTCACACACAAAAGAGGAGTAACTCATGCCCCCGCTGGCAGCGACAGGGCAGGAAGATGAAGGCAATGTCCTATTGAGGCTTTGATCAGCCAGGGTCAAGCATGCGGGCTGCTAACATGGCTGAAAACCAACGAGGAGAAGGAGGTTCCTGCTGCAGCATCATGCCTGGCCCCCTCCCTGCCCTCCGCTCCTCCTTTGTGCAGCCCTTCACCCCCTGCGTAGGCAGCAAGATGGAAGCCTCCTCAGGCAGGTCCTGCCTCCCGGCCTCTCTGGGCTCCAGCAGGGCCACATGCACCCTGAGCCCCCTCAGCGCTGGGCATCACAGCACATCCTCTCCTCCTGCCGCTTACTCATCTGCATCTTCTGTGACAAGCTGGGGAAAGCAGTTCCTTGTGTCCCTTTCTCACCCCTCTTGCCGTGGCACAAGTGGAGAGATGCTGAGGTGCTGGCACCAGCGGGGAGGCAGGGCAGTGACGACAGGGCAGGGCAGAGGAGATCATTTTGCGATACCATCTCTCCTGGGCACTTGAATAGTCTGGTCATAGTCACGGGCACCTGGGGGTTTTCCTGTCCCCTGGAGGGTCAAGCTGTCCCCTTCACCTCTGCAATGAGAGGCCCTGGGGACTTGGCTGTATTTCAAGGGATGGTTCTCCTCAGTGGTGCAAGCGACTGGCAATCCTGCAATTAACTGACGGTCCTGGATGGAGGCTGGATATAGTGTTTAGTGTAGCTGTTTTACAGCTGTGCTGTTCCTTCCTGAGACAGGCAGCCCCAAAGCCTTGACACCCCAATAGCCTGACCCACGTGAGTCCCTCCTGCAGAAGAGCCTCAGGGCACAGAGGCACCCTGTGTGTATAGGAAGGGCTTGGAGATCTGAGCTGCCCCTTTACTCTCCCTTGGACTGAGCTACAGTACGTGTAAAAGCAACTTGTATTTGGCCCACAGAATTGTAGTACTTGGAATTGAAAGCAAGAAAGAGACGACTTGGCACTCAGAGATTGCAGTTTTCCAAGATCTTTACAAACACAACACAATTAACCCTTTCGAGAAAAACCCTTCTTGTCTTCTGTGTGGAGGGGAGCACTGGTGCACACAGAAGTCACTGGCAAGCCCAAAAGCAGGGTAAGGAGAAAAAAAAGAAAAAAAGTAACTGTTATTTCAAATACGGGTCTCTACACAGAGTTGTACTACAGAGGTGCAGTATAAAGATCAATGTGCGGGCAAACCCTGAGATTTTAATCCCAGGTTACAGCTAAGAGTTTATCTAATACTGGGGGCGGGGGGAGGGAAATACCTGCTTCTTCGTTTG
>JAVJGI010000064.1:14629755-14641868 GCA_035590275.1 Ibycter americanus | reverse complement strand
CCCCCCCCCCCCCCCCCCCCCCCCCCCCCCCCCCCCAGACCTGCGTCTTCCTTTGATGTATGTGTGCTCTGTGAGGATTTCTGTGTGGAAAAAGATGGAGTGGAATAGGCTGGGGCAGTGGAAGTCTGACCTGTGCATGCTTCATAGCCTCTCTTACTCCCCAAGGTTTTTCCAAGCTGTCTGAGCAGCCAAGGCCACAAGGAAAGGTTTGCCACAGTCCGTTTGTCATCTCACACCCTCTGTAAATCATTGCAATATCATCTGGCTCCGAGCTCCTAGGAATGTGGACAACCTTGTCAGAAAGTGTGGGTAGTGGACTGGGAAATCCAGTGGAAGAGTTTTGGGGAACATGAGACTCTTCCCTGATCTGCCTTGAGACCTTAGGTCTCCGCCTAAGGGTGCAGCTAGAAAGCAGCCCTTTAAATGGACACTGCTTCAGAGATATTGACTTGCCAGTGGCCTGGATACAATCCCCCATGAAACTTCAACCTGGGATATGCGTGTCGCTAAGAGACAAACAATACCATCTGCAGCCTGCCCCTTCGAGATGTCATCTCTGTTTATAGAAAAGAAGGGGGTGGCGAGCGTCTGTTAAAATTTATTACTTCCCAACGTCATCTTGGAGGAGTCATATATTTCAGTGGGACTAGTCAGTCAGAACTGTCTAATGGTACAATGGTCAGTGCTCCTTAGCTTCTTCCTTACAGTGGCTGCAGCAGAGGGACAGGGGTGCTAAAAATAACATTTCTGTCCCAAAATATCTTGACTTATGCGAGGGTGTATGTGTAGAGGGAGCACTACTATTTCACATGGCTGGTGCCCTGCAACCTGCACATCCCTGGGGAAGCAGAGCTTTCTGGAGACCTGCACGGAGAATGGAGGAGTGAAACTATGAGCTCTGGGAACAGGGAAAGTTTTGCGGAGCAAAAAGAGATGTTTGTGTCACCTTCCCATAACTACAGGCTCTGAGGCGATTATCAAAAGAATCAATAGGTTCAGCTTAAGTTAATGAAAAAAACAGGGAAGAAAGATACCCTCACCACCCTTCACCCACATTCTCATTTACCTCGGGCAAAAAGCAAAATAAAACATGCCTAGATATGAATTCTGCACCAGAAGCAGTATTTTATACCCACTCACAGAGGGTAAGTGACTTTATGTGGTATACAGCAGTGGGAATTCAGGCATGTAATGTAATAACAAGAAAGGATTTTTAGATTTGTCTCTGGAACCCTGCTAGCTCAGACATTATGAAAAAGAATCCCAAACCTTCTTGTCCATCTACATTTTAAAAAAAGAGAAATATGTCCCCAGTTTGAGCCTAGTTCTTTATTTTGAAAAATTGCTGCAGGAAATGTGGGCAAACAGCACCTCACATCTGAACTGCACATTACCATCCCTCAGCTCGTTACTAGTTTAATTAAATGCTACAGAGGCACTACTTAACCAACTTCTTTTCTTAGTGAACTCTTCACTAGTCGTTTGCATGGGCTTTGGCAGCACCAGGTCCAAGCCTGGATCAGGGCTTCCAAGCAAAACCACAAGGCGAGTAATAAGGAAAAGTCTTCTAGTGCTGCCTCTGGGGGTGAGACAGCAGCACCACACAGCCGACCAGGACAGGACATGAAAAATACAGTATGGGCTTAGAGCTGACAGCCATAATGTAATGTGACCCCAGTCACATTGGTATTTGATTAGCAAACGCAGAGGGATTGGGAAACAGCCCTGCTCTTAGGAGAAAGAAATCTTTCATATCCCCTATGGTCAAGCCTTCAGCTTTGTTTTATCTGGGAGATTGTATCTGAATGCTTTAGCAGACCAGACTGTTCTATCAGAGCACGTTAGTCCCTGTATGTCCCTGTGCACAGGACTTTCCCCCAGGGGTGCCAGCTGAGGGTGAAGTGGCTAGTGGCGGTCCCAGAGGAGGTCTGTGGCGGACTCTGTGGTGGTTTGTGAGCTTCCCGTGTGCCCACTCTGTGCAGGGCTGTAGCCGTCTCACTGCAGGTGGGGAGAGCTTGTGAATTTATGTGCAATGCTTGTTAAGTTCAGTTATTGGGAGCTGGCCAGGGGGGTGAGAGGGAGACCAACTTTGTATGCTGCAGCAGGGCCACAGTCTAGAGCCACCAGTGTCAAGCTCTGCCTGTCTCTGTGGGACCTCACAGCAGGACATCCAACAAGTCCTCTTCACCTCCTCCTCCCAAGGCTGCAGGTGGCTGGGTTCATGCTGCACACAAGCCCGGGCAGCTGCCGGCCTCTCCAGAGAGGAGCTGGGCATAGCCAACCAGCATGAAAGAACTTTTGTAGGGGGCAACACCAGAGGCTCCAGCTTTCCTCTCCCCCCTCCACACCCCCCACCACACCACACCGCATGTCTGTCATATTTTGTCAGCTCAGTTTTGCTCCTGAAATCTTCCTCCTTCCCTCTGTCCCGACATTTCATTTCCCTTGGATTGAGGTAAATAAGGAAATCATAGCAGTCAAAACCCTGTGTGCGTACTGAAGCCTGAAGTGCCAGGAAGCAACTGGTGTGTCTGGTTTTCCAGTGAAAGGCCAGGTGCAATCTCAGCAGTGCAGCTACTGTCTGCCTTTCAAGCAGATGTCTTCATCTAAAGCTCCCGCCGCCACCCCGCTCCTTTTGTGTATCAGCGCAGGGAGGACGGGAGTGGGAGACAATATAAATTAATATCCATTGGAATGACAGCAGCTGGTGCCTTGCATAGCTGCAAACACGTGTCTTAGAACTAGAGTGATTAGTCGTAAAACTGTAGAGCTGAATGTTTATGCTTGATCAATTACAGGAAAACAATAGATGGGTTTTTTTCCAAGTGGGAGGAGTGAGAGGGGAGGGAGGCTTCAGCCATGAGATGATTTTCTTCTTTTTTTTTTTTTTTTGTAATGATAGCTGCAAAGAACATGGGTCCTCGTTTCTGAAGGGACTGGCAAACAGTGGCTTCTGAGAAACCCACTGGTTGGTGGCTCTCCGCAGCACTTTTGAGAAACAAGATCTTTATGGGGCATTTAGACTGCAAACTTCTGAATGTGTAAGAGGGGTGGACTCAGCTGCCCAAAGCAAGGAGCATGTGGGAATGAATTAGACAAAGCTTTCTAGTGCATGAGTGTGCATGCATCATGTGTAGTGGCCTTCAGCTGTAAGAAGTCATTTTGGTTTGTTTCATTACCTAGAACCTCTCCTACTCCCCCGGTTAAGCAGAAGTGGTCCTGTCAGAGGAGTATCCTGTTAGCGGCTGCAGTGTGGCACAAGAGTGTGCCTACAGCTTCAGTTCCAATTCCTTAGCAGCTCTAGTTGCAAACACAGCCTGTATCCCTCCCCACATCCGCCAAAAAAAAGAGAAATTGAGTTACATTTTGCAATAATTCTAATGGAAATGCTAATGGGATGAAGCAATATGAAGCCAGTGAATGACCCAGCAATTTCATCTGTGCTGGCAACAGATGACCATCTAAACCATGTTCGGGTAATTCTTCCTCTCATTAGCAGCACAATAACTCATATGCACAAATCCATAGGCATTTGCTATAATTTTTTAACATGGCTGGAAATAGAAGTAAGCGCATGCAGTATGTGAGCATTACAGCATGTGTTGGCTGTAAATCTGTCTGGAAGTGTCCTGATCCTGTTCCTGGTTAAACCAGTGGGAATTTTGCCATTGACTTCAATGGAAGCAGGATGGGATTTTTTGGACTTATTTTAAAGTGGGACTTTGTTTCTTTGGAACAAAGCTTTCAGATTCACAGCTACGTTTCAGTACTTGGCTTGAACTCCTGTCAATTCACCTTTCATGTGTTTAACAGATGAGGCTTCTTTGCTGCTCACCTTCTGTTTGGTATCAGCACTGTAACCGGCCAAGCCACCCTGGACCTGGCGCGCAGGGAACCCGTGGCTGTGCTGTGGGACTGAGCCAAGAGAAGGGAGCTCACACTGCCTTTCCTGGGCACCCCCGGTCTGAACATCTTAGAAGAGAAGGCCACTGCCTCCATATTTTTCAGCAGATGAAAGGCCAAAATGTTTCTTAGAGCACAGAGGAGAGTGGTGAGTGGTGGCAGGAGCACAGGGTCCTCTGCTCTGCCTGGAATGGGTCTAGTAATGCTGTGTTGTGTCGTGTAAAATGGAGGTAATTGCAATCAATGTGGCTTTCCTAAACTACCTGTAGCCCTTTGGGTTGCAAGTATTAGGATATACATATATACTTTTAGCTGAAGTTTGTAAGGAAAAGAAGAGGCTTATACATGGTATATGAGCATGTGATTCCCTGATGCTGCTGCTACAGTAACTTTTGAACCATTGGACGATTTCATCAGAAATACAAATCTTCTGCAAGGTTTGTAAAAACATCTGGGGAGAAAGGACAGAGAGACCATGTTAGTACCATCATGACAGGAGAAACCTGAGCTCAACCTTTATTATATACCCGTGGGTCCAGCCACATGCTAAGCACCTCTAGGAAAGCAGCGTTCATTTGTCCCATTGCTCACAGAGCTAATTGCTTCATTGGTATACATTTTTGGTGGCCACAGTATGATGAATCCAGCTCTTTTTTTCTCTTCAAAGAGTATGCTTTCATGCTGCTCCTTTCTAGCATTGCCCCTGCTCCCACCCAGCTTCCTTGCAGAGCATTTCCAGCTCCCCCTTCCCAGCTCTGCCTCTGCCCTGCTCCTCCCAAAGAGCGCTGGGTTCCTCTGCCAATTGTCTTCTCACTTTCCAGGGAGACATTTCTTCTCCTTCACACTCTGCTAGCAGCGTGTTGTCTAAACCCCCTCTCTCATTACTCACCCAGGGCACCCCCTCTCAGCTGTTGATGCTTTACAGCTCGTCCCTCCACCCCCCCCATCTGAAATTTCCACCACAACAAAAAACTCAGGAATGAGGCAATTAATATGTATTATTTCAATAGGAGGCTTAAAAACAAAAAGCTTTTGCAACAACTTCCCAGTCAGAACCACGGAGACTATTGTAAGGCAGAAAAACCTAAGAAACAGCAGCTGTAAAATATATTTAAAAGCCTTTATTCTTTCCTATCACAATGTGGCAAAAGAGACTAAATACAGCTTTCCATTTGTTTAACTAAAAGCTGCCATTCCTCAGTCTCTTTGATGATAATGATACCCACAGTTACAATCAAACTCCAGCACACACATGGAAAACTTTGAGCTCCTTACCAAGTTTGCACAATGTATTATTAATAGCAAGATTCACGACTCCAACTGCTCTGAGGTGCTGAGAGCAAGGGAAAGGCTGACTGTGCTGAGCTCATGGTTGATGCTGGTAGATGTAGCACACTGAAGAGGAAAAAGAAAAACCTGCAACTGAGAGTTGTTTGTATTACAGTAGCCACTGGACCCACTCAGCTGCTCATGGGGAGAGACCATTCAGGAGTTCAAAACTGAGCAGACGTCAGACAAGGGGTGGGAGAGAAAAGACATTAGCGTTCCATTTTGCTAACATGGAAACAAAACAAAGAATGGTAAAGAGCCAATACTGCCCACAGGCTTACACTGGGTTGGGTTCTGGGTCACCTGTCTGGCTCAGGAAGACCAAAAGACCCTACTGATTCTCCTCATCCATGGCTGCATGGCCCCAAAACCTCCTCTCATTTCAGAGTGCCTGATAGTCGTTATTCTAGTGCATCTCTTTACTTCAGCAAATTCTTGGTGCTAAGCCCTAAGCTTGAACTTCTGAGAAGCACAACTTGAATTTGCAGAGGGCCACATGCTCCTAATGTCCTGTGGAGGCAGCTGCGCAGAAGAAAACACTGCCCTGCTGTACCAGCTGCCCAGAAAATGGGCAGCTTCCTGACTATTGTTCTGCAGGTCCCAGGTCCCTGCAGGGCCATCCAGTGTAGTTATTTGAGGCATGGGCCTCAGTGCCATCCTATTGACTGTGAAGCAGCCTCAGCACCATTGACTTGCATGAGAAGTTACACTGAAAAATCAGTGGGGTCTGTGTGCAGGATGCTGGGGAGAGAGGGAAGACACCTCTTGGGAAAAAGAGCTACTCTGCAATAATACGGAAGCAGCTCCATCCCCAGAGTTTCCCTCTGGGGTGAAGACTGTGACTCAAAATGTTCACAGAAAGGGAAAGGAAGCAGGGTAGAACTCCTCTGAGATTATGGATTTCTTGTCTAGGAAGCAGCGTAAATGCAAGGTCTGACTTGAGATGTGCGCGTATGTCAAAGGGAGGATTATGAAGACAATCTTCAGCCTGATACATCCAGCAGAGCTGTCTCCAGCAAGATCATAGCACCACTATGAAATTTTTAGGAAGGTAAGCATGTACATAAGTTCTGTGCCAAGGATGCTTTGAAATGTCCTCCGAACACAGGGGTGTTTGGCTGTGATGAAAACACAGCTCAGCCTTGCTTCCAGCTATCAGCTGGGATCCTCTAGGTCTGTTCCCTTTCCTGTCCTCATCTGTCTTTTATTAGCAGAATATACATGGCGTTTTCTGTTCTGAGATTGTTTTTTAGGATCGCTGACACATGTTTGGTGACGTCAGGTGAAAAGCAGTAGCTCCCTTAGGAATCACTCACTTTCTGGGACATCCTCACCTAAGAGCTCCATGTTGAAAACCCATCCCCAAACAACTGGATATCCAGCAGCATCAGAAGAAAGTTCCTACCTCTGATATTGCACAGGCGTAGTCAAATGGCAATCTCTGCCTCCACAGTTTACAACTTAACTAAATGCAGAAGTAATCCACGGGCTTGTCATCCATGTTGTATCTGGCTCTTGGTTTTTGTCTGCTTTGTCTCTTCAGATTGTAAACTGTTTGAGGCAAGAACTGTCTTTGACTCTGTGTTTGGACAGCAGAGGGGTCCCAGTCCTTGCAGAGCCAGGTACCGTAATACAAGTAAGGCACAATAATTTATTTTAAAATGAACATCAAAGAAAATAAAAGATTAAAAGGGAAAGAAAACCTTTCATAGCTCAAAGCTTCCCCCCATGACAGTGCTTCAGAGGAATGTGCTATCTGCTGGAGGGAGTGTCTAAGCCCCATTTGCTGGTAGGGCTGTGCGATGTACCACCACAGGAGCCAATGCCGGAATGTGCCTGGGCACTGGGGGAGAGGGGAGAGGTCAAAAGCTAAAGCACGATAAGCAAAGGAGAGAGCCCTTTTAGAATATACACAGACATTTTCTTGCCAGGATCTATCAAGCCAAGAGCCAAAGCATGGTAATGGCGTTTTGTTTATAAGGAAAAAGAAATCTCTTCTGGCCTAAGAATTTTTTGCCAAGTTTCAGGCGAGGGCGTGTGTGTGTGTCTAAATGACTTGTTGGTTTAGGAATTTGTGTATTTTTAAGGAGGTGTTTTAATAAGATTGCTGGCGTGGCCCTTTGTAACACCGAGCACACAACCCTGTAAGTACTTACTACAGAGCATGACACTTACACCGTGGAAGCCAGCCCAGCGGAAGTCAATGGCAGCACTTGCAGTTAAAGACGTCATGCTGGCTTTGCAGGGCTCAGCCACTTGGGTCACATCCAGACATCAGTGAAGTTGATGGATGAGCTCTCACCAGCTTCAGCAGACTTTAAATGATGCCCTTGGTTTGTGACTGTAACTAGGTAGGGGTCCACAAATGTTCCCCTCTAATTCAGTCTGTGGAAAATGTGCTGTTGACCCCACGTGGAGTATGGTCCAACTGGAGCTTCTCCAGCATGAAGCTGACCAGATGCTGCTCTGTGGGTAGGGACCTGCAGAGACCATGGTCAGTGGGCCGTTTTGGGTGCTTTTAGCAGAAGAACATGCAGAGCTTGGGTCACCTCACACTAGCAAGGACTTATTTGATTTTTCAAGAGGCTTAACTTGCACCCCACAGTTACAGTGGGGTAAGAAACTCAAGCCCATTCAAAGCCCTCAGTTGCAAAGGCAACAGAATTGCCAGGGTCTGTTGGAGGGACAGACAGCCTTTACAGCTCCATGGTCTCTTCTTTGCAGGTGAGGAGAAGCTGAGGGGGGGATTGGCACCCTCTTTGCAAGCTGGGGGCCAGCACCAGTGGCTGTGTGGAGGAGGATACCACAGTGGGAATCGAGCAGGTGATTCGTGGAGATGGGGTCAGGCGGGATGGCTCCCCGCAGGCTTGGGGTTTTGCTGCAGTGGCTCTGCTGCCATTAGCAAATGGCCAGGCCTGCTGGCATGCTACAGGAGTTCAAGATCTGTCCTCTCCAGCCTGGGTCACTGTGTGACCCCCTCCACTCCTCCATTTCCCCTTCCAGATCCATTCACTGTGCCAAACAACAGCATGCAATCATCTTGTGGGGGTTATTTCTGCCTAATGTACCCACCCAGTGGGATTTCAGCGAACATTAAAGCAGTAGATGGAGCCTTTAATGAAGTTAACCTGCTGAAACCAGGAGAACGTTTGGTTGAAGTACACCTGAAAGCCCTGGATTACACAGCAGCTGCTTCAAAAGAAACCCGTTGCCTCCTTTCATACCGCTGCTGTATTGAGAAATAATACAGCACCTTTATATTCAGCCTAATTTAGTCAGGCTGCTGAAGTCTGAAAGCATTTTTTTATTAACTCTGAAGATGCAGGGGCTTTCCTCCCCCCAGCTGGCACTGCCGACCCCCCCGCACAGGCTCCCAGCATCACGCCTGCGCCCCTCCCGCTGCTGAGCACCTCCCAAGCCGAGAGGAATTGCTCTCCCTCTCTCCACTAATCCAATGATGGATTTTAACTCCATTAGTTTGCTTCCTCTGTTCTCTTCCCTGTTTTCTGCTGTTTATTAATTTTCCCCCATCCCCTTGTTCCGTCTCTTTGTTTCTTTCGCCACCTCCCTTCCCTGCACTTCTTTCTTTTTTCCCTCCGTTTTTTTCCTCCCTTCTTTTCATTTCTCCTTTCCAGGCTGCCTCAGCACTCCCCGTGTTTCCCCCACAGTGGTGTTGCTCCCTGGCAATCCCCGCAGCCCTCCGCCAGCTCCTGGCACTGCGGCCACGGCGGTACTGGCCAGGGGTCCGCAGTGGCCGCCTGAGCTTCAGGCCATACTGCAGCTGGGCAGCGTGAACGCTGGAGTAGCCTCTGCACGCCAGCAGCGCTGCTCCTGTACGAAGTATCTGTGAGCAGGAGAGGCCAGGGAGAAAGCAGCTCCCTCCTGCCCTGCAGTCAGGCTGGCAGCTGGAAGAATTCAGGGGGGAAACATGTTAGGAGGAGGCGAGCGGTAACGGGGTGGGCAGGAGTGGGGTGGGCAAGAGCCGACCTGCTACAGCACCTGCAGAGCCAAAGGGGCAGCCCCTGGGCTCGCCCTGCAGCCACTGCTTTCAACTGCAGATTAGCGGCCATGGTACTACTCTCCATGAAAAATTAACTGGGCAGCTTGCTAATTAAGCCACCTCTACACTGGAAGTTTATGGGCTTGAATGCAACGTGCCAAACGTTTTTCTCCAAGTTGGGGTATTGGCCTTCTTTTTGAACATGGACAAATTCCTGAGCAAATAGTCTGGCTGAAGACTAGGGCTAATGGGATGCTAAGGTAATTATTGGCTATTTGTGGCTATAAAATGAGATCTCATAATCATGCACCTGATAGACTAATAAAAACACTTTATATGATGCACTTAGAGCTTTTTAGCTGAGGATCTCAAAGCACTGTCTGGAGGAGGAAAACTGCAGTAAGAGGTCTGTGCTCCTGCAAGGAGACGTGGAGACAACCGACGCTGTCAGCCCCCATGGCCTGTGCTCCCACTCCTCGGCTCTCCTGCCAAAAACATCTGAGTCCCTGCTCTCCTGCTGACCGACAATACTTATGGTTTTATCTAGGCCGGGTATCACTTTTCCCCACTCTCATTCCTAACCCTGTTTCAGTCCTGCCGTGTTGTTTTCTCTGGAAGGCTGTCAAGGTCTGCGTTGGAAATAGTGTGTTTTGACATAAAACTGGAGGTGAGACCCTGTTGGTCCAGCTACTCTGGAGCCCAGAGAAGGTTACAGGAATACACGATGCCTGGGTTTTAATTTTATTTTCTTTTAAATCAGGATTGAGAAAGGCTCTAAGGAAAAGCTGGGGGGTTTCCTGCTTTACAGACACCTCCTGATGGTCAGTTCATGGGGTGAGGAGGACTCATTTAGAAAGAGGAAGCTGTGATTGAAAATAAATGAAGCTGTATGATCAACGTTGAAAAGGAGCTGTAATTAGAGGGAAGAGAAGAGCAGAGCTGAAGAGTGCCAGGGAAAGCCCTAGGTATGCGGGCCCTCGGGTCAGCAGCAGGGAACTAAGCAGTGCTTGAGGAGGTGAATGCTTTCTGCTGGAGGGGAGGAGAGAGATGGGGGAAATTTCACTGCATCACAGCTCTGACTAACGCTTGGGCTGAAAAATTTCTTCAACCAAATTTAATGCAGATGGTACATTAAATGTTACAGTACCATTAAATTACATATTGTCTCATTTTCAGTGAGGTTTTCTGGATGTCTCTGACATACAGATATGGAAAAATGCTGCAGTTCCCAATGGATTTGGCAAGTGTTTACTCGTGGGTTTTAAATATCCACAGGAGGACTGAACAGAGACCAGAGCCCTGAGCCCTTTGGCAGAAGCAGGACTTCCCGGGCATGGGGAGCTGACAAGGTCCAGCCTTTCCTGGGGTACAGAGCAACGCCCACAGCAGCAGCAGCTGCCCCTGCGAGCAGGCAGAGGTAAGTTCAAGGTGTACAGCATCACCTTGTGCTCAGTTCCTTCAAACCTGGGAAAGGATCTGAGTCTTAAATGCTCCCCAAAGAAGTACTTTTGTCACTCTTGTACCCGAGCTGCACTGGCAGGTGTCGTCAGCTTGGTTGTCATCCTGTCCTGAATACCTACAGTGGTAGGAACAGCCATAGCACTGCCTGGTATTTCAGTTGTGCCTTTCTCTTCCTGATAGCAGCATGTTGTGGAGAGGAGACTTGAGATCTGACACTAAACACAGGGCTGGATTTGTGGAGAGCTGTTGAAAATCAGCTGAGAGAAACCTCTGTGGAGCAGCAGGTTAACTTCATTTCCCATCACTATTTTCTTTCCTAGGGTTATCTTCCCTTCACTGAGTAGCAGATCAGAGCTGATACTAGTTCAAGGTTGTGTCTGCACTCTTCTATTGACCTTAACCAGGGGAAACTCTGAGTGTAATGGGCGGAGAATTGCCCCTGTGCTGTATGGTGTGCATGATGGGGCCGTTGCTGATTAGGGCTTGGTAACCTCTTCGTTCTCCATGCACATCTCAAGAGAGGAATGACTCACGCTGTGGCTTTATATTATGCTCTGATATCTGTGTTATGGTTTGCAAGGGCTATTTATACACAGAAAAAATCACACTTTGCTGACTTGATAGTAGTCTAACTATAAGCAAGTAGTAAATAATAGTTGCATAATTCCACATCAAAATACAGTAAATAAGGTAGTAGACTCAGTTGCCACTGGCTTTGTATTGACTTCAACAGGTGTCGGAGCACATTTGAGCCAGGGAGGATGCAAAATCAGGTATCAAAATACACAGAAGGAAGAGGGATGGTAGAGCCCTCGGGGTAACGGCTGAGATACCCGATCGATCGATCTGTCAGGCCAAATCTGTTGCTGACAATGAACTTCCACTGGCCTCGGAGGAACTCGGTGCGTTCGTATTGTGTGAATGTGCTCAAGCAGGTTGGCATTGGGATTTCATTGACGCGAGCTGGTGATGCTACCCGTAACTGATAGACAGCAGAGTACAAAATAATTAGTCTCATCACCCTAAACGAATACCAGTGAAACGTTTGTACTTTCCCTCTCACCCACACAGTGATGTATCTCGCTTCTGCCACATGCCAGTATCTCTTCACTAATTACCAACCGAAAAAAACTGAGGTAATGTAGTTTTAATCCCTTTGTCTACCGTGTGTTTGGAAGCTGGAGTCTATAATCTAGGGGCTGATCAACAGCGTAAAAGATTTGGTTTGGTGCGGCGTTTTAGGGCTGATGTCACTTGTGTGCTTTGAAATGTCCCCTCTCAAACAGCAAGGTGTGAGTTAGCCCCAGGCCGCCAGGCACCGGCCTCTGAGCCCCTCGGGGTCCGGGAGTGTAAGCGGCAAGTGAACGCGGGGTGCCGGCGGCCAGGCCGGGCAGGGACCCCCGCCTCCTCGGGGGCAGCG
>JAVJGI010000064.1:14551551-14618246 GCA_035590275.1 Ibycter americanus | reverse complement strand
GGCCTTCCTGCTGCCCTTGGTCCTGCCCGGGGCACGTGCGTTTCGTGCGGGCAGCGTGCGGGCAGCGTGCGGGCAGCAGGCTGTTTATTCAAAGTGCTTTTTTTCCGGGAAGCACTGCTGCCGAGGGGCCCTGCCTCGCTCCTGCTGCTGGCCTTGGCTCCAGCAAGAGGGCAGTTTGAAGGCAGGCTGGGATGTCCTCACCAAGAGCCGGCAGGCTTGCGGCAGCCTGGCAGGGGACACCTCTGGGGCCCGGCGGACCCCGTGGCAGAGGGACAGAGCCGGACTTGCAGCGTAGGGTTGAGCCCACACGAGTCTGCGCTGCTTTGCTGCTCCTGGGTGAACCTGGGGCTTTGCAGCAAGGGCAGTTGCAGGAGGGACAGGAACAGCCTGCTCTCTGGAGGGGCTTAGGGTTTTGCCCCTTTTGCTGGGGGGCGGGTTTGCCCATTTTGCTGGGTGTGAGGAGGCAGTGCTGTCTGCTTGGGGCAGCTGTGGCAGCCTGTGGGGCCACGGTGCTGGGACAGGGTGGTGGCAGGGGAGGGGGGAGGCAGCAAGATGCACGCAGTAGGGGCCCCGTGGAGAAAGGGACTTTGTTGGGATTTGTAGTGCGTTATCAATTGACCCTGTGATGCAGATTTTCCTCCCAGCAAGTAATGCAATAATAAATTTGATTTGCAGTGTTCATGAGATTAAATGTTTTTTTGAAGATGAAATCACCCTCTAGGGCCTGTTCTAACCCAAAGCTGAAAGGCTTCCTCCACTCACCACGCAGCCGTTGCCAGCCATTTGCGGGCTAGCCCCACAAAACCACCACTGCTGATTATCCGTGTCTGCAATTCCAACAGCTGGGTTAGCTTGAAAGGTTTTGGGAGGCCAGTCTGCTGAGATGGGGTTGTGAGGGCAGGCGGGCTTGGGGAGGGAGAGCACAGCAAGCAGAGAAGGGCTGTCCTGGGACTGCAGGCTGGGGCCGGGAGGGCTGGACACTGTCCTCAGCTCTGCTGCTGGCCACACGGGTGGGCCTCAGCTCGCCATCAGCCCCACCATGCCTCAGTTTCCTTCCTTGGGAACAGCAAAGCTTTCTGCACTCCTGCAGCTGTATCAAGTTTGTAGTATCCAAATGTTGGTGTCTCCCGAGGCCGCTGTGGGACACTGCCACAGAGCAGCTTGCAAAGGAGGCAAAAGAAGGGATAAAATGAGGCGGCCCCAGATGATCTGATACTAGTCTGTCTTTTACTTTATGGCTCTGTAATTGCCTCGGCAAGAGCATTTATTTCTCTTTCCTGGTCTGTGTGAAATGTGGTTTGTAAGTGTGGCAGGAGGTGGAGGGGAAAAGGAGTAGGTTTGTTGTGTAGGATAATTGTCCTTGCCCAGAGATTAATATGAAATGTTAGAGTACCAAATGGATGTCAGTGGCCTAGAAAATGACCTTTATCAGACCACCCCTAGCAATGGCCAGGGGGCACCTGCTGTGCGCAGCCGATGCCCAGAACCCGTTTCAATGCCTTGTTCCCCTCTGTGTCTCTGCAGCTCAGCCGTGTGGGGGCCGCCTGAACTCCAAGGATGCCGGGTACATCACCTCCCCGGGGTACCCCAATGACTACCCCTCCCACCAGAACTGCGAGTGGGTCATCTACGCCCCTGAATCCAACCAGAAGATTATCCTCAACTTCAACCCTCACTTTGAAATTGAAAAGCACGACTGCAAGTAAGAGTCTTCCTCTTCCTCTCTAGTACATAGTCACCTCCTCTTCCTGCTTTTATCTAGCAGTATGAGCCTCGTGTGTGAAAACAAGCATCATCCTTGAGCCCCCATAGTGCTGTATCTTATTGGCATTCAGGGGCAAGTGTGCCTACTGACTGGGGGTTTTTAAGACGCTGCTTTGGACCCATAGGATGAGTCTACTCTGCATTGAACTGGTGGTTCTTAACTCAGCCTGATATCACCTAAAAGCAAGAGCTAACTGGCTTTCAACCTGGGTTTGACTTTGGTTAAAAGGCAGCTTGTTTTTCTCAGTGTTGAAGTGGCCTCGCTTTTAAACCATGCGGAGAGAGCAGAGCAATTTCCTCGTTTGTAACTAGGCAGAGGCATGACATAGAGAGCCCTTGGGCTGAAGACTCAGGCTCGGGCCATGTGAGGCTGGGGGCTTGGGGGTCTGAGCTGTTTGGGCTAGATCTGACTTTCCACAATGCTTATTCCACTGTGTTTGGTAAACTGAGGGGTTGGGGGTTGTTTGCTTTTTTTGGTCTTTTAAGAAGGGACTCGGAAACTGGATGTTGGGGAAAAACAATTAACAACTAGTAAAGAGTAATTAATGGCATCAAAGGGCACCATAAAAGGCTGAGTTAATAACATGGTCTCAGCAGACGTATAAACCTGTGTGTTTAATCTGGAATCCACAGCCAGCTACAGGGATGCCTGAACTGTGAACGAGCTTGGAGTCTCCTAAAACAGGTCTGACACAGCAGTCTTGCCAGACATGCTGGTCCTGTTGATTAAAATGGGGTTATATATGGAGAGGGGAACTCTGTTTGCAAAAAGGACAGAGGGACAGGGGAAGCATTTATGGGGCTGTAGAATCAGTCCTGTGGAGAACAAAGAATTCTGCATGGGTTTGATGATGTACTGAAGGTTATGAAATGTAGAGCTGGATCCTCAGCCACCATAAATCAGCATAGGTCCTCTAACTCTAATGAAGGTGTGCTGATTGATGTCACTGGGGATCTCATCACCCCCTACAGATAAAGCCTGGGCTAATAAGGCTTCGAGCACCATGAACTTTCCCTGAAGTCACTGTGTGTGCAAGGCGTTTAGCACTTTGCAGCATGAGGCCTGTGTTTGGAGAGGGGAGAAGGCAGAGAAAGGCTTAATGTGGGCATAGACGAACACAACAAGGCCTCTGCAGTGCATGTGAGAACGATGGTTGCTATCAGATTTTATTATTGCTTGCACAGGCTCAACTGTATAGCCTTCTCATAGCTAATGCAGTTGCCCCAAATTCACAGTAATAAAAGCTTTATAGGCCTATATTCACAGTCTGCAGAGTATGCAATATGTATTGGGCAGGGTAATGTTGTCTGCAGGGCAGGGGTTGAGCTGGGTAGGAAGGACTCCAGCTTCTGCCTTTCCAAGGTCTCAGGCAAGCAAATCCAGGTTGGTCAGAGAGCCAGAAACCCCCACAGGCACCTGGCTTTTCCTCCACGTGTAGGAAGCTGTCAGTTTTAGCTCTGAGCACCCTGGACAACTTCTGCTGTGTTTTGCTGCCTGTGAGAGAGCAGGGTCTGGTCCCAAGCCACCAGTGGTGCATGCTGTAGGGGCTGCCTATGCGCTGGAGATGTTGTCCCTTTGCTGCTTTCTACTTTACCGTGTCAGATCTTCTGAGTGGCTGCTATGTGGTCTCACCCTTTCCAGTTCTGTGTGTACATGCACGAGGGAGTCTTTAGTTAAAGCAAAAAGGTTTGAGTTGGATGGTTTTGGTCCCCGGTATGGGACATAAATGGTGGAGGGTTTGTCAGGGTCTCTCCTTCAGTTCAGCTCCTGCAGCAACGTGGCTCTCTAGAAACCAGGTGTTAACATCAAACCTCTCCTGAAAGTGAGAGAAAGTCTGCCTGCACCTCCTTTCCCTCAGCTGCGAACCTGTGAGCAAGTGGAACAGGGTCATCCGCAGTGCACTTGGGCTTCTGCTGGCTCCCAGCCAAACTGGCTTTGGGTGCCTGCTCCCCAGATGCAGCACTGCAAAGGAGTGGGCTTGAAAGAACTTCATGGACAGTGCTTGACAGGAAGCATGACAAACCAAATGAAAACAGTGTGTGATAAACATGGCCTTAAAGAAATTGATAGGAGGAAGAGATTTTTGTTTTTAAGTGACCTACCAGGAGACAAGTATTAACACTGTGTAATGCTTGGGCATTAAGCAGTACTAATAGATGGCCATCTGGTAATAAATCTCATCTGAGTGTCAGAGGGGCTTTTATGAAGAAGCAAAGGCCTCGTTGCAGCTGCAGGTGGGAACCTTAACAGGAACAGGAGTTCAGCATCAAAGGAACAGTCTCAGGGCAGAGCCTTTCTTTTGACATCTGATCATTAATACAGAGCACATTCACACAAAGGTGACAGGCTGATGAACCCCATTGTGGCATTCTGTCTCTGGGCAGACAGTTCCCCCTACTCTGGTATTGCTACCTGGCAGCCCTCAGAGCAGGAGCAGGGCAGTGGGTGCTTCCAGCTGCCAGAGGTAAACACCATAACCCCTTCCTCTGCTGCTTCTTCCTTCAATATTTCGTTTTACCTTATTAGGCTAAAGTTTCTCCCTCGTAAAGCATAACATTTACATTCCTAAAATCCATTCCAAGACCTACAAAAGTATCTGAAAAAGTCTTTTTAGTTTTACTGTGTCCTTTCTGGCCTTCCTTGTATCTGCTTGAGATTTCCCTTTGGGACAGGAGGCGTTTCCTCCTGTGTTTTGTACAGTGCCGGGCACGCTAGGGACCTCTGCGGAAGGGTCAGTGATTTCCCCTCGGCGGGCAGCTGGCCGGAACGGGGCTGTGTACCTGGTGCTGCTGGCGTGCCGGAGCGGAGCGGGAGCTGGCTCTGGCTGGGGAGAGCAGCTTCGGCTGCCAGCCCTCCCTGCCTGGAGCGGGGGAGCATCAGCCAGGGATGGATGCCCTGGAGGTGGCAGCCAGGGGCAGCTGCTCAGTGCTGCTCGTTGCAATTGTTTTTCTGGAGGCACATCTAGGCTGGGGTTTTTTTGGCTGTTTCAGCTACATTAAGAAGTAACTGTGCTGCCACAACCTTGCTATCACGAAAGGAGTAATTTGGTGTAATTGAAGCGCCAGAACATCTTTCACTCTTTCTTTTGCTCTCATGCTCCATCCACGCTCTGAGGAAGTGCCTTACTTTGGGAAGGCACTTCAGGTTAAGAAAATTGGCCTCCTGCTGTTGTGGCTCTTGTGTGCCAGCACAGCAGGGATCCCTGTTGCAGGAGGGTGGGCACACTGTGACAGGGAGTGTGGGACCTGGGCTGTTGTTCATGCTGTCCTACAGCCATGGGACCACAGCAGTAATGGCAAAGCCAAAAGGAAAGTTTGATGCTCTGATAAAAGACGTGCCAAACTATTTGGAAGTAATTGTAATGGCCTGTCTGCTCACAGTTTCTTCTTCTCTGTGCTGCAAGCGCAGCTGTTGCTCGGGCACTGCAGCCCCGTGCCGTCGGTATCTGCTCTCTGAACAGGGAAGTGGCATCCAGTGGAGAAGAGCACGCTGCTGCTGCTGTGGCAAAATATTTCCACTCCCCACATGGCATGGCGGTAGCTGGGCAGCCTTGTGCATGCCAGGGTTTATTTGTGATCCCAAAAGCGACCTTGAACCATTTGCAATAGGTGTGCAACAGGGGTGGCTGTCCCCCAGCTTGTGCAGTCGTGTAGCTGAGCTGCCTGTGCCTTCCTAATTGCCGTTTCGCTGTTCTATCTGCACCGCTTGCTTGGAAAATACAAGTCAGAAACCTCAGCTCTGAGTGAATCACTGCATTTATAACCAACCACCTTTTCCATTCGTGCCTCCCTCCCACTGCTGGGCTTCTCTTTGGACTATTAAAAGTTCCCTCCTGAGACTGGCTACTGGCTCTCCCATCCCTGGCTGCACTCGGCTGACTCTGGCAGAGGGTTAGGCTGGGCAGAGCCGCCGCCGAGTGCCGGGACATGGCCGTACAGGCACCGCAGAGGCACGCTCCCTCCAGACTACAGCGGATGAGCTTGTGCTCCCGCTGCAAGCAAAAGACCTTTCAGCTGAATCATAACATCTGCACCAGAGGAATGGTATTTTTTTAAAAAAAAAAAGCCTGACTGATAGTCAGAAGATGCCAGCGGGTTTTTCTGTAGCCCATGCTGCAACTGGGTCGCATGTGATCGGTAGGATCCCTGTCTGGGGAGGATCTGGGGGACTGCTGCTGTGGCTTGCAGCCCCCTCTGGTGGCACGTGCCAAATGCTGGCAAAGGTTTCTGGAGGCAGGGGCCCAGGGCTCCAAACGCAGGCAGGAGCCAGCAAATTGGGAGACAGCCCAGAGGTGCACAGTCAGGCTCTTCCTCCTGACTTTTGTCACCTCACGTCAAGCCCTGAGGGTTTCCAGAAACAGGAGCCACCATAATGAGGAAACGTATGCAGTTGTCACTGTGACCTCCTAAGTGTCACGGTGGTGCCAAAAGAGCTGAACCAAGTTCAGCATCGCGGTTTGTGCTGGGTACTGTGCAGGCATGGCAGGAGATGCCCCTGCTCCCAGTCTGAAGGGCAGAGGGACCAAGGTTTGGCACGGGAAGACACCACGCTCCCAGCACCCGTCTTGCAGAGCACTGCCTGCCAGGGGACACTGGCAGTAACGTGCTGGTGTTCCCAGGCCACAGTACAAAGGGTGAGACCCGTGGGCTCAGCTAGCCAGTGAAGGCCTCTTATGGCATCTCCTGTGCTTCCAGGAAGCCTGACGCTGGAATGAAACAGCTCTGCATCCTTCCTAGAGAGCAGCAGAGATGCTGGCCCAAGTCCCTTGCTCAGGCAGCAGGGGGGAGCGGCAGCCAGCCCCAGTGCCCACAGACAGGCAGGCAGCTGGTGGCTGCAATGTTCAGCCCGGCTCTCTTGACCATCTCCTTCAAACAAAAGCATAATATTGCAAGAAACCATCCTTCCATCAGTGAAGGTTAAGAGTAGACAAGGCAGCAATTATGGACAGCTAATTAGTAAATGCTTTGAAAAGTATGTATAATTAGCTTATTAGTAAACATTTTAGAAACAATGCAGTTCATCTTGAGATTGAGAACATGCTTAGAAAAGAGAAATACGTTTGGAGCACTACAGAACGCCGGAGCTTGGGGAGGGTTCTTTGCTGGGATGCAAGGGGAAGTGACTGCATCTCCTGCAGCACTGGGGGAGTCAAGCTTTAACTTTGGAAAGAGGGGAAGTCAGAGATGAGAAGTTAAGGAAGCCATTTGCTTGCTCATACTTTTGTGGCATGGGTAGCCAGAAGCAACATTTCTAACTTACAGGAAATAATTCAGTCTGGGTAACATGACACTGCAGCTCAACTTCTCTTCAAATGAGCTTCTACCGTTTTCTAACTCTGTCCAGCATCCGCTGTATGGTTCATAATTCCTGTCAAGCCCAGGTCATTTTCTGAAATGAAATGTCAGTGAATGGGTTAGCTGTGCTGGTGTTAGACCAGCGCATAGGTTAACAGCTCAAGGTTGTTCACATCTCTTGTCTACTGCCCATCTGCAGAGCTGTGAGAGCACTGCTTGCTCCATGGCTGTGCTTCCCTGTGCCCCAGAGCCTATCCCTGGAGGGACAGACCAAGGCCAGGCTCTACATAAGGTGATGGCCTCAAGGGCAGTCTCATGGGGTCTCCTGTGTCCCGCCAGCTCACAGACATCCGGCACATAGGAGTCAGATCTGGCTTTGCACCTTGTTTCCTGTTGGCATGATGACAAATTGAGGGCCAGCTGGTGACACTGGGAACAATAGCATTAGAGATAGAGACCTCTTCCCACTCCTTCCTGATTGTGAGGAGGAGGAGATGGTGGTGTACTGGCTTCTTACTCAGCCTCTCTGGCCAGCGAGGGAGGGAGCAGGACCCATGGGTCCCCCGCAGCTTCTGGGGAGGGAGCAGGCACAGGGCTGGCTGTGGTGACTCCTCACTAACTGGGCTCAGGATCCAGCTAAGAGTGTCAGAAACCTGTGCCTTCACTGAGCATGCAGCATAAGCCATGCTCCAGCTCTAAGCCGCTTGCATCTTTGCTGACTCCACTTAGCGCAGATGCCATAGGACAGTAGTAGAGCAATCCCACTGAAAGGGTCTGATGATAACCACAGCACTGAGGTGCCTGTGCTTTCAGCAAAGAGCCCAAGGCCCTTGGCTGTCTTTGCAACAGTGCTGCAGCTCACTGGGTGGCAACCCCATTCACAGAGGCTCATCCCAAACAGGTGGGTCTCGGCAGCCTAAATGTCTGTGGCGATGTGAGTCTTGGTCGCTTTTTTTTCATCACACAGCGGTGTTAGCAGTGCTCTTCTCTGTCACAGGTTTCCTGTCTGGATGCAGGAGTTAGAAGGTTTAGTGAATGTAAGGAGGGTGCCAGAATGATATAAAAAAAATTATCCTCTTTTTTTGTTAAGGACCAGGCGCAAAGCCCAGTAAAGGCAGTAGGAGGTTTTACCTTGATTTCCGTAGAAACTGGTTTAGGTTTTTAATGAGCAACTGTTTTCCTTAGCTACACACAGCCTTTTTAATGGATATCATCCCTATTGTCAGGCTGTAACAGGGGAGTGGCAGACTCACCAGCAATATCAGGTCTGAGTGCTGTGAGATTTGGGTTTTTCCCCTTCCCTGCTATTGATTTACTGTTCCTGCTTTGGCAAATCACTTTAAATTCCCCACCTTATAAAGAAGAAAAAACCTGGGCATCTGCAGGCATAAAACCCAGTCTAGATAGCAACAGTGCATTCCACACTTCCCTCAAAAGGCTGCCGCGTAGCAGCATCACACAGGAGCAGGTCAGAGCGCTGCAGACGATGGCTGGTTCATTCCCAGCCTTTTCTGACCGGGTGTGAATTCTGCAATTAAATATGAATGCAAAATAAAAAGAACAGACTGCAAAGAGCAGGCTGAAAACAGAAGAAATTCCTGGTTGCTTTTGGCCAGAGCTCAGTGCAGAGCTTATTTGAAAGGATTGGGTGAGGTTAGTTTTTAGTCTGAGACTAGTTCTCCATTTTCTTTAAATCAAGCGGCTGCACACCACCATTGAATGGCAATGTAATAATATGTTGCAAACCACAGTCTGGTGATCCTGGAATTCCTTATAAGTTAATAGCAGTCATGGTCCACTAATCACAGCTAGGATGTTTTAAGCAACTGTCTTTGATATATCAGTTCAAACACGCCATAGAAAGCCTTCCTTATGCTGGCTCAGTGAGTAGATCAGTAGATCATTAGAAAGAATGAATAACGGGGGGGGGGGTGTGGGGGGGTGTGGTGTGTTGTGATTTTTTTTCCCCCCTGAATCCCAAGGAATTCTTGGGATCTACATACAGTGTTGCTGAGAAATCACAGTCCAGTACTGCGGTGGTGGTTTTAAAGTAGCACAGGGTCAGACACGGAGATATTAGTGTTCGGTGCTGGAAGCAGAGCCTGAAGCAGTGGGGTCTGACAGCAGAAATCCTATGCCAAAGACTTAGTCCTGTTACAAATGGCACAGAAACTGGCAGGGCGGCTGCTCTTTGTGTATGTTAGGGCTGCCCTAAATGTCGCATCTTGCAGAGGTGTAGAAGCCACTGCAGTGGGTGTGAGGAAGGGCGTGCCGCTGTGTGTTGAGGTGGGGTCCCCCTTTGCTGAGGCTGCAGCCCTCCCTTGCTGGTGGTGGGAGAGCCCCTGTGCTCAGTCCGGTGCCTGCTGAGGCTGTGCCTCGTGCAGGGTGTTTGCATGGGAAGTGGTCAGTGTATTAGAAACCTCCAGGGAACCCTCAGAACTGGGGTTGTTGACGGATGCTGAAGGAGCAGGACACACACCCCCAGCTGCCAGCAGCACGAGAGTTTGAGGCATGTGCTCAGCTTCCTTCCTCTTCTGCAGTGTTGGTGTGAGGTGTCATTTACATTGTTATTTTGCAGTGAAAAGGGAAGGTGTAACGCCTGGCTCTTGCACGTTGTGCCTTCGGTAACACCGATGTTTGGCTGATAATCATGGGCAGGAACAAGGTCTGGGATCTCCATCAGCAGAGGGGACTGACTCACCATTGATCTATGTTCACTGCATGTTGCTGAAGTTTTTTGACCCATTTGATTTCTTAGGTTTTCTTTTGTGAAAACCCTCTGATTTTTCTGCTGTTCAGGAGGAAAACATTTCTCTGTGTCTTTAAATATGGCAGATGGGGATTTCTTCAGATGTCCAACAACTCAATTGAAGGAGACCTCAGGAGACCTCTCCCCTTCCCTGTCCCCCTTCTCAGCCTCTCTTTTCATCTGCAATCTGGAGATGTAAGGGCTATAGTAATAGAGTGTCAGAGGAAGTAATTGATTCATCACACGCCGAGAGAGGAGTCTGTTGCCTTCAGTGTCAATGGAGCTGAACCACAGCCTGGAAGGGTGAGGGAGGCTTGTAAACACTCCATGGCTGAGCTGGCAGGACAAAGCAGGCACACTGCCGTGGCTGAGAGAGAGTGTGACACAAAGGGTTGCTTCAAAGAAAATTTTCCTGAACAAAGCAGTGACAGGGCCCTTGTTTGTGGGAGAAACAGGGACGCTCCCATCCCCCTGTTCCCAGAGTGCATTAAGGAGAAAAGGTACCCACCAGCTTCATGCAGCAGCCCACTCCCTCATCTCTGTCTCACCCTCTGTCTCGGCATGCCTGCTTCTCTAACCTGCTGTCCCAGGCAGGGCAGAGCTCACCTCAGGGGTACCAGCCAGCCCCTACAAGTGGCTAATTCCTCCCAGATAGATACTGCTGCCTCCAAGACCCAAACTGGGAGGCCACCACTGCTGCGAACATGCAGCAAGGCATGGTGTGTGCATGGCACAGCACTTGCCCTCATCCAGGCATTGATTGTGCTCAGACCCTCGGTGAGGCTCAGTTCAGAAGCGTGTTGAGCTGCAAGTGCCCATATTTTGGGGAGACAAGGGGGTAGGAGATGCTGTGCTACCTACACAGCGTAGAAGGAGGATCAGGCAGGTTGGGTGTGCTGTTTGCCCCAGAAATCGCTCTTACTACAAGCTGGCACAGTTGGATTGTTGTGGAAGTGCCCAAATAGTGGAGGCTGCAGGCCAGCTTTGGCAGCAAAGCTTTGCTTACTTGTGCTTCAGCTCAGGCAGGAGCTGGGCTGTGAACAGGCTGTGCCTGAGAGACTGTGGGGTTCAGAAAGCCGTCCTGTGGTGGGCTGGTCCTGCGGTGACCATCTATCATTAATGAGGGATGTAGACAGCCAGGAACATGAGGGTGGGCTGCTCAGGGCTCTGTTCTTGTAACCTCCTTTATACAATAGGTGCTTAATGAGGTGTTTGTGTCAGTGTTGTGCTGAAAAAAAGCCAGTGCAAATGAGTGATACGTGGAATGCCGAGCTGCAAAGCTCCCATCTGATCCCAGTTATAACCAGCTCTTTCGCTTTTCGCGGCATGTTGTGTCTAAGACCATGACTGATACCGTGCCAGCGAGGTGCAATGGGACATCACTCGCTATGTCTCTGTGGAGGGAGTTTTCCTCTGGGAACATGGCTAGCACAGCAGAACGTGTGAGCATGTCCCCTAATCCTCATGAGCAGCTACCAGCCAGTCCCCAGACCTTCAGCCACCAGCAACAACCTGGCCCAGACTGGTCTCTGTCTGTTGCTTAGGCTGTAGGGCACTGGATCCTATCAGGGGATGGGAGCCTGTTCACCTGTTCCCCTTACTGCAAAGCAAGCAAAGTGCCCCTTGCCTTCTTCCTGCTCCGCTGCTTTTCAACAGTAAAGTTTCCTTTTGTGGTTGTTACCTTTTATTATATACTTTTTTTTCTTCCTGTTTGTGATCAAGTGCCAGTGAGTGGTGACAGTAAAATGACACAGAAACCAAAGTCTAATTTTTTCCACATATAGATTGTAGCAGAAGGAGCTAAGTGCAAATGCAGTTTCTCAAGTGTCCTGCAGTTTGGGGTATGAAAGGGTTGTGAGTTTCTTCAGTTGCCTTAGAGCAGAAGCAGGAGGCAGAATGCCGTGGAAAGGGGGTTTATTCTTAACATGCTTTATATACTTTCTTCCCGGTTTCACCATGACTTTTTTCCCCCCAAGAAATACCAAAACCATCTTGCAACACAAGGCCCCTGTAGCTAAAGATAGAAGGGTGAGGAATTTATAGAAATAAAAGTAAACAGCCGTGTGTGCCATGTGTAACTCCTGAACAACAGCCTGCAGAAAACCCCTAAAGCGCACATTAGCACATCTTGTTTTCTTACATAATGAACGGTTTTCCAGACATGCCCCAGATGAGAGCACTTCTCTACTCCAACGCACCGTTCTGCAGTGATCTGGCAACACAGCTTGAAGAAGGCAACCTAAGGATGGACGGCAAAGCACGGGGGAGCCTTTGCTCTCCTGTCTCGGGGAGGGGGGATCACAGGGGAGATGACAGCAACATGCAGCCTGCTAGGAGCTGAAATTCCCTCCTGAATCAGAACTTGCCACAGGAGCAGTTTGCATCTATGTTTTCTTCATCCCTTTGCAAGATGTATTTTGGCTACCTTTTTTCCGTCCCGGCCCCCCCCCCCCCCCAGCATAAGTTAGCAGTAACTGCTGAAAGACTCTTCCCATCAGCAGTGCTTGTACGGGGGTGAAAACAACCCAAGGAGTATAAATAGAGGCTATTTGTAGTTTCCGTTTTTTGTCTTCAAGGCATTTTTGAAGAAGTTTTCCAATCTGTTAGGGTTATTTTCTCTCCTTCTCTGTCTGTCTTTTTTTCTTTTTTCTTTTTTTTTTTTGACTGGATGACTGCATTTTTCTCATTTCTCAGAAATTCTGGTGAGATTTTTGGGGAGATAAGAAAATAATCCAAAGCACAGTGGAATGATTACAAAACCCGACAATACTGTGATTACAAAAGATGTAATTGGATGCAACAAATTCAAGACAAACTTCCGAGAAATCCTAAGCAATTATGTGTTGTTAGGGCCCCCCTCCCCCGCCCTGGCTCTCCTCCTGCTGCTATTGGATTTTGGTCATTTTAGTCACTGAAAAGTCACTGAAATCCAGTGAAATCCCTTCAGATTCAGAGCAATGGTAGCCTATTTCTCTCTGCTGTTGCCGGGGCCAGTTATTTCCATCAGGGCAAAACAAGGGCAAGCTCTGCCTGTTTCTATGAGCATCTTTTGCCTCAGCATGGGTAAAAACAGCCCCACAAGCTGCAGACAGAGATTCATTTCTTCGATGTTCAGCCACACAAAGTCCAGGTCCAATCAGCGAGAGTGATTTAAACTACCTCTGTCGTCAGGGGAGAAGAATGATTAATCCCATCCCAAGCTGGGTGTGAGGACTCTGCTTCCACTGAGAGCAGAGGACATTTAGTTGGCTAGAGCTAGATACGATGCAAGTTATTTAGGTCTGTGCACAAATCTGTATCAGGATCTGTGTCTATGAGGACTGATTCTCTTCTCACCCCAGGATAAATTAGGAGTGATTACCCTTAAAATGATGAGTTACACATGTGTAAAACCAGTTCAAGTCAAAGGAGAATCCAATTCATCTGCTGTATTTATAATTAATTACTCTGATTAAGTGCTGGCAGCTAAACTTCATTGCTTTTGCTTCATCAGACAGCAGTGGTGTTTGCCTCTGCTATCATGGCTATTAAAAAAAAAAAAAAGAATCATTTAAAAGGCCCCAGTGGCTTCTGCAGCAATTTAACCTTTGAAGGGTATGTCCTGCCGTTGCTGAAGATTGTATAAACATGACAGAAAAGTTTTCTTGTCTTTCACAACGTAACCACCCATGAAATAAGAATTTGGTTTGGAGGTGGCGTATGAAAGAGCATGAAGATGGGTGGTGACACAGAAAAATCGACTAAGCCAGCTAGCATGTAATGGACATTAACTCTAGCCACCCCTTGATTGCAAAACAAGCACAGGCTGCTGGTTCACTATTTTTTGACCAACTCTACTGCAGCTGCTATTTAATTTCTAAGAAACAGCCTTTTCTTGGAGGATGTTTTAAAAAAAACTATGCTTTTTATAACAGTTTCTGAGAAACAAACCACCTGCCACCTTTTCAAAGGGAACAACAGCATTTGCTAGCTGCCTTTGTGGCTAAGCAGGTTCCCCGTACCTTCCCTCAGCTACCTGCAGAGTATTAACACCTGCTGAATTTCACTAGAATTGCAGTTTCTCTTCCTGTTCTCAGCAGCTGCACTCAAGACACCATGACATATGGTTCGAGCAGACCAGCGGTCTGGAAGGCTCAAGCCAGCACTGGGCGTTTCCAAATTCAGGGCTGTTGGCATGCAGTCAGTACCTGTTCGTCTATCTGGGCCAGACTCCTCCCATATGATATACTCTGTCTAATGAAGGCTGGCTTCTCTTCTTGGCTGTGCTGCAAGCTTCCTCTGTGACCTTGGGCCAGCCAGTGCTCCCCTCTGCCTTCCTACCTCACAGGGTCTCATGAGGATCCCATCATTGCCGTTTGCCCCATGGAAATGCCTATACATAATATCTCCAAATTAAACATCAGGGAAGTTCAGGTTAGAGCCTAGCAACTCTCTCCAGCTCTGGCAAGCACTGGAAACCAGGCTTAGCTCCGTGCGAGCCCTCACCTACTTCAAATAGAAGCTCTAGGAGGAGATGGAGAGAGCTGCCAGCTAGGTCAGAGCTTGGTCTAGGGAGGCAGGCAGCCCTCCTCAGGCTTTGAAGCAAGGCTCACACAAGTTTATGTACTGAGAGGACTCATGTTATGGGTGTGAACATATAAATAATTTATTTTTTGTGTTTCTCCATCCTAAGCTGTCTCTCTAATGTCCTTGAAGCATGTTTCAGTGGGGAGGGACTCAGCATCTCTTAGGACCTGGGGCTGAGGGGCAATAGGTTTGTTGATTATATGTGGAACAGTATGGGTCCCCAAACTCTGCTTTGTGCTAAGCAGTGTGCCTCAGGAGAGGAGCACCCAGAGGAATGGTGCAGGCTTTCTTGTGCTGCTCCCCAGGTGGGTCATAGGGTTTCTGGATCTCACCAGCGCCTGGGTGGGCACCTGGGAGGTCTGTGCTGGCCTCAGGGGACAGTGGAGAACAGCTCAATGGCCAGGGAGCAGATTAGCTATTTCACAACAGAAAAGAACTGAAAAGTTGGAGGTCTTCTCATAATCACTGCAGTTAGGGCTTGTTTGCCTTTATTGTGCCTCGTAGGCTTGTTTCGAGAGCCAGCAGCAAAGTGACTGAGAGAAAGGAAAGACTGGGAAGCAGAGAGGGTTGACTGGAGTGGAAAAGCAAGCAAGCATGAGTAATACAGGCATTAGAAGTGCTTTATAATTAGTTTATAAAAGCTCTCTTAACATCAGCAAAGCACTTTCTACTAAAAATCTTTAATAAAAACGCAGCAATATTTGTAAGCATTGTATGTTTTCCATTTAATTTTGTTAAACAGCTCCAAGAAGAGCATCTAAGCAATGCATTTCCCTCCTTTCTCAAACCCCCCATTGTCTGGGCAGTTAAAAGCACTTCAGCTTTGCCTCCCTGCCTTAAAACTCCTTAGGGGAAACCTGTTTGAGGTGGTTTCAAACCAGCTTACTGGTCTTTCCACTCAAGCAGCAGCTGAAAATATCTTGCCACTGGAGGAGCAGCCAACTACAGTCACCTTCCCGGCAAGAAGGGTTGGTTAATCCATTGACTTTACTTGTGGGTTATGGGTGCTGCACCCTGCCCTCACATATTTATGGTTGGCTTATTGGAGCAATGCATAGATGGAGAGAAGTGCCATGAACTGTGCTTGGAGATGGCAGCTTGCCCAGTGGAGGTAGTGCTGGAGAGGTCAACCCTCTCCACATCGACTGAAACAATGGATTTGGTTACATGAGTGAAATGCAAATTGCTGGGCACTGGTGAAGACAGTTTGGATGCTATTGCTGCATAAAAGTGTCCCACCCAGCTGTGCCCTAGTCTGTAATTATCTGGGAATGAAATGGTTAGAGTAGAAAGCATCCCCAGAGGTGGGTTTTCTTCCTTCCAGTTTTTCCTCTCGTTTTTCACACGGGAAGAAAAAGTCTGGAAACCATGCTTCGGCTTAACAGAAGCAAAGGTCTGGCCAAACTGGATTTTAACGTGGCCAATGACCCAACGTGAGGAGAATGGAGTTTATCAGCTTGTTTGATTGCGAGCCAAGGCATGTACATGACTGCAGCACATGATGCCAAAAGAGTCTGTGGTGGGGATTAGCCAGTGTTGCTGCTAAGTTTGAAAGTTTCACGGTTTGGACTGGGCAGCTTTGGTGTTTCATTTTGAAAGTCTAAAGCTTAATTGCTACCTTGGAGAGGAAGTAGGTGCTCCTGCTCATCTGGGCAGGAGTTATCTCCTGAGTGTAATATTCTCCCAATTCACACTCTGTTTCTATGACCTGAAGAAAGAGAGTTTTGCCTCCTGAGGAGCAGAGGGCTTGGGCCAACGTTTTTTTAGCTAAGGAGGAAAACTCTTATGCATTTGTATTAATTTTACATTTGGCAAAAATGATTCGCTGACTTTCTCCTAGGGTTTTTTTTTAGTTATTTGTAACATTTGATTTATTAAGGATTAGCTCCAGTAGGAGAAAGCTCAGTTAGATGTTTGGATGAAGCCAAACAGGGTTTAATTCAGAGAGGCAAATATTTCCTGATGATTTACTTACTAGATTCATTCTTTTAATTTTCCATTTGCAGATTGCCCATGAGCAGATTGCAATATTCCCAAATTGTATGTATTATTGGAAGTTATTCACCCATTCAATAAGCAAATATTTCTTGGTCCAGAATTTGTTTCTGAAATTGCCAGGGCGCCTACAGCACTGGGTGGTTTGAGGAGCTATGCGGACAGTGCTGGGATGTTTGGTGTGTTGGCTACGGCAGAAGCTGTGATCATTATAGTCAAGTAGTTGAAGCTTGTGTTGGCAAGTTTTAACCCCATGAGGACACAAACAGATGTGGTTCCCTGGGATGCAACTAACCTCTGCCTGTGCCATGCAAACGGCAGCTTTTACAATCCGCTTCGTTAACTGTGTTTTGTCAACATTCATGCTTTCGCCAAATTAATTTTTTGCCACATATTCACGATTTCACTAGTAGCCAGTAGTCCTGCGGCACAGATGTGTACTTCGGATGTGGAAGGGCTACAAGTACACTGACAGCAAGTAGTTATTTAGAGAACAAAATGTCCCCGCTGTTTGCTCAGCACTGCTTTAAACAAATAGACAAACAAGGAGGAAAAAATTCTACTTAAAAGAAGCACTGACACTGCTCTCTATGTTCCTCCTCCCTGGGGAGGTGGTGGGATCAAGCCACACATGATGGACATTAGTGGGGTCATGCAGGGTGCTGCTGGACAGTGTCAGGGTAATAAGGGGTCATGAGGTGATAGGGAGCTACACAGAGCTGAGGAGAGAGCTGAGGGAATGGACTGGATCTTCATTTACATCTCTGTGTGTCCACCCACCAGCTGAGACAAATGCTCTTCCTGCCCGAGTGCCTCTTCTCAAGACCACTTGCATTTCACCTTGGCCAAGCCAATTGAGTCTGTAATGAAGTTAAAGACTGGATGATTGCTGCTAGCTGTTCGGTCCAGTGTAGACAGGATTTTATCTGCAGGCATTTTGCTTCTGGCTCTCAGCCCAAGTTAGTCCTAGAAAGGAGTGAAACCAAAGCTGTCCGGGCCATCTTTCTTTGTGGAGGAGCACACTGAGTCTCTGTAAGTTTGTTTTGAGGTTGTTGCCTGCCGATGCGCGCTTTGCAGAACAGGAATGAGTCACATGAGGATCATTCTGTATCCAGCAAGCTACTTCTCCTTTCAACTCTCCATTCCCAAACAGGAGATCTTGTGACAAAGAAGAAAGGCAGATTTCTGGCAGCCTGGAAATGCTTTTTCCCTTCCTGGCCCCGTGAGAAGAGCTGTAGCATGTTGTTCAAACAGGTTGATACAAAGCGAATAAACAGTGGAAGAGAGATGGGCAGTTTCTGTAAATAGCAGCGTGCTGGCCAGAGAGGAGGAGAAGAGGGGAGGGAGAGCGTGGGTGTTAGAAAGTAGCTGAAGAACAAGATGTTCACGTAAAAGCTGTTTGTTTCTTTACAGCACACAGAGCCTGATCCTACCTTGCCATTAGTCATGGCCTAGAAAATATGAAGGAGTCTGTGGGAGTTTCACCTTCCAGCCAGACTTTGCAACAACCTTTTGTCTCTGCACCGGGACGCAGTTCTTCCAGCCCTCCACATTTCTGACCATTCAGATGCCCAGGAGCCATGCCAGTGGGCAGGTGGGACATCTCCAGGCAGGGTTTAGCAAAGGCAGATTGCCTGTTACAGGGTGTACAAGGATCAGGCAATAGTGGATGTCGTTACCCAGCTCTTATGCAGCACTTCTCATCCGCAGAAAATCTTTGTTAGCACTTATTAGAAGAGGATGAGTATTACTGTCCAAGTGCTAAGTAAGTGTACTGGCCTCGCTTGTTAAAGAGACCAGTGTGGTGTCAGACAGTGCACAAAATAGCTACCTGCTCACAGGGGTTGAACACTAGCTATTTGTTTAATGCTTGATGTGTGCTTGGCCAAACCCCACCTCAACAGCAGAATAAACTGATCTGTGCAAAGTAGCACAATCGCAGTTAAGGAGAGAGGTAAGGGAAGGAGACCAGCCCCAGGAGAGTTGTGTCTGAGCTTCTCCCATGCCAAAGAAGTCTTGCGGAAATGGAGGTAAATCGTGTCCTAAATTTTGCTTGTTGGCTCTGAAGTTGAAGTGGGTGTGGATGGAATCTATTAATGATGTGAGGAGCAACAGAGAAAGGGACTTAAATGTAGCCAGACAGACGAAAAGGAAAAAATTGTATTGGAGGTTGCATGGTGTGGTATGTGTGACAGTTTAAGGTACCTGTCTGGAAGATGTTCTGTTCTGTGAAATACGCAGATACAAAAAGTGGTTTCTGTTTGTTCCTGGCATCCTGAAGCGTCTCCCTGACAGATGGTTTCACTGCCATTTCACCTGCCTCCACAGGTATGACTACATTGAGATCCGAGATGGGGACAGTGAAGCGGCAGACCTGCTGGGCAAGCACTGTGGGAACATAGCACCTCCTACCATCATCTCTTCTGGCCCCTCTCTCTATATCAAGTTCACCTCGGACTACGCACGGCAAGGTGCCGGCTTCTCCCTGCGCTATGAGATCTACAAGACAGGTGAGTGAGTCAGTGCCTGTCTCCCAGGCTGTTCACCACAGTGATCTTCGCAAGGAAATGTCTTTGACCACCTCTTCAATACGATTTTTAGCATGTTCCTCGGAGATAAAGTGCTCTTGTCTTTTTGTGTGTGTGTGTGTGTGTGTGTTTTGGTTGGTTTTTTTTAATATAAGCAAGTCTGTTGCATCACATTTCCAAGAAGGTAAAGATGTTAGTGGAGCACCATAGTGCATTTTTGGATCACAGTGTGGCATCAAAAGCAAGGTTCCTCCTTCAATGCTTTCTTGTATTTGAGGACTAGAAACATGTATCTTCCTGGCATGTGTGGAGCTTGTTAGGGCTAAGAGAGGATTGTCCCTCTGTTAGGAGCGCATGGAGCTCCCCCTCCTGTGGAGCTGCAATTCAGGGCTGATCAATAACGCTGTGTTTTCTCTCCATGGAAGAGGGGTTTGTAACTGGGGAGCTCTGGTTTTGAAGTGACTGCTGTCAGCAGTGCTGTCAAGGGCTGAGGTGGCACCTTTCCGGGCAGATGTAAGAGGGACTATTCATAATTCAGTTTAATACCAAACTATTATTGAGGAAAGGAAAAGCTGCTCAAAGGCCTTTTAATAGTGTTTCTGTCTAAATATTTGCCAGTATTGTGTGTCTGGGAAGAAGGAGGCTTGAGAAAATAAAACCTGCTCTCTGTGTGCGGGTGGGAGAGGTGTGCCTGCGCGCCGAGGGAACAAGAGTGTGTTTTGCATGGGGATGCGGGCGACTGCCCTGTGCCCACATTCCTTCAGTGGTGCGTTGGAGGAAAACACACACGCAGCTTCCACGTCATTGCACCCAGCATGAAAAAAATGCCTGTGCCTGGTGCAGCACCAGAAAGGAGCACAACAGTGTCACTTAGCCAGCCTCTTCAAAGGGAAGGCAGGGAGCACAGGCACCAGTGCCCGGGGGCCCCAGCCCAGCTGTGCAGCAGGCAGAGATGTGCAGACAGCCCACAACCCCATCACAGGTAGATGTGAACTACTGCAAGAGGATGGGAATGGACTCCTCAAATTCATTGTGAAATCCTGAGGAAGGAGATGCCTGGAGGTTCAGGTGGATGAGGAAAGTGCTGTTGCTGATGGTTGCCTGGGCTGTATAACTGGTCATTGAGCTGTTGTGGTGCAGCCAGCTCACCGCTGCTGTTTGTTAATGATTAGGATGCAGATGAGTCCTGGAAGAGTTTAGTGGTTCATCCAGCTATTGGGGTTTGCTGAAGCCAGCTGCCAGCGTGGAGGATGGCAAAGAATGCCCGTGTTCGGGTGGGAAGGCTGCTGACCCACCTCAGCCTCCCTTGCCTCTCGCTGCCTGTACACATCCCCTCCGAGCCCAGCAGTCTGTGCTGGGTTGTGCCTGTCCTCACATTGCTTCCATGCCCAGATTCGGGGCAGGGGGCAATAGGGAGTGGTCCAGCTGGCTGAGGTGGCCAGGCCAGGCTGAGTGTGGCTGTGGGAAGGGATGGCAGGCAGGAACCCTCTCTGCCTGGGTGGGAGCCAGCAAGGGGCCAAATTCATGGGAAAAGGAGATTTTGTTGCTGCTGGTAGGGAGGGAGAGGAAGCAAGGGCTGATTTGGGAGAGAGTGGGTGTTAGACGGAGGCTGGAGCTGAGTTTGTCTCCCTCGATGTAGGTCCCTGCAGAGCTGCCCTCAGGTCTGAAGTGATATTGAGGCTCCTTTCGCCACCACCCTGCCCTGCAGGCAGCCACCCTCTCCAGACACAGCCACGCTTTCTGACAGTCGCAGCCCACAAAACCCAGCCTGGCAGAGAGGTTTTGGCACAGGAGCGGGGATGAGCCTGTGATCCGGGAGCACCCCCAGCCCACCCCGTGTGCCCAGCCCCTGTCCGCCGCGGGGCTCCCAGGGTGGGCACTGCTGGCTGCAGGGCCACCGCAGCACAAGCAAACCTTGCCTTTTGTTTGCAGGCAGGCAGGCACGGGCAAAGTTTTGGTCTGAGCCATCAGGGTAGCCAGCAAGGGTGTCATCAGCTTTAAAGGTCAGCATCGGATTGTCATTGTCCACATCAGTAAAGGCAGCTGTGGCTGCTGCTTCTTTCTCAAAGGTGACCTAAAAAAACAACTCTTTTCAACTGAGCATTTATTTCCACACCTTGTGCTAAATTTCCCTTATCACTGCGTGCAAGAGGAGCCATCTGCATACAAACAACTGCATACCAGTCTTTGAATCCCCTGATGGGTATCAGTCAGTGGTCTGTGGGCTGACAAAAGAGCCGCCTGCCCTGGCTGGTCCAGCCTCCCTGCTGCTCACTTTGTGAGTCAGTTTGGCAGGGCTCGCCTGAGCTCTCCATCGCTGGGCATCAAAGTCTCCTCTCAGGCTGGTCCATGCTGCCGAAGTCAGCATGACTCCCGTTGATTATCTGCAGCTTCCTTATAAAAAGCTGATCATTGTGTTTGCTGCTATCAGCCAAACTGTAGACAAAGATGCCAAATGCGATAAGAGCCCCCACATGAGTAAACTGTTGTTGTCTAAGGCAGTGACATAGTTATGTCTCTCTCCTGTCTCTAGAGGACAGTTCCTAACTCTGGGTTTAGTCTTTGATTTTCTCCCTAGCTCAGAGCTTGTGTTATTTTCCCTATTTATCTATTTGTCTTTCAAGCTGTTTGGAACGAAGTACAACCCTTATCCCTGTTTGCGGCGTTATACAGTGATTTGTGTTTGGCCTTATTTTTTGCCTCTGCATTTTACCCCACAGGTTCACACCAGAAAAGCTGGCTGCTTCATTAGGTAGTCAATTAAGAGCCTCTCCTGAGTAGCTCTCCAGCTAGGCGCTGCATAATGCAGCGCTGGGATCCTGCTATTAGTGCGGGCTGCTGGCCTGACTCCTGTAGGTTAATGCTGAATTGAATAACAAGTCTTCCATTAGTCCCGGGAAGACTCGTGCTGCCTGGAAGAGCTGGAGCAGAAGGGTTTGTAGAGGAGAAGGAGGGTGTCCCATTAAAACTGAAGCAGAAACCTTTGCGAATGCTGACGCCGGGTTGCAGCAGTGGCCGGCAGCCTCTCTACCATCCCCTTTCGCCTCTGATAGCTCCAGGCTGCAGATTTCTGTTGCCTATTGTCCTGTCTCCACAGCGCAGCAGTTTCAAAGTCACCGTGGTATGAATACGACACAAATTCTCCTTTCCCCGTCCACCCCGAGGCACCTCGGCTGTGTGAGACAGGGCACTGAACTGGCCTGGCTGCAGCCGAGGCCAGTGCTGAGGTCAGCAATAAATAAGAGGCAACATTGTCTGCCTTCCTCGCCACGCAAAGGTCTTCCTTAAGGATAGAAATAACTCGCATTTCTGGTGCAGGCAGCTCAGCCTGTGAGAAAGAGGGCTCTGTTCCTCCTCTCAGCAGAGCTCACCCTGCAACAGCCCATTACCCCCATTCTTGCCGTGGCCGTGTTGTGGGGAGGTATGCTGGAGCTGACCCTTGTCCCTTGCGTGGGTCTCGGGGGGCCGCAGGCTAACCACACGCTTCCAGAGGGTTTCCAGCTAACAGTGGAGACATTGGCACCCTCCCCCGGGCCTTTTCACTGTGTAAATGTTTGTGCTTCCTGATTTTCTCAAGAGGAAACTGAGGCACACAAGTCTGTTCTGGAGGGGTAGAGGTTACAGGAGACCAATCCCTGGGGACAGCTTTTCCAGAGAGGTGACATCCCTGTTACTCCTCTCTGCCCCTTCCCAGGCAGCCCCCTCCCCTAACAGGGGCTCCTCCATCAGACCTGGAACTGCTGTGGCCCTTTGCCAGCATGGCAGGCGGGTGGCAGCCACAGCAGTGAGGACCATGTACAGCAGCCCCCTGCGTGCTGGCTGGCCCCTCGGTGGGCTTTGGGGTGGTGGACACAGGCCTCCCGGCAGGTCGCTGTTTGGGGGCCCAGCTTACAGTGGATAGGGCTGGCGGGGAACCCCAGCCCAGCTCCCTTCCCTACCAAGGCCATCGCCACTGGCTGGGGGGGACATGACGGGGTGCTGGCCTGCTGAATCACAGCCATGGCTTTGGGTGGCTTTAGATGGGATCACTCTTCTAGTCCTATTTTTGGTGTAATTGGCAGGAGGATAAGCAGTGGTGTACGGGTTATGTTTACAGAGCTGTCTGAGGGTTTTAGAACCATGCTGCCCACCCCAGCGAACTTACAGACCTTGTCCCTTCACCTGTGGAAAGCTTTGAAAATCACCCTCTCAGTCCTTGCAGGAATTCACATAGCTCTTGGGTTACAGAACATTTCCAGAAGTGAATACACAACCCCTCTAAGCTCAAAATGGGGTTTCCACAGTATCAAGCTGTTGGTGTTAAGCTGCATTGCTGCTAAAGCTGCAGGTTTTTCCCTGCCACTACAGGCTCTGAGGACTGCTCCAGAAACTTCACTGCCACCAACGGCACTATTGAGTCTCCAGGCTTCCCTGACAAGTATCCACACAACCTGGACTGCGTCTTCACCATCATAGCCAAGCCAAAGACAGAAATCCTCCTCCACTTTCTGCTCTTCGACCTCGAGCATGACCCGCTGCAGGCAGGGGAAGGAGACTGCAAGTACGACTGGCTGGACATCTGGGACGGTATCCCTCAGGGTAAGCCATGGTGTGCTGCGCTGCTGCCCTCAGCCTCTCTTGGTGTCTCACAAAGCTCCACAACTGTGCAGTCTGCGTCTGAACACCAAATGTGCCTAACCTCAGACGTGGCTGCAGCGTGCAACCTGCCTTTGGGGCACTCCGTGACCAGCTGTGGGAATGGTGTGCTCGTAGAAGGCTGCATGTGTTAAACCCCAAACTACTGCTCTGTTGTAACCACTGATCTGGAAAGCCCCATGGGACTCTCCAAGATACCACCGGTTCTCCCTCAGGGAAGGGCAGTGGGTTCATGCAGTGCTGGGAGGACCTCCCTACCCTGTACAAACACCAAGAAACAGAGCAGTTTGGAGCATTTCCCAGTAATTGCAGAGCAACGCCCGCTGCAGAGGATATTTCTGTACGGTGTGTACTGCATGGCACCAACCCAGCAGATGTAAAACATAGCCCATCCTCAAAGCCTTTCTTTTATCCCTAACAGTCTGGCTAAGGCATCCCTGCTGCGTGATGCCAATCTGCTGGTGACCCAGGAGGCCAGTGAAAAAGCAGACGTTAGTTTGCTGCTCTTTCTTTTGCAGTTGGCCCCTTGATAGGCAGGTACTGTGGCACTAAGATGCCATCGGACATCCGCTCAACCACCGGCGTCCTCTCGCTCACCTTCCACACGGACCTGGCAGTGGCTAAAGATGGTTTCTCTGCTCAGTACTACTTGATCCAGCAGGAAGTCCCAGAAAGTAAGTTGGAAACGTGTGCGTATGAGGCAGTCATGTCACCTGTTTTTCTCAAGTCTTTCACTTGGCACATGCGAGATTGAGGCAGGCAGGAGTGTGTCCAGGGGCTGTTCCCCCCCAGCAATGCAGGCAGCAGTTACACTAGGGGTGTTCTCTGTTTCTCACAGAAGTGATATTTCAGTAAGAATCACACTTTCTGACCTTTGTTTGACTTTTCACTTGCTCGTGAAGTCTTCTCACAATACCTTTTGGGATAGAATCCTTCGTGTATGTGCTCAGCCCAAAGGATTTAGGGGGAGACTTTAGCCCAGTGTGTGCAGCAGCCCCAAACTACAAATTGGGATTTCTTGGTTGTGTAATTAAAAAATGCCTAAAGCTCTAAGAATTTCAAACCAAAATTTGTTTTAGATCCCTTATTAAGGGAATTAAATCGATACAGAGTGAGGAGGGAAGTTGTGTGTTTTGAAAATGAAGAACATTTTGATTCTTTGTGATAACACTTGCAGGCAAAGAAAGATTCAGTTTGTTTTCCCAGGGTATTTTTACATCAGAGCTACAGCTCTCGACCTCCGTTCACAGTGAACCTGTGATACAACAGAATAAGCTTTCAGGACACCCCTCAGTCCCAGAGAAAGAGAGAAGGTCCCTGACCCGACACTGAAAGCTCATGATGGAGAACAGGGTAGAGTAGGGGTTGATGCAGCGTGAGGGCAGCTGGGTTACAGGCTCTTGCTCTGTGATTGAGTTAGGAATGTTCTGCTGAGGCTGTGAAAGTTACAGACAAGCATAAGCTCTTCACCATTACCTATCTCTACACTCGGTTGATCTGTTCTTTAAAAAGATTGGGAAATAAAATGTTAATGACACACAAAGCTTGAGAAATCAAGCACAAGAACTGTTAAAGGGCCAGGCCTGTTTTGATTTATGCCGGTGTAAATTGAAACTTTAATAATACCACTGAGATCTTAACTTGGCCCATCATTTCCACCCAGGGTTGACTTGACCGCATTAAAAACACAGGCAGTTTGGTGGAGCCCCATTGGTTTACAGCAGCGGCACACTTGGGCCCATGCAGTATTTCCTATTAATGTTTTCTTTGCTATTGTTTTTACAGGACAGCTGCCATAAAATATATGAGATGTGCAATAAGATTCAGCTAATTGTGACTTTTAAAGTCTTAGAAATGAGGAAATCCAAATGAAAGCATACCAGAGTCTTTCATATTCTTGGCTGGTTAATTCCTATGGGCCTGATCTCACATATAGCTCATGCACATATACCAAGCCATGTACACGCATGCATCCATACTCTCACATGCACACAAAACCTTTAGACCTGCCTGTTCCAGGCTCTGACGTTCCTGCTGGCAGCACAGCAGTAAGCACCCTCCCGTTGTGCCTGCCTATACTCCTTGCCCTGTCAGTGCTTAGATTTCACCTCCAGCCTTGAAGAAGACGGGGAACTTTGTGGCAAGGGGACTTGGGACGTCTTGATGGAGATGGAGACAGGGAAGGGACAGAATTGTGTCAAAACTGTGCAAAAGTGCAGGAGATAGAGGGAGAAAGATCTGGACTCCGTTAGTTTTCAGAGGGACATGCAAACATAAAGCTGCCCCATCTTTAATTTTTCAGTGCCTTCTGTGAGCACACACAGCCTGCAAGGTGGTCGTCTTTTCAGGCCGGCAGCTTTGCCTAGGGTTAGCTTTGGAGGGTAGTTCAGGGCTGCCTTCCACTTGGGAGTGAAGTACAGAGACTGTAAGCTGATCTGTGTGTGTGTGTGTGTGTGTCCACTCCAGACTTCCAGTGCAATGTGCCGCTGGGGATGGAGTCTGGCAGGATCTCCAACATGCAGATCAGTGCCTCCTCCACCTACTCAGATGGGCGATGGACCCCTCAACAGAGCCGACTCAACAGTGATGACAATGGCTGGACCCCCAATGTAGACAGCAACAAAGAGTACCTTCAGGTATGCATGCTTTCCAGTGCACTCACCTCTTCCCCCACCAAATGGAGCGCCACGCTGTTAAACTGACCCTTGAACATAAGGCTTGTTGAATTTTTTTATTGCCTCTGTGGCTCATGGAGAGTGAGCAGCAGGGGAGCTGCAAGTGCCTCCGTGAAATGCAGCTGGCTGGCTCTCCCATTAGCGCGCCAGCATGAGGGCTGACTTGACCTGCTTTCCCTCTCCCACCCCCTCCTTCCTCCCCAAAACCTTGATGGACTTCCCAGCATACTGACAGAGACTGAGGGACCTCTGCCACTTACTGGCTCTGCCACTGGCCTGAGGACCAAAGTCTCCAGGGGGCACGTGAAAAACAACTAGAGTAATATTTATCTCATCAGTGATGCAGAGAGCATGAGTGGGGTAATGTCAGGTAGGGGGCTGACAGAGCAAAGGCTTTCCCTGGGAGCTGGTTAGAGCCACAGTCTCTGTCCGCACAGGACTTCTGGCTGTGTCACATTGCCGTGAGACACTGCTTGCTAAAGGGCGCTAGGAACAGGAGGTGGTCAATGTCATTGCCTCTAGCAGACATTTCATTCTTCATTCATGACAGTGCTACCAAGCCAGCTCTGCTGACCTTTCTCAACCCATGTTGCAAAAAAAACCCCAAACAAAACACAAAACAAAACAAAGGAAAACCAAGAACGGCAGCACTTGCTAATTGTACATCATGCTTTTATTTTACATGGAAAAAGTCAGCCTCTGTCATGCTTTAATGAACATGAGCTTCTGTGCAGATCCTGTTGCTTGGTCTGAGGCAGAAAGAAGGCTTGGTGATGGTCCCATATGGACAGACATCAAGATCCTTAGTTACTCTTGTCCCATGGTACTGTCTGCAAGCATCCTGCTGGTCAGCCTGGGGCGTTTGTGCCTGTTGAAACGTGCTCCCACAGATGGAGTGAGACAGACTGAATTCGCACCTTTTCATTTTTCAGAGACAGAGGGAGGAACTAGCTAGCCAGCCTGGGCTCTCAGGTGGTCACCACTCTCTCTCTTGTCCCTTTTTCCCTTCAAAAGGTGGACCTCCACTTCCTGACTGTGCTCACAGCCATTGCCACACAGGGTGCCATCTCAAGAGAAACCCAGAATGGCTACTACGTCCGTACCTACAAGCTGGAGGTCAGCACCAACGGTGAGGACTGGATGATGTACCGACATGGGAAGAACCACAAGGTAAAGGCCTTTTTGTCTCTTTTGCATGCGCCTTGGTGAGTCTTGCAGCCAACAGGAGGGAAAAGAACAGAGAGATTTTACAGGCCTAGAGGGTTTAATCTGTGAGGGACCCTTTTTCTGATGAGGGCTAAAAGACTGATACTGCTCTGAGCAGAAATAGTCCTTTCTCCTCTGCACAGCAATGAGGAAACGCTATTCCTTGGAAAACCTGGCTGCTGTTGTATCTTTCGTGGTGGCGAGAGTATGTTCTTTGACTGCAAATGAAGGAGAAAATGCTTTCACAGCCTGTGTTTTGCCATACAAGATTCATTGAGCTTTTATGGCCGTAGCCCTGTCTGCATGCTGGGTTAACAATCACAAAACCACATGAAACTGTAGTTCAGGAGTTACTGAGGCCTGGAAATGAAAGGGCACAAATCCTAAGAGGCGATCACACCATCCCAGAGAACAAAATGAACAATAAATAATGAGGAGCAATTCAGGCTGCCAGAGCTGTGGGATCTATGCTAGCAGGCACGGTCAGCAAGGGTGCACTGAGCTGTGGGAGCTGCTGCACGATCTCACCGTGTTTCTAGGAAGCACACAGAGATAGGAGCAAGGGTGTTCAGCTGTTCCAAGCCTTGCGGGTGCTGCTGCATGGCCAGGCAAGACAAGCTCAGGGTGGTCCACATGGGACCTTTGATGTGTGGGGAGGGGGGTTAAGGCAGCCATGGTGCCAGGCTGGTCCTGCTCTGTCACTTGCTTTGGTCGTGTGGTTGTCCCCAGCTTAAGGGCACCTCGGGAAAGCCTTTCCCTACCCTTCTGTGGTGCCCACTAGCACTGCTGCCACAGCTGGGGTCCTCCCTGTTGATATGCCATAATCTGTCTGTGTGAACTGAGTGGCTGGGGTCCCACACACCTCCCGCTGCACGCACGTCCCAGCAATTTCTGATTGCTCAGCTCTTCTGTTAAATTAGCTGTCTCCTCCATTTGCTGGCACAGGCGCTGCTGGCATGAAATGCAGTACCCTGCCTCGTCCAGGATTCATCCAGACATTTCCTTCCCTTCTGGACCATGTGATTTCCCCTTCCCCACAAGTGTGTCTCATGGTTCAAGTTCACTTTGCTTCCCAGAATGAGTCCTCTCTGTGCGGAGGCCCCTAGCAGGGTCCCATACCTCCAATATTTGGAGTATTTAAGCTCCTCGCATGCCAGTGAGGTGGTGTTAGTTCTATTTTAGAGGCAGGGAAATGGAGGCACAGGGCAGCCAAGCTCCCCATAAGGAGAGTCAGCAGCCAGGCTCGCTCAGACCTCAGGCAGGCTGGCTCCAGGGCCACAGCTCATGGCAGAGCTCATGTATAACCTTAACATGGTGGCCATGTCCTGGTGTGGAAGCTCTGCACTCTCCCAGGACCCGCTGGCCATGGCAGACCTTTTTGTGAACCAGGGCCATCTCTCCTTGCCCTGTGGAAATGGGCGAGTTTAGGGTCTCGCTGGGACTGTTTCTGCAAGAGGAGGCAGACGGGAGATTGGCAGCATGCCGGGCAGAGACACGGGCTAAATACACAGTTAGTTCAGTGCTTCAAATAACCACTGGCAATAAATTTACCTTTCGGAGCCTAACTGAGCCAGGAGTCCAGCGTGGAGGGTAGGTTTAGTTGCAGGGGAGAGTAGATGGTCCATCTTTGCAGTCCCAGGCATTGGACACTGGATTCTCAGCCAAGATGGAGCAGGACAGCATGGCTGGTTTCAGTACTGCTGGGCCGATTTACATTGCTCCAGCAAGACCTAAAGCCTGGCTGGTGTCAACCCAAAGCAGTCCCATAGCCATATGAATTGCCACCATTTCAGGATTTGGTGCTTGAGTCCTATCAGCTTTTTTCTGCTCTGTTTTCTCTCTTCATAAAAAAGAGGAAAAATCAAACATCTCCTTTTTTACTCCTTTATTCCAGTCTCACTTCATTTCCGTGTTCTGTCCTCCATTTAGCAGACACCTCCCGAGGCTGAAGGATAAGTAATTGGGTTCTGGTGACTCTCCTACCCCTTGCATCCAGGTGACTGCTTTCCCTCCGCGCCGAACGACCGGCGGCTGCCAGCCTGCCGAGCCACAGCAGGGCCAGGGCAAAGCTCTTGCTTGTGGGCCCAGTGCTGGGGGCTTTGGCCCTGCATTCCCCACCCACGTTAATCCCTGCTGTTCCTGCATTAGGCAAGCTCCCAGATGTCTGTATTCAAGGTGCAGATTCCTCCTTGCATCAGTGCAGTGCTCCACACAATTCAGGCTGCAACGGTGGAGTGAACCATGCCAAATAGATTTGTCAAGTCTGCCGCAGCTTGATTTGGTGCCATAAGCAGTGGGGAGGGAGGAGAGGGGGCGGACAGACGGGGACTCTCTATTCCTCTATATACATGCAGATAGATACATATATATATACACATACAGATATACACACACACACACACACACACATATATATGCACATGCACACATAGGCATATGGGGTGTATCAAACACTGCTCTGAATTTCTGCTGGCTGTGTGGGCCAAAAGCAAAGCTCTGCCATGTTATAGGCAGGTCAGCTAACATTTGCATCTTCATCAGGGAACTAAAAAGCAAGAGAAAACCAGAGGGTGCAAGAGCGGTGTGGAGGGTACGATGGTCTCTGCAGAGGATGGGGGGCTCTGACATCCTCTCTTTTGCCCCCTGCTTCCCCTCCCTGCAGTGTTTCAGAGGAGAGTGGGGCCAGGATGTTTCCCTGTGAAACATGATGGCTTACCTTCGAGTCCCCAGCTGCTGGCACTTACAACGAGGGAAGTGGGAAAGGCAGGATGAAGCAGAGGAAAACAAGATTTATACGTGCTCACAGTAGACAGAGCTGGCTGGTCTGTTTCCGTGCCAAGTGCTGCTGCATTTCTGGGGTGGGGAGGCAGCGGCAGATCTGCAGCCAGCAGGAGAAAAACCCCATGCTTACCTTCCCCATCCTGCCACAACACTACTGGGCTTTTCCCCTGCCTGGCAGCCCCCTCTGCACAAAGCCCAGCCCAGCCCAGCCCAGATGTCCCGCTGTCCAGGGGGTGATGGTCTGTCCTTGCTTGGGGCATGGGGTCAAGGGGAGAGGCTAAGCCAGCGACCCGGCCAAAGGTGCAGAGCTGTCTTCCTGTGTGTCCCCTGAGAAAGGAGACAGGGAAAAGAGCAGCCACCACCATGTGTTGCCCCACACTTGCCCCTTACTACCCACTAGCACATCCCCATGGAACAGAGCCAAACCACCCCTGCCCCAGAAAGGCTGGTCTGGCTCTTGCCCTCCCTGTTGCATCCTCCTCTGTCATCCGGGGTCGATGGCCCCAGAGGTTATCATCCAGGCACCAACCCCTGGTGTGCGTGCAGCTGAGGTCTTATCTAGCGGTTTGCAAATGTCTTTAGAAAACAACTCGTTCTTGAACTCAAGGAAGGAAAAGAGCACCTGGCAGGATCTGACCTTTTGTTTTTGGCCATTTTCTTCACCTGGCAGGATTTGACCTTTTGGTTTTGGCCATTTTCTTTGGACAGATTCAACTATGAGGATTTTATCAGAAAACAAAATGCTCATCCATTCTGATCCACTTCCTTTGTAGGGTCTCAGGTTCCGGCTCCATGTGGTCTGAGCCACTCCATCTTAGTAACTGTGGACATCAGCTCACAGGGATCATCCAGTGTGGCAAGGGACAGGGGAACAGGATGGGTTTCAGGGTGGGTTGGGACTGTGATGGGTGCTCTCCTTGCTTCCATTACCCTCTGTAAAATGGGAGGACTTAACTGAAACATTTGCTTGGAGAACCTATAGCAGTCAGTGAATGAGAAATGGTGACAAGATCCAGGTGATGTGCATTTGCCATTTCCTACTTGTTTTGATGGCTTTGTGCTTGTTATCAGCTAACCTTCCTGGGTGGTGTTTCAGGTGGATGCAAGGAGGCAGGTTGAATTGCTGCGAAGAGCTGAATATCTCAGCTGTTCATGGAGCTGGGGATGTCAGAGTTGTTTGGTGCTGGCAGGGAATATTGAGGATGACTCCTTGGAGACCTTTGTGCCTTATCTTAGGAGCATTCCTCTGTCCTTTCTGTTCTTGCTGAGGTCTCCTGTGTTCTTTCACCTGGGGGGGGAGAGGAAAGTGTTCAGTCCTGTGGCTTCTTTATCTGGAAAACTCAGGAAAAGCTTGTGTGATCAGGCAGAGGGCCACAAGTGCTTCTGCACAGAGACATCATGGTGCAGAGGGTTTGTCTGGAAGCATCCCCAGGTCCCAGCCTGCTTTTGCAGGCAGGACAAAGATGTCAGGCTTTGGGAAAGGCAGCCCTGCGCATTCACCCTTGGTGCAGTACCAGGGGAGAATTACAGCCCTGGCTTTCCTAGCAAGGCTGCAGCTTTGTACTTCTGTGCCTGATATCTCCTTTGCAGGCTAACGGAGTGCCACTTTTCATGTCCCTGGTGTCTCCCAGATCTGAGTGGAGCCTCTCAAAGACACAGTGCTGGCAAGCCCAGCCTAGCACGCTGTGGCTTGCCCAGGCAGCAGCGCTTCGTTGAGTGTTGCCAAGTATAATTTTTCTTTTACCTCCTTGTTCCTGGATTTAATAAATCCAGAACTATACACCCTCCACTTGAGCCAGAATCCTCCCACCATCAAACATGCCCCATTTTATACCTTCCCTATCTGACAAGGAAAATAATCTCCCCTACTTTTCTCCTTCATGCTTCTCTGTCTAAATCCTGAAGCCCTAATCCTGTTAGCATGCTCTGTTCCAGGGCTCTGTCTCCACGGGAATAACATAATCCTGCAGTAAATCTAGTGGGTCCAGAGAGACACATACATACAGATGAAGGCAGGGCTGCTGCCATCCTTGGCCTTCTCCTCTGCCTCCCCCAGCCTCTTTCTTTAACTCCCCAAGAAATTGCATAGTGGCCAAGCAGCACAATAAATAAAGTGGGAGAGAGGTTACCTTCTGCCCCCTTCCTGACTCACTGCCTCTTTGACTTCATGGCACTTTTTGTCTCCCTTGTCCTTCACTCCAAACTGCCGTTGGCACAAGTCCCGTACCCACTGGAACTAATGCAGCTTCAGAAATCCCCCCATCACCCTGTGGCAGTTCCAACGTGTCAGAAATACAACTTGTAAGTGTTGACGTGGAGCTTGCATGTGTGTGCACATGGAAAACTTGCCCAGTCCTCCTCTACCCTAGACATCATCTCCCAGCACTTGCTTTCTGCAGCAAATTAATTAAGCAGGTCAGCTCTCATTGATTATCAATTTAATTTTACACGTAGACCTGCCGACTGGACTAAAACAGAAGTAAATGTAAGGTATATGGGGAGGGTATGGGCAGCTTTTTGAGGCAGCAGTGAAAATGAGTTCCCTTGACTGCTTCTTGGAAGGTGCTTTTAATTTGTTAATGGTTTTCCCATTCGTCTTCTGGCTCTGTCACCCTTCAGTGCGTGTGCGTGTGCATGCGCATACGTGCTCTCTGCTGAGTGTGTATCTATCTATCTATCTATCTATCTCCCTAGATCACAGCCAGGTTTTTTTTTTTCCTGCTGGTGTAAATTACTGTGACTTCTTATACTTCGATGGCGATATGTTGATTTACACCATTTGAAGACTTGGCTCAAAATATGTGCTGAGTGGGATGAAAAGCAGATAGGATGGGAGGAATAGCAATGTTCTATTTTGGTAAGGGGAAAGAAATCTTTGCTTTCTTGGCGCTCCCAGTTTCACACATTTTCCTGCTAGTTCTTCCCATGCCGTGGGTGCTAATTTGAGGCACGATGTAGAGCCTGTTCAAGTCAATGGGACTCTCTCCACGGTGCACTCGGGCTCTGGGGTCGGTGTTTTCAATGCAGAGGAACCACATGCTCAGGGTCAGACCCTGGTCAGCAGCATCGGGACTTGTGGGCTCACAGTGCGTTTCCACTTGTGAAGGAGGCTGAAAGGCCAGGCACATGGGAGGACCCCACTTCTCTAACAGCACTAAGCACCTGCCCTCTGAACATGTCCCCTTTCTCTGAAGCTGAACGGGGTGCGGAGCAATGACGTGCTGTGATCAGTTGGAGCTTTACAGAAACAAGGGTCACTGGGGCAGATCCTGCCAATGTGGCTGATACTAGGGCTGGAAGTCAGGTGCCGTTTCTGTCCTCATAAACTTGCAGTCCGGGGTGTCAAGACCCTGGATTCAGAGTTACATAGCTTGTTGAATGTGATCTAATCTGAGGAGATTACCAGGCCCCGAATCTAAAGCAGAATTGAGGTTGCGCTCCTTGGGGCAGGTGGTTGGGACTAAGGTCATGTAAGAGATGCTTTCAGCAATGCATGAGGTAGTGATAAAGTTTTTGGGCTCAGTCCTGCTTCTGCTTTCTGTCAAGCTTGACTTTGCAGAAGTCAGCAACAAATTACTCTGGTGTAAATTTGGATTCTGGCCCCTGATGCTTGTATGTGTGAAGAGAGCTAAAAAAGAACAAAACTGGAAATATGTTAAACCAAAAAGAGCAGCAAACCTCGTCAGTGACTGTTAAAACATGCTGGTCCATATGCAACCTTTGGCTCATGGAGTCTTCAAACTGCTGATTGTGGGAAGTGAAGAGGTTGCCAGGAGAAAACTCCTCAGGGCTTGCTGCCTCTGGGCATCTGCTGGGCCACCATCAGGAGCCACCCCCTGGGACAGAGGGATCTTTGGGCTGACCTGACGTGGTGCTCCTCGTGCTATAATAGTTGCATCAGCTCAGATAAACATTTCCTGTCCTCCGGTGTTAGGTTCAGAGGTAAGGTGTTGTGTGTCAGCTTCTGTGTTGACATAAACCTGGAGGCTTTGCTGTGGTGTGGAAATGTATCCTTTCAGCCTGTGTGTGTGTTCCCACAGGTTTACAACACACACACACGCATGCCTGGGGAGTGTTTCACAGTAACCACTCTTCTCATAGCCCTCCTGCTGGAAAAAAGGGTATTTGGTGTCTGCTGAGCAAGGAAAAGGATGGGAAGTGGGGTCAGACAGGATAAAATAGGATATTAAAAACACATAAACCATGCTGTGTTGCTAAATGGTAGCAGCATGATATATATTCTCCAGATTAGCATTTCTGCTCAAGTTCAGATCAATCCCAAATCCCAGTTACCAGCCAAATTTGTAACCAAGGCCCTGTAGGGGGGTGGCTGCTCCCTGCCCTGGCAGGAGTGCCACCGTCCTGGGCTGGATGGTGATGCGCAGGGACAGCCTAGAGCTGGTTGCGGTGCTGTGAACAGCTGCTGTCCCTCTCTGCAAACACTCTGCACGCCCTGGCATGCTGGATCCTGGGAGAAGAGCAGCAACGTGCTGTCTGCAGGCCTAAAGCAGTGAAAGGCTTGTAAAATGCTTCTTAACCACTATTCAAGGCAAGAGACCAGGATACAACCTTACCTCATTTTCTGTCCTGGATCACAGCGATCTACAGTTGAATTGTTTGACTCTTGTCTCTGACAGAAGATCAGTGCCAGAGATTACACCCTCCTGATTTGCTCCGAGATAAACTTAGTGGGAGCTCCTGTGCTTAGCACAGCATATGCAGGGTAGGAGCCTGCAGAAGAGCCCAGCAGCATCTCAGTGTGGATGCAGCTCCTGGCTGAGATTAGAGGATGCTCTAGTCCTGTCCTGAGAGACTGTGCACTTGGAGGGAAAGCGGGCAATGCCTGCAGCCTCCGTCTGTGAGCTTTAGTGCTTTATGCTGCAAGCAGAGAAAGGGTTGAAAATTGCCTCGGGTTGGATACTTATTTCTTCTTTCCCCCCTTCTCTTCTGTGCTATGGCTGGGCAGCCTGAAACAGAACCACAAGAATCCAGCCTTTGTCCAGCCTATTAAAATAATGGGCAGGAGGGGTGGATCTAACGTCCATCTGGTAGTTATTGATTATGGCCATCTGGTAAGGCAACAGCCTTCTCATATCATGTCGCATCATAAACTCTCCTGAAAAGCTGTCTCTGTGTGGTAGGCTGCATGTGTGCGGGAGAGGCAGGGGTGAGAGGCTGACTGGGCCAGCAGCTTGTCACCCCAGGCGGAGGCAGCATCCTCCCTGCTCACGCTGCTGCTTGCACACGATGTTTCCCGGTGGAGCTCGGCAGGAGGATGTGTCAGGTTGTCAGCCCGTTTACCCGCAGAGGAGAGGCAAGGTCTCACGCAGTGTTCGGATACATCTGGGATTTTTTGTTGGAGCAGCTCTAGGTTTGGGGGCGAGCTCAAAGCAACTGTGGCCTTATAGTCTGAGATGCCTTAGGGTGCTGTGAGAGGCAGCGGGGCAGCAAGCTCCTGTGTCTCCTGCTTGATGGGTGAGTTGAGGAGTGCTGTCCTGCCAGCGGCTCAGCTCTCCCTGCCTGCCCCTGGGTGCTTGCCCTGGCTGGAGGCTGGCCCTGCCCAGAAAGCCTCTCCTCAGTTTTCCCTGCTGACATTATTTTGACTGTTGATCTGGTTATTTCTTTCTGCCTGGGGAGAAGATAACTGTATTTGTGCCTCCTCTCCCTTGCAGACATTTCAGGCCAATGAAGATGCCACAGAGGTGGTTCTCAACAAGATCCACAGCCCGGTGCTCACACGCTTCGTGCGCATCCGTCCCCAGAGCTGGCACAACGGCATTGCCCTGAGGCTGGAGCTGTATGGCTGCCGCATCACTGGTGAGGGTCCTCTCCTCTCCTTGGCCTCAGCCCTCCTCTCTGTCCCTCTGACAGCCTGTCCTGGGGTGCTGTCCCCTGCAGCTGTCATGGGCTGCTTGGGGTGGGATTGGTGACACTATAAGCAGCATGGACCACCCAATCCAAGGGATGTGCTGGAGGGGACAGGCACCCAGAGCCCGGAGGCAAGTGGGAATCACCCAGTGCTGGTGCTGGTTCAGTGCTCAGACCTTAAACCTGTGGGGAAAACCACGAGCGCTTCCTTCAGCTGCCCTGACTGTTCATGCACTTTCTTTCCCTGCAGATTCGCCTTGCTCCAACTTGCTGGGAATGCTTTCTGGCCTTATCCCTGACTCACAGATCTCAGCCTCTTCCATCAGAGGCTATGACTGGTCTCCCAGCATGGCCCGCCTGGTGAGCAGCCGCTCGGGCTGGTTTCCCCGCGTCCCCCAAGCCCAGCCTGGGGAGGAGTGGCTGCAGGTGGACCTCGGCATCCCAAAGAATATCAAAGGTGTCATTATCCAGGGGGCTCGTGGAGGGGACAGTGTGACCACCACTGAGTCTCGCTCCTTCGTGAAGAAGTTTAAGGTGGCCTACAGCATGAATGGAAAGGACTGGGACTTCATCCAGGACCCTAAAACAATGCAAGCCAAGGTAAGCAGTGCCTGGAGCAGCTGCAAAATGAGACATGTTTCTGGCTATCTTCAGTCTGCCTGATGGGGTCTTGAGAAATCAGCTGTCTGTCCCCACAGAGACCTTGGGAGTTTGGGTTGTCACCATGAAATCCTAGGTTCTGTCCCCTGGTCCTGCTCCTAAGCTGTCCTAGAGGCTGTAGTTCCACCTTGCCCAAGGGAAGGCAATTTCCCTTCATTTCTAATTGTGGACCGGGTCTGGGGATGTGGACACCAACTTCTGGTCCTCCCAGCTCGTGCAGGTCGGAGCACACAAGATGGTGTGTTTGATTATGCTCAACAGAAAACAATTACGCATTTTAAGGGGAAAGGCGTTGCTGTTGTGGCTTACACCTCTGGAAGAGGAAGATGAATCACAACTTCTCTTTGGGAAATGTGCTATATCTGAAGTCCCTTTTGCCACACTGGAGTGACCCTGAAATTCCCTATGTTTTTCCCATATCACTGGAGTTCCCCATAATCTTTCTGCTTAGCAGTATGGGAGTGACAGGGGGCTTGAGGAATAAATGAATTCTCTGCTGCTATCTGTTCTGGTTTTATGCAAACTCATCTGCTTCTGAAAATTTGGGTAAGTTTTAATTTTTCCTGATCCTACAAATGAGTCTTAGAAGGCCTGATGCTATCTTTAGCCTTCTGTTTATTCCCCGCAGACTTGAGTTCATGCACGTAAGCTGAAAAGCAGCAGTACTTGGACTGTGAGGAAGAATGAGCGTTTACACTATCCTAGAACATGCAGTAGCTTCTTTATTTGCCAAAGGACAAATCTGATCTTATTTATATGTGAAGTCAGTGGATATTCCCCAAGCTTCCCGTGCGTGGCTTGGATCAGAATCTGACCCCTGGATATAAAGCAGAGGCCAAGAGAAATTGTGCAAGTTTCTTAAAAACAGCCTATCTGGTCCTCATGAAACTGAGGAGGAACAGCCGAATTTCTGCTCAGCTGAACTCAATGGCCCAGAGTGAGACAGCTAAACTATTTCAAACTGGGGCTGCATCCTGCCAGACCCAAATTATCAAGTCTGGTGGAGAGCATGTGGGACGCATGCATCACTTGCCTTCCCCACCCCCCATTCCTCTCTCTCTCTCTCTCTCTCTCTCTCTAGCTTTTTGAAGGCAACATCCACTACGATATCCCCGAAGTCCGGAGGTTTGACGCTGTTCCTGCCCAGTACGTCCGAGTGCACCCAGAGAGGTGGTCCCCAGCAGGAATAGGAATGCGTCTGGAGGTGCTGGGCTGCGACTGGACAGGTAGGAGCCCCTGCACCTCTGCCCACTGGCTCCATCGGGGCTGCAGCAGGCACTAAACGAGCAAGGTGCATGTGTGAGGTTATATCTCTCCCTGCTGTCCCACCTCAGGGCCCTGCCATGGCAGGGAGACTGCAGCCATGAAGGCAGGACCTGCAGTGTGGCCTAACCCCATCTTTTTACTTCCACTCTAAAAAGAACTGGCCTTGATGCAGGATGTAGCAGCAATGTTTGGACCCTAATCCAAGCTCTCACACAAAGCCCCATACAGGATTTTTCCCCAGCTCCCTTCTCCCTCCTTTCAGATCTTTTATCTGGATGTGCAGGCTTTCCCAGTCTCTGTGAGATAACATTTGGGCTGCTTAATCCACATGGGTAAGATGAAAAGTAGGGAGAGAAACAGAGGTGTGGAAGAGGGGTGCAGTGACCAGTACAGGTAACTTGAGCTGCCACAATAAGGCTTTGCTGTAAAAAGAACTGTCTCTCTCTCACTGAACCCCATGTGCAAATTCTTTTGCAGACAAGATTGGGGATTTAACTCTACAACATCTCTACAGCATCCCTAAGACCAGGGAAGTTTGTTCAGTTTTACCCACCTGTTTTTCACAAGTGGTATGCCTTGCAGCCACCATTGTTTTTAATACAGAGGTGAAAACCATCTAACACACTCACTGGGATCAGCAAAGGTTGTGCCTCTGACCCTCTGAGGCCCAATGGTGATTGATAGCTCCATGGTTTCATCCCCAAAAGCCAAAAATGGACCCAACAGCTCATTGGGTCTGATGCTAGCTTTTCAGTGCCAGGGGTTAGTTGTCCCTTTTTAAAATTTATTTTATTTTTTAATAATCTGCTTAAATCTGAATCTGGTGTCCAGATGTCTATGATACAGAGGTATGACTTCCATTTTATAAACACATCTGTAGAAGGCATTTTCTCATAAGAATTCCCATTCTAGGAAGCTTAAAAGATGCAGAGCTTTTTTCCACCCTTTTCTGGAGTCTTTACTACCCTTTCCTCCTGTGATGTGCTGTGAGATGCATTACAAACACTTAACAGCAAATCAGACAACACACGTACACACAGTTAATAATGATCATTTTTCACCTTTGAAATCAATGGCGAATCTCCCCCTGGACTGGGAATCTCTTGTAAATTATCTGAACTTTAAATCAAGATTAGATCTGAATTTAAATCTTACAGCATCTTCGGGATGTTGTAGGAGAAGCAGGCGCCGTGGCTTTCATGCAAGCAGTGGGAGCTGAGGCTCCATGCAGAAGTGGTCAGGCAGCTCCCACATCGCTGCTTCCTGCAGCTCCCGGGAGTCTCCAGCAGCCCCATCTCTGCAGGCCGTTGCTGGCTGGTGCATCACAGTGCTGCATCACTGCTGCAAAGGGAGGCAGCTGCACAAGATCTCTGACCATGTACATGTCAGCCCCTCCACTGCACTCCTCCAAATCAGAGAATAAGAGGGGCTTGGCATCCCCAACTTCTTGTGCTATTTTTGGTCCAAATTTTCTTACAGCTATGTCCACGCTCAGTTTCAGTATCAGCAGTAACAGCCCATGTTTTATCCAGGCAGGGTGCTTTATGGTCATTTTTCAGTGTGGCTGTCTAATCATTTCCACATTGCAATGTTTAAAACTCAACTGCCAAGTCATAAATATTCGTAGCTTTATTGATCTACAGGCATTCAGCTTTCTAATCAGAGCAGGGCTTGTAATCTTGTGGATTCACCATGTTATAAAAAGCATTTATATCCCTGATGCAACCTGGGGAGCAGAGATAGCCCATGGCATTATCTGCATGCTAAATCCAGGCTGGCTACATGCAGCGGTCCTCAACAATGCCAAGATACAGCCCTCCTTTGCTGGGAGGACCCAGGCAAGTTACAGAACTGGCTGTGAAAACCCAGGCAACCGTACTTGCTTGGGAACAAGATTAAGAGATGGATTAAAACAAGTTGATTGAAAATATTTTCAAGTGAGGGCCTAAGCCCATATGTACCCTGCACAGCTGTTTCTCTTTCTTATCGGCAGCAAGCATCTTAATTACTGAGTCAAACAGGTAACTGAACAGCAACTGAGCTCAGAAACTAGTTGGCTAGTACCTCAAAAATTGGGAAGCAGAGAGTCAGCAATTGGCTTCTTTCAAAGACCTGCCAAAATTTTTCCTCTGAAGAGTAGAGATTGATGAATGTTTACTTGCAGCTGGTTTTCTCTCCTTTGAAGTTCCAAACATCTGGTTTCAATTGCACAGTGACTTTGCATTTTGATCAGCAGTTACCACCAGTTGCACAGACACTTGCTGGGTCAGGGAGAGAGAAAGCAAGCAAGCAAGATCTCTTTTTCACTTTCCATTTCACACATCACGTTGTCCTGCCTGCTATTTTCATTATCTCTTGTAACCATCGTGTTTCAGCTCTGCCATGGTAACTGATTTTTCAAGATACGTATCTGTGGCTTGTCCAGGGCAATGCAGCACTGTTGATTTACATCCTCTCAGCATCTGTGTCCCGTATGGGACTTGGCTTTCAAGGTCCTTCCACATTGTCATATTTCAGCTATAAATCTCAATATACAAGAACAACAACCTAAAAAAATGTACCAGCTCTAAATAACTTGCAGCTTTTGATATGTTGCCTTCACCTGCTGCTTTTTTTTTTCTTTTCTTTTTTATAACATTTTTCTGTGCCTGGCTGCTTGCAATTTGCTTCTTTGTTGCATTTGGAGTTTTATGGGGTTGTAACAGATTTGAACTTACAAATTAAAAGACTTTGAGGTTATTTGGTATTTTATCCTGAACAAAAGACAGCCAGTGGGGAAAAAAAAAAGTAAAAGAACGCTGAGAGTTTATGTGCAACATGTTTAATAACAGGAAAATAAAAGGGCAGAAAGGAGCCTATGGAAAATATTCAATGTATTTAGCCGTTTCCTCCTGCTTCTGGCTTTATTAAATGATATCCTGAAGGGTGCCGACAAAGAAACACAATCACACATAACTGAGCAAAGCAGCCTCTTTTTAAAAGTGGAAAGAATCAAGCCTGCTGTACTCCAGTTAACACGCCCGTAAAAGGAGAGACTGCTGGAACCTAATGTCGTTTACTGTTGATCTTAATATCCTTCCCTTTCTTGCTTAAATTTCCCCTGACACCTGCTTGGAGGTTGTTTCGCACAAGCCATGTTGCAGAGAGGGAAATTGGACAGAGACCCTTTGAAAGCGTAGTCAGGAGCCTGGAGTGTGAAACCAGATGCTTTCTGCAGCGAGCCAGAGCGCACTAGGGGATCCTCTGGGTCCGCTTGTGGTTACGTCATTTGTGGGTTTGAGTGACTTGTTTTATAAATTGGCACAATTGGTGGGAATGTTGTGTGTGTTTTTTTAACGTGTCATATGCCTTTATGAAAGAAAAAGACATTCTGCCTGTGATCTTTCTTATCCAGTAATGACAGCTAAGTAGATTGCCAACACCAGTGTCATTTAAAAAATTAAGAGAAAAAGTAGCATGTATGTCTAGAGGAGAGCCTTGTCCAACGGGAACTCTAAATCAAAGGAACTCCCATATGGAAACAGCCAGTTCACTTGAAGTTCAAACCATGCTGACATTTGTAACACATGGAAATCTCATGGTATTCTTGTTCTATGTCTTCCTGCCATTATAAGAACATGAGAAAAAGATTTTTTGCTTTGTTTCCTCCTACCTGGGCTTTTTGTACTGTCTGTGGCAAATAGCATCTCTGCTCCATTTTTTTCAGATGTAAAGCCCACCGCAGAGACACTGGTGCCCACTTTGAAGAGCGAACAGACCACCACCCCATACCCAACTGATGAAGAGGCAACAGAGTGTGGTGATAGCTGTGGAGAAGAGGAGGGTATGTATCAGAGCAGCACATCTTCATCTCAATAAGTGATGGGTTAAGAGCTAAGCAAATACTTTTATCTTCCCATTAGTTCCTATACACGGGGCTGATTCCTGGAAAGCTTAGAGTAATATTATTAGTGATAGGCCAAGATAAAAAAAAACAACAAACAAAATCTGATAAGTATCTGATAAGTTATATCAAGGAAGGGTGCAAGAGCCAGAGATAGCAGCTAATTCAGTCCCTAGGGTATGAGACTTGAAGAGCTGTTCTCCCAGCTTCCTTACGTGACCTGAGGAAACTCACTTAGTGCCCTGTTTAGAGTCACCTGTGTTCCAGATCTCCTTGGCTGGATGTCATAAATTCAGAAGGTGATTCAGGAGAGAGATTCAGGCTGCTCAGTATGCAGAGCTCCTTTTGCAGAGGTCACAACTGTGGGAGTAAATCACGACACACAGAGAAGGCTGGTGTCCTGAACACCTATCTGTTAAGGATCATCTTCCCTAATAACAGCTGCTTAAAATTTAGGAGGACAGGCTGGGCTCCTTGTGCCAGGCAGCAGAGAGAGGGGAACACTAACACCAGGCAGGAGTTCGTCCTCCCGGCCTTAGATAGCTGTCAGATATACAGAAATGGTTTGGTATCTGTGGTGCTTGCCTGCCTCTGCTGACTGTAGAAGAGGCTGAATGTTAGTTTAGACTACATGCTGTGCTTGTTAAAAGCCAGTGCTGGGGGGAGCTAAGTTTCTCTGCCTCAGATTCCTACCTGTAAAAAAGCAGACATCATATTCTTCTGCTCCTTGCGAGGGGGATGTGAGCATCTAAAGCTTGTGAAATGTGCAGATTAAGGAGAGAGGGCTTGGCAGAGCTGTGCAGTGTGCAGGAGATACGTGCCCCTGGGCACAACAGCAAAGCCTGAGCCTCAGCGCTGGGGCTGAGGCATTTACACAAGGACTGCAACAAGAAATCTCATGAGGAAAAGCTGCCCTTTGAGATATCTCCTAGGACTTCTGTCACTTCAGCTTCCAGTCCCACAGAAAAAATTTAAAATAAATAAATTCTAAAAAGCACATTAACTGGCTTTTTCACACCTCCCATCAGGATTCTTCTGTAGTTCAGTTCTGGAAATGCAAGTTGCAGAAGTATCTCAAAGGGCCTGATTCTCATTGCTTTGCCTCAGTGATAAGCCTGTCAGCCCTGCTACCATGGAGGCACGTGGGAAAATGCCGAGAGGAAATTTAGTCCAGTAATAATCTCTGCAACAACACGGTTCCTGGGTGCAGTCCAGGGCAGGAGAGCAAGCGGAGTATACCATGGAGCGTGGAACCAGCTTCCCCATCAGCTTCCCTCAAATTTAGCAACAATTTTCATTCTCGTACTCCATAAACAATGAGTGTGTTTCTCTGGACAATCAGATTTATGACAGCCAAACAGAAACAATGCTGCTTTCCAGGGTATGAGATTAGATTGGAATAAAGGGATCCATGATCTGCATTGTTTTATTTCGGAGTGGGAGCATGTAAAGAAAGCCCTCTGCCCCTCACAGCAAAGTTCCCTGATGCCTATCGCTTGGGTCATTCACCTCCTCCTGGCTATCACTCACTTTGTGGGCACTGTGATTTAAAACTTCCTCTTTGCTCAGGAAAAACCCAGCCTATAATTGGACTCTGACGTGCATGTCCGCTGAGTCTTTGGGATGGTCTCAGATCCTTTCTGCAGCCTCTGTGCCTTCTGGCGGCTTCCCCGGCTGAAGGAGCCAGCAGCTGCCTCGCTGCTACACGCAGCCTCTGGCATATGCCCTCCTGCCCACAGACCTGTCTCTGCAGGAAGGCTCTCCAGAGCTTTTAAAGCTGTTGACACAGGGGAGTTACCTCTGCTCCTCTTTCAAACATGAAAAATTAAATGACTCGCCCAAAGACCATGTGGTGAGTCCATAGCGGAGCCAGAAATAGGGGCTGGCTCCTTTCACTCAGAATCCAAAAGCCTGAGCTCATGGTGGCCCCATGGTTCCCCTGGTAGCATTTCCACAAGGAGGTAGGAAGCGGTGAGTGACAGCTCGCCACGTTGACAGACAGCTCCCGTCTGGTGCAAGTGGCTAGATCTGTCACTCAGGAGCTCGGTTTCTGGAGCACTTGAGATTCTCCTTTTGGAGCCAGAGCAGGAACTGATGAACACAGGGCACTCAGGAAGCGCTCTTCCTTGACATTTAAGAAGGCATTTAATATTTGACCACTCTAGGGGCTGAAGAGAAGGTGCTGATTAGAGTCTGGAAGCGTTTGGTACTGGCTTTTATATTTGCTTAGTTTGGTGGATTAGCCACAGGACGTGGTGTGAGCATTTTGATGATGCAGAATTTAAGGCTGATCCCTGGAGCTGACGAAATGTGAGATAGGTTAAAAGCATCAGTGTGAGTGAGATTTCATGCTTTCTTCAGTATTTATGGCTTGCCAGCTATTTTAGTTTTGAGTTGTTTTTTAACAGCAACCCTTCATGGGTAGGTCATTTTTTAATCCAACTTGATTTTGCTTCTATTTCTTTTCATCAGATTTCCACCTCCCTGTGAACTTCAACTGCAACTTTGATCTCCCTGAAGACCTCTGTGGTTGGTCACATGACTTGGCAACGGGTTATACGTGGTCTGTGCAGCCTACAGGCACCTGGATTGGCAACTCTGAACCAAGCCCTGAGACTGTGCCTGGTAAGATGGTTAATACCGTACCAAAGCAGGGAAGAGGGAGCTGATAGGGCTTTCTCCGTGTGAACAGTACGACTGATTATTGCACAGCTGTCAAGAGTTGTGAAGGCTGTGCAGAGCTGAACGTTTTCTTTTGTGGAAGCTTTCGGATGCTTTGCTGTACAGTTCATGACTTATTTATAGGACTGTGACTGCTGGCACCGAATTATACTAACTATCCTCTTGAGATAGCCTTGAATCAGACACTGGGCTTTAAATCCCCTGTGACCATGAAGGTTAGCCCAGGCTGTGTTCCACATTCTGATCCAAATATCCTCTGTAGGACCCAGTACTTTTTCCGCAGAATGCATTTCCTCTTTTGTTAGAGATGCATTTCTTCCTCCCATATGTTGCTCGGGTTGCCTATAGTCTTCAGCTATTCTGCACACTGGGCTTGCATAGGCTGGATTTCAGCCTCCTCCAAGTGAAAGATGAGCTAAGCCCTAAAAATGCTGAAATACGCCAGCTTCTTGCTGTTTGACTTTTGCTCTTTTTCTCTACTGTGCTTTAGAAGCAGAAGATTTGCATGAGCATGGCAGAGCCTAATGTATGGAGGACCTCACTGAGATATGCTGTCACGGGTTGGAAGGGAGCCTGCCTCTGGCAGTGTGGTAGATAGATCAGGTTCTTCAGCCTTACATCTTGGAACCTGCCCTGGGACTAGTGCCCTTGCTTTACCCTTACTGACTTTGTGGCACGGGTGGCATGAAGAACATTTGCCAGTTTCCTTGTAACAGCTGACTGCATCACCACAGCATCGCTTCTCTTCACTATCAGTCATTGCTTATCAAACTCAAGGCTCCCCCAGGGAGACCTGGCTGATCTTACCTGTCTTCAGCTCTGCCCTGATGCCTGGTGACTCCAGTGTTTGTGTGCCATGCGCCCAGGGTGCCATGCATGCTGTGGGCTCCTCCCCGCCCTCCCCCCAGTAAGGTTGAGTCTCGAGATGCAAACATTCAGGCGAACCTGTTAGCCACCTGGCAGAGGCGCTGGCCAGATTGGCAGTGCTGCCAGCCAGTTGGAAAGCCGTGCAGCCAACACCTGGTAGGCAGCGCTAAAGAGGAAAATATGTATTCCAGAAACATATGGGAAGAGGAGAATCTGCTACATCTCCACACACAAATCACCCCCACATAAATGCACACATCATTTCTCTTTTCAGCTCCTGAGGTGCTCGGCATTTTCCAAGAGACACGGTAATGCTGTTAAGTGCAGCATATATGGACATCTGACAAATTCTTTGGCATGACATAGGGACACTGTGTCTGCTATGGAGAAAAATATTTTCATATTTCAAGTGTTTATCTCTTCAGCATTTGAGTGCTTTGGAAGATTAATATCTGGAGCTCAGTGGAGCCTCAGGCAACAGGAGAGAACACTTCCAGCCAGCCCCAGACTTAATAACCCTCCCCATCTCTTTTGCTGTAATAATGTTTAATTAATATAAGCCTCCTGCAAGTAGGATAAAAATTACTTATTTTTATAACTCAGACTCAATTTTTCATTTCATTTCCTCTCCCTTGAGTCTCCCTACAATTAGTTGGCCATAGTTTCTTAGAAGACGGTGTTGTATGTGTGCATGCGCGTGTGTGCACACGTGCACAGCCCGGGAGAGGCTGCTGCTGCCTCAGACGGCTCAGCACGCGGGTCTGGGGTTTTTTGACCCTTCTTCTACCCTTTCTTCTCTTTCTTAGTTAGTTATGAACTGCAAAATCTCCTTGCTGTGGCCAGGGGAACACTGTCCTACTGAGTTCAGTGACCTGGTCTCGCGCCGGTGCGCAGAGCTCTCCCTTAGGGCGCCGGGCCAAGCCAGGCACTGAGGCACGGATGAGGCGCAGGCGGGCGCGCAGGCCCTGCCGGGCAAGCCACGGGCTGGACGGGCAGAGGAAGAGGAGGAGGTGGCTGCTCCAGGGGCTGAAGTGACTTGCCCACAGCGCTGGAGGGTGCCAGCAGCAGGCACCCAGCACAGGCTGAGGGTTGGTTGTTGGCAGTGCCGTGGCATCCGCGTTGGGCAGAGATGTGCCCTGCCGGCGGCCGTGCCGCTGCCTTGCCCGCGCCGCGCCGGGCTGCGGAGGGGCCGGCATGCAAAGGCATCGCTGCCCTGCCTCGCTTCGGTCCTGCTCTTAGAAATGAAGAAGACATGACACAAAAGGAAACAACTATTTGCTTTTTTCCTCCTCACACAGCTTTTAAAAGCAACTCCAGAAACATGAAACAGAAGCGATGCCAGCCCCTCAGCGGGACAGAATCGAAGCATTGTTTAGTTCACACTCCCCCATTCTTCCCCTGCCTTTCCCTCACGTTCCCTCCAGCATTTTGTTTCTACTTAGAAAATTCATCTTCAGACTCCAGGGAGCAAGGAATGAAAAGCCCTTGTTCGGGGTGGTCTTTTCTTGTGAATTCCCCACCCTGGGGTGAGCAGTTGGGTGAAGGAGAGCAGCTGTGCTTGGTTTAGGGGCAGGGCAAAAGCTTAACGGGAACTCAGAGCTGCTGGATCCCAATTTATTCGTGATTTAAAGGTGCTGGCCTGGGCTAGAGGCCTGGGCTGCTCCACAGTAGCAAGGAAGTGTGCTGTGCCTTTAAGAGCCATGTGGGATGTGTTTCCACTTCTTCTGAAAATTGCAAAACAAGAATTAAAATTAAAAGGAAAAGAAATAATGAAAGGAGGACCCCTGGCTTAGTCTGCATGAGAGGGGCGGGGAAGGAAATGACCATGGTGAAATATCCTCTGTGAGGCACTTGATTAGAAAAGTCTGCTGAGAGACAGGCCTGAATTCCTCAGATATCTCCCGATTTCATTTTATGCACTGTATGCAATTCCTCCTCGTCTTTGGCACGGAGGACTTCTCAAGACTGACAAGACACCCACTGCTCTCGTTCCACTATTTTTATTTCCAAGATACTCTTTCAGGCAGCTCTGCATTTCTTTTTTTAGCCCTCTGTTCCTTGGGCTCTTCGCACCATGGATTAGCTCCACGTCCTCTCCTGCAGGCTCCCGTTACATGTCTGGGGACCCTGTTGGTGGAAGTTGACCCAAAGTGCCCAACTCAGCAGAAACCCAGCATGGTTCCAGCTGTTACCCTGCCCTTTGCAAGCCTAGAAAATACTGCTGCTCCCTTTTCCATGCCCCCACAAGAGATTGCCAGGATTTTTCCCTCTATGGATTTTCAGATGCTTCCCATCTGTAGAAAGATTCCCCTTAGCTGCACCTAGCAAGCTTCAAGGAGCAAAAAGTTCAGGTTTCAGTGAGGTTTCATGCCCCTTCCTGCTGCACGCAATGGCAATGTGCCATTGGTGTCAAGGTAGAGAGAGGTCTTAAGACCTGAAAAGAAATCTGGGTTGGTAAGTTGGGCACCTCAACTCTTCACCAACTCTGAATTTCACCAGGGTCTTCATCCTGAAGGGTGTAAAGATCCTGGGTTATATCCGTAGCGGGTAGGTGCAGTTGCATTGCTCTCAGTGGTGCTCCACTAACAAGCCAGCACTGAAAAGCTGGAATTGATGTTTTGCCCATTTTTTCCCCCTCCAGTTTTCTTGCAGCCGTTAGGTAAATACCTTGTGGTCCTAGAAGAGCACTGTGGGATCTGCACCTCTGCCACACACTGCTTCTCATTGAGGGGAGCACGGCATCAGGGTCAGAGCCCTGGCAGCACCGTGAACCCCATGTTGTTCCGATGTCGGCAGCTGTACGTGCACATGGAAAAGGAAGCGATTTTAACCTTGCAGCTCTCCGGACCGCATAGCTCTTGGGCTGGGCTGCAAAAACCCACCAAGGGCTTCTGTTGTGGGCCGTGGCCTTGCTGCCTTTGAGGGTCAGGAATGCTGCTTATTTGGGTGGCAGGCGCTGCAGGGAAAGGTTTATTTGTTTCAAAGCGTTTCCAGCAGAGGGGTGTTTGTAGTGCATTGAAGTTTCGTAAGAGCTATTTTTTTAAGGAAAACAAATGTTGTACTTTTTTTTTTGAGCCAATGGTGACCCTTTACCATTCCTGTGTTTTTCCCATGGGATCCTTAAAAGGGAAAGTTTCATATTTTTCTGCAATCTGTGAGAAGTTCTGCCTGAAGGCCTTCATCCTACTCTGTCCAAACTAGCAGAAAGGTTTTCGTGGTGTTAATGGAGCAGGAATGGACTGAACTGGGTCTGCACTTACTCTCATGAGACTTACTCTCAGAGCTTGTGCCTTGGGGACACATTTTGACCTCTAGGGTCAATCCTGTCCCCTTTGAAGCAGGAGGGAGTTTTGCATGTGGGGTGGTGTGAAAGTAAAGCACTTCTGTGCAATGAGTGAGCAGCTGCACACTGTGGGAAGGAGAGAGGAGACCACATAGCTGGCTCTGTCTCTCCCTGCTCACCCCATGTGTGGTGCAGACTGCCTCTCAGCAAAGCTGTACACAGCTCTCCTGACCCTTGTTTGCACAGTGAAGACAACAAACTCTAAAAAGTCATTCATGCTTTGGCTGCCTGCAGCATGGTGGAGCTGGGACACCCCAGCACCCAGATCACGGAAGGTTTGTTAGCATCAGCTGGGCTGTGCAAGTGCCTGGGCCACAGGCTGGGGCCAGGCTGTAGCCAGGCTGTGACTGTCCTCATGATTGTACTGTCTTTCATGAGAGAAGGGGCACGGGCACACTGCCCCTGCATTGCCAGCAAAGCTCCTGCTCACTGGGCTGGGCTGGAGGCAGAGGAGAAACCATTCCTCTGGGGCTCACTCATTTCTTCACTGCTTGCCTGTCTGAGTCCTTAGTCATTTTTTGGACCCAGACACCAATGACACACACTGCCTATGAAACCGGGCTGGAACGCTCTTTGGAAAACAGGACACTGTCTCTCAAATCTTAGCGTGTGCATCACTCCATCACTTCGCAGCAGTGACTTAGCAGCCTGTGAGTCACAGAGCCTGGTTTGGGAAAGCATACGCATGCGTGAGCAAGCCACGATGTGCAGCCTGTGTGGTGGAAGCAACGGCTCTGTTAATGCCTTTAATTGTGCGTGCACAAACGCTGGGCGCGGGTGGATCTGCGCACACCGTTTCATGTAGGGGCACGCAGGGTGCCTGCCAGGCTGGCGGTGGACACGGCGTGGTGGCAAGCAGCTCACTTAGCATAAATGTCAGGCTCTAATTGGCATTTGGTTTGTCAGGGACACTGTGCCCTCCCTGCGCTCTCAGGGGAGGCAGCAGGAGTCACAATCGTGCCACGCTGTTGAGGACGTGAGGCTTAATTAAGAGAGAGGGTGTAATGGCCCATCCATTAGAAAGGCTCCAGAGAGCAGGTGGAGGGCTTGGTTCTGGGCAGGTGTGGGGTTTTATGCCTTTTCACGGACTGATTTAGAGACTGAAATGGCAAGGACTTGGCAGGCTAATTAACACATAATCAAAATTGAGGGGATTTTCCAGCAGACACAGTGATCTAGTTAATATAAATATTAGTTTTACGGAGGATTGATTTCCCTCCATAAATGAAAGTCTGTCACTGAGGAGAGGCCTGTCACTGAAATTATGGTGGCAGCCTTTTGAGGTGAATTTGCATGATTTGCCAAAAAAATAAAAAATATAATAACTATCCAATTTCAATCTGCATATTCATGCAGCTGCCATCCCCCTGCTACCAGAGCACCCTGCAGTCACGAGGGGATCTGAGCTGATCCGCTCCCTGGGAAAAGCAAGGATTGATGCAACCTCCAGCTCACATGCCCCAGAAGAGCGGCAGGATCAGACCCCACTGGGATGACCCCTTGGCCCTGACACCACATGGTCGGGGTGGCATTTGGGGCTGTGCAGGCAGGTGATGGGGCCCAGACTGAAGTCACCTAGGGGATTTGGCAGACAAGAGGTAGCTGCCAGCGAGCTGCAGCGCTGCCACTAAAACACACCGTGAAACAAGCTCTGTGATGAAGAAGAGTGCGGTGACCTTCAGAGGGACATAAGTGAAGGCAATTCAGCATGGGTCCTCCATAGGAGCGGCAGCTTGTAACTCAACCATATCCAGCAAGGTGGAAATGCGGGGGGCAATCTGAAATCTCAATAATTGCTTGTGTACATCCTGCCCGACATGTTTTGCTGGAAAACCTCCAGATGTGCTGCTGAGACCAATGAGGGAAGGTGCTTTTCTTGGGAAAGGGAGTGAGACACGTAGGACCCAAGCATAGGCAGGCTGACCTTGCAGAGGGGGAGGCTGTTGTGGCTCAGGCTTGCAGCCTGACCGAAACTGCGAGGCTTCATCCCCTGCTGCCCCTAATGTCCTCTCAGATGGCTTGCTAGCAGGAGAGGACGGGCGTGCCAAGAGGAAACCGCATTGGCCAGATGGTTTGTTTGCAGAGCCCAGCTGGTGATTTATCCTGGACTCACTGCCATGCACATACAAGTGACTGCCATGGTCTGGCTGGGTTGGTTGCATGTTCACGCTCCTCTGGCTCCCCTACATCCAGATGATCCCATAAGTCTTCCATGAGATTTATGCTGTAGCATCAGTTGCAAAAAACAGCAGTAGGTTAAAATGCCTGAGCAGGTTTGTCCTGCCTTTTTTGAGCCGTCGCTTTGAACTACCAGTGCCAGTTCAGTGGGGGATGCAGCTGCTGTATTAGCTGGAATAGAGGCTGCAAAGCAAAGTTCTGGGAAAAAGATTAAAATGCATTTCTGATCCTGGAAGAATCGATCAGCTCATCGTTGCAAGGCTCCCTTCAAGCGTTTTAGCAGGGGAAATCAGCCTGTCAGGTGCTTTCTGTGCCAAAGGCTTCCATTTACTGTATCAGACAGTGACTACTGGAACCACCGGGCTCCCACATGCTGTTCCAACAATTAGCTCTACAGTGTCCTTGTTCAGTCAGTCTCAGCAAATTCGTGAGGCTTTTCAGAAGGTCCAACTAGCCATTAGAGTGATCCAGCCATTTCATCTTCAAATGACACAGAAAGTCGTGTCTGCTTGTGCTCAGCTCTCCGCTCCAGAAACTGGTACCAGGAGCGGGAGCGTGTGGTGCCCAAACCCACTGCTACTTGCAAGGCAGCCCCTGGGTTCATCACCTGAAGACTGAGCCTCCCCATAGCCCTTGGGACTGCCACTGGGTCCCTGGAGAGCTCTGCGGGCCCCAGCAAGCATTGGGAGGGGACCACAGGAGATGCAGCAGTGCTTGGGAGGGCTCCCGTGGCTCTGAAAGAGCCTGTGTGGTTGAGGGGGGCATTGGTTTTGGCTGCAGTTCAGGAATTTCTTTGATTTCCCAGCCTGATAGGAATGGGAACAAACAGGAGGTCGGTGCCATCCCTGGCAGGAGGGGTATGACTCAGAGGCACACAGGCTCTTTTGCTGAAGTGGCAGAGGCATTCACGCTGGGTACCACTGGCTCCCAGTGAGGGGTACAGATTGTGGCGGGTGTCCAGCTGCACAATTAACATAGCCCCCTGTGGTCAGCTGTGGGCTTTGGTGGATCCAGGGATAGCTAACATCCCTGCACTCGATCAGACTGCCTGAGTACTGGCACCAAAAGTCGGTCCTGAACTTTGGGGATCTGGATTTGATCATTCTTGAGCCTGACTGGTGCTTTTATTAAAGATTTGCCTGTGAGACCATTTCAGCTGTGAGATAATTGTACGATCACAGTCTGATTTGCTCTTCCACCTTGTTTGTTGTTGCTTTTTTCTTTGAAGAGGCTTGTAGTGAATTACAAAAAGAGGATTTTAATTCAGGAGACCTTGATGACTTATTATGCCTTATTGTTCCTTAGGCATGGAGTACAGCTTGTTCTTTTTTTTTTTCTTCCTCCACTTGTTTATCTCCCACATCTCCTCCTCCACCACTACCACTCCGAGGTAAATCACAAGAACACTCCTCCATTAGAGAACGGCATGGTACTTTTTCAAGTGATTCACTCAAGCAGGAGTGGGCAAACATGCTTTTGTCTTGTTTTCTGCTACTGTTTGATGGCATAAAGTGCCAAGTGGCCCAGGTACATTTCATAGGTGCTGGAAAATATTGCTTGCTCTTCATGTGGCTGATCAGGGACAGATTTGTCCTTCACGCAGCAAAATCAGTGAAAGTTCATATGGAGTGGATGCGCTTTTGAAATATTTTGATCATACATCCCAGGAGTAGAGTGATGGCAAATCTTTCTGCTGTTGTCCTAAATTTATTTTAGAAAGCTGTGTCACTCATGGTACTTGGTTTCAGCCCAGCTCTCTGGCAGAGACAAACTTATAGCAGGGCCAGTGGCTGTGCAACCACTGATACATCTCCCTGGGGCTGGGATGTCACTGGATGCTGACTGGCAGCAAGGTCACATGCTCTTTTCTGAGTGGGACGTGTCATTTGCGGTGCTCAGAAATGGGGTTCTAAGTTCAAGTCTCTCTGGTTTAAGTTTTGGAGGTGTTTTGGGTGCACTTTGCAAACATTCTCAGTGCAGACGCTGCTCTTCTGCCCTTGCTGTGGGCACTGAAGCCACAGAGGGAGCAGGGCAAGCAGGAGGCAAGCTGCTGCTCGGAGCTTTGCCCATCAAGCGCAGCGGGCTAAGATGTTGGGAAGTGACGGACCCTCAGGTGTGGTCCTGGGGCAGGGGTAACCCCCCTGGGCTGCAGGGGGGATTGCATACACATGCTGGCATGAAGCACCAGTGACACTTGCCCACTGTGTAGCCTGTTCATCCCTCTGTTGAAATGCAAAATACAGCAATATCTGCCGTTGGCCTGTCTGTGTCACCTTGTACTGCAGGAACTGCAGTTGGAGCAACCCAAAGGGCTCTGTCCTGCCATTGGTCATGATGTATGTGGGGGGAGGTAAGGACCACATCAGCTACACGCTTGGCTTTCAGTCTGTGCTAAGGGACTTCAGGCATCCAAGCTGCAAATGGGAAACTCCTTGAGGAGGCTTCTCATCAGAGAGGGCTGGAAACCACTGATTCCAGACCAAATCAGCTGTGCTCAGGGATTTGTATCCACGGGCTTTTGCTGCTATTGGTATTCAGATCAAGTATCTCCAATTCCATTCTCAGCCTTGGACTTCTCCTGGGATATCAAACATACCAAATCTCCTCCCTGAGAATTCACAAAAAGCATGGCACAATTTAAATGTAATATTAAAGCAAGTAAATCCCCTGCTGCATGTATTTCAGCTACCTTCAAGTTTGCAATACCCGGCTGTCGCCTGTGCATACTTCACTCACTGGGACCACGTCCTTCCTCTGTGCTGTGCTTTAGGGGCTGTTTTGCTGCATTACAGAAAAACCAAGAACCAAGCCTTCATTTTGTCGTGCGTATCCTCAAAACAAAACTGTCAGCTAGATCCTGACGGTGGAATATTTACCGCTGGGAATGAAAAGAGGCAGGATGAACACAGCTTGAGATCCCCATCATGAGTTTTCAGCACCGGCAGTTAGAAAAACCCACCTCAGGCTTGTTAACTGAGCAAGCTCCCAGCGGAATAAACACACACACACACGCCAATGTCATTATCGTGGTGTTGCTTCTTCTGACAATAACTGTTCTTTAACTTCTCCTAATTATGTTGATCTTCAGCTTACCGCTTTCTGGTTTTGCTGTCGGTCTCCTACCAGATGGTGGTGGCTGGGGAGGGGAGGGTGCTCCTCGGTGCCCTGCCCAGGCTGCCCGGGGCGCAGCAGCGGCATGGCTTGCTGCGCTCAGAGGGTGCCAGTGCGAGACCCTGCTCTTGCAGGCATGGCTGTGAGGCCCTGCCCAGCGCTGCCAAAGCTGCCTGGCAGGAGGTGAGATACTTGTTGCGAGTGGCCACAGCAAATAATACAATAGTGTTTTTCTCTTTGAACAGATGGCAAGAATTACCTGCAGCTGCAAAGCAGTGGAAGGAGGGAAGGGCAACGAGCTCGGCTCATCAGCCCCACCGTCTATCTGCCCCAAAGTGCTGTCTGCATGGTCTTCCAGTACCAGGCGTGGGGCAGCAATGGAGTGATGCTGCGGGTCTGGCGGGAAGCCAGCCAGGAGCACAAGGTGCTGTGGGTCGTCGCAGAGGACCAAGGGGAGGAGTGGAGGGAAGGCCGCATCATCTTGCCGAGCTATGACATGGAGTACCGGGTAAGATGCTCGGGGAAGATGCTTGGGGAAGGTGTGCTGGACCAGGCAGGCATCTCCAGCATCTTTATTTCAGCGTTGCAGAGCCAGGGCCCATTCATCATTAGGGAATGTGGCTGTTTTCATTGTGTTTCTTGAGTTACCATAGTAACTAAACGACACTGTTTGTTATTCAGAGAGTGCCTGTCTTCTGCACAGACTTGGGCCTTTGTTCAGCCTGTTGCCTTTTATATTCCTCAAATCTCCTACTTTGCAAATATTTTCCTTTCTTTATTTTTTTTCATTTTGTTTTGTGCATTCCGCCCCCAGTTGATGGCCATCAGATAGTCTGACCAGAGGCAGGTGCTCAGCTCCAGGGAGCAAACCCAAACCCTTCAGCCAGAAGTAGGAAGATGGGAGGGAACACAGCCAGCTCTTACGGGCAGGCAGCAAACTGCCCTTCTCCAGCCTCGCTGCAAGTGCTGATGCGGGAGAAGAAAGAGGGCTTGCTGGTTCCTTTGCGAATCCGCTTCTCACATACCTTAGACCAGATCAGAGGGCTGGGTGCAGCCCTGTCCTCCTGTCAGATCAGTGGAAGAGAAGCGATGAGCTAGAGGGAGCCCTGCTGCTTGCTGCAGCGCCTAAGCCCCTCTGGCACAGCCGTGCTAGCACCCCGTGGAGAGGCTGCTGCTTCCAGGAGTGCCTTTGGCGTGGTTAGCCCTTCTGGGCAGCATGCCATTTGCCAGGGAGCCAGGGCTACTGTCGTCACTTGCTAATGAGCATCAGCACAGCATCCAGCACCCTCCAAAGCAGAAAGAAACGTACTCGCAGGCTTGAGGCAGCACTTTGATGACCACCCCGGCAGGGAGCCTTGCTCCAGCTGGCTCCCAACCCCGACCTGAAGAGCTGCTGCTCTCAGGCCACTGACCCCTCCAAACCGCTGTTTCCCACATGGGTTGATGGCTCAAACTTGGTACTAACAGCTCTGACAGTGTCCCCTGCACAGCCAGGTGGCAGCCCTTCAGGGAGGTGTCCCTGCAGGCAGGCACGGATCTGGGCTGCCCAGGCACCCCAGATGAAAGGGGGCACCTAAATGGGGAGAGGAGGTTTATGAAATACATAGCCCTAGGAGACTATTTGGACACTTGAGAATAGGCAGGGAGATATAAAGCAAAAGCTTTGCACTGGAGCTGTGTGACTAGTTTGCATGTGTGTGTTTGGCTTTTTCATAAAATACCAGTAAACGCAATATGCCTTCAGATAAGAATGATGGGCACTGGCTGACTACTTTGTGCGTTAAATGTGAATGTACTGGCATTAGCTAAATAACAGCATCATTATGTAAATAATGCAAGTCTCTCCACTCAGCAGTTCTTAGAGCTAATGACTATTTATTTTTGCAGATACATTTTGCCTGTGATTAAGTACGAATAAATTGACCCTTCTCCTCTAAATTTTCAATACTTCTTACATAATGTTGATGGGAACAGCACTTTACAGTTAATGTAGTTGTGCATTTTGTGTCCTTACCTTCCTTTTTCTGATCATAGCCCAGTTAATACCATGGGCCAAATATGCTGCTGCTGTAAGTCAGTGTTATGCCACTTGCATCATTTCTGCAAGGGCCAGGGGGTGGCCTGCGATGCGGAACATTGACTTATTGAGTCTTTATTCTGTGTGAGAGGCATTTAATTGAACAAATTGCAAGCCGAGTGCTGCCAGGCCAGGTAACGATCTCTCTGCCAAACCTGTCTCTGCAGAGCACCTTTCCCTGGGGAAGGGGTGGCAGAGGCAGGGCAGGGAAGCAGGACTAGTCTCAGGTCATCCGCAGGTGTGCAGGGAAAGCCAGGGGCAGATTTCTTATCCTTTCCCCAGGAGCAGCAGCCACTCAGTGCCTCCCAGCTTAGCATTGACATTTCTGTCCTGCTTTCTCACAGATTGTGTTTGAGGGATTTATACGCAACGGCCACTCGGGAGAGCTCGCCCTTGATGACATCCGGCTGGGCACCGACATCCCGCTGGAGAATTGCATGGGTACGTGCTGCGGCCGTCTGCAGGGGCACGGCGGGGCGCGGGGCAGCTGGGACTGGAGAGCCTTCGCTCGCAGGCTGCCAGTGGGCAACTTCTCACCTGCTTGAGTTACCGGGAGCCTCTGGATCTCAGCTGGGACTTTCCTTGCCCATAAATGAAACGAGGCCCATAAACGAAACGAGGGGCACTCAGTCTCTGGGGGACGGGGGCTCTGGCTGCATTGGTGTAAGGGGCAGGAAGCACATCTCTGCTGCGCAAAGCTGGAAGAGCAGCTGAGGGTTTCCAAGGGACTATTCTATGTGATAAGGACATACACCAAATTTAAAAGGAAAGTGCTGGACAAAAGAAACCAGCTGTCAGTCAGTATTAGACATTTAGAGGGGCCAATGAGTTCAAAAGGAGTCTTCTCTAATAAGAAATAAAATAACAGAGGGGTTTTACAGCAATGTTAACAGAATAACAAAAGAAATTTTTGTCCTAGAATTCACCATTCCCCAAACCAGGCCAAAAGCCAGGTGGATTCATTCAATGTGAAAGACAGAGAGGACTTTAAAAAAAAAAAAAAAGAGAGTGGAAAAAGTGTGTTTTAGCAGTTTGCTGGTGGGGCTGTTGCCCTGCCCTGTTCCTCTATCCAGCGTATCTGTGCACGCCCTCGATGGCTCTGGTCACTGTCTAGCTTGTATTTGGATTTAGAGCCATCCCAGTTGTGCATGGGACCAGCAGTATTCAATTAGTGGGATCTGTGCTGAGAGCTGCCCACAACAGCGAGGACCTGCTCTTCTGTGTGACCTGGGGGAGGTGTGTTTCATGGTTAAACACCCACAAAGTGTCCAACCCATCCTGAAGTCAGTGGAAAAAGTCAGGTGGAGCAGAGCCTCTCTCCCCTTTGGGCTTTGAAAGGCCCCATTCAGTGAAGCTGCTTTCCTCTTCCCCGCTAAGGGATGGGAGGATCCCAGTACCTCCTAAGCCAAGTGGGACAGAGACTCTCTTCTGAGGAGTATATCTCAAGGGAGGAGCCACGGGATAAATGGTGCCTGGGAAGGGCTGGTCCCATTGCTTGCCACCCTGTGCAGGCAGGCGATGGTGAAGATGGTGCAGAAATCAGCATTAATAATAGAACAGAGGACTGGGACTGCCCCAGAGGTGCTCTTGAGCACCATCAGTCCTAGTTTCTTTGATGCTTTGAACTCTGCTTGTCTCCCATCTGCCAAAGGAGCTAATACTCCATATGTCAAATTCCTTGTATTTAAGGCTTGACAGTGGTGTTTTAATCCCTTGCCTTCTATAGCATTAAAGAGAAGCAAGACTGATGATTAACACTAATAGCATTTCCTATCTAACGTCTTTTGAGCTCAGCAATTCACCTAGCTCCAGTGTTACTGTATCTAGGGCCTCATGAACCTAAAGCTTAATATTTCAAAACAAAAGCATTAATAAATTATAAAGTTCAAGTGTTGCCAGCCCTAAAAATAACACCAAGCTGCTACACAAAATTATTTGTCCCATTCTAGGAAGCTGAATGGGAATCTTAAAACCGATAGGGATAGTTTGTTTCAGGTCACTTCTAACAAAGGGCTTCCACTGCAAACTTTAACATAACTCATGGGTCATTTCTGATGTCACCAAAACAATAATGAAATGGTAGAGATACATTGCTGCATGCTCTCTCTCAGAGCCATGAGAACAGCTGACTCCAGCACAGGCTACTGTTTTTTCAAATGTAATCCTGGGAAGTAATCTGATTCCTTCTTAGCGTGAAAGAACACTAATAAGTCACAATAATTTTTTCCTTTGACAAATGTGTCATTTGCATTCTGAACTTGAGTGATGATTTCATAGCACTCAGTAGAGCCAGAGTCTGCTTCTGTGACTCACAGGCACAATGCAGAAGTAATCTAAAAATAATCAGAAGCCTATTACTTCTGCGAGAAAGTAATCAGTAATAAGTACCGATTATTGCTTTTCAGATCCAGTAATTTGTAATGTATTTCTTCTTCAAAGTATCTTGAAAGAAGAAAAAAATCACTTGCCTTTGTTTCTTGTTACCATGAGGTGGAGGAGGAGCGTGGCATCGATGTCCAGAAGCAACACAGTTCCCATGTGAATAACGATGCCAGAAACCAAATTGCTCTTGGAAATTTTAGGAAGGGTTGGGGTTTCATCACTGGGCCAGGTGGATCTTTGTCTTTGGATGACTCAGGCCAGCCAGCTGAATCCAAATGACCCTCAACCTCAGACATATTTTTCTCTGAAGTTTATGTCTGAGTTGAAACTTACTGTGCCTGGTCAGTCCCCAGCTGAGACAGGGTTTCTCCCCATCCTGGTGAGGTTGGCTAGCACCCCATGCTGTTCCCAGCCAGTGGTTTCTGTGAGGCACAGCCACACGCCTGCTCCACTTGGCTGCTGCAATTCAATGGGAGACATGAACTGTGACCTTGTGTGTGATATTCCCCTCTCTAATACTGGGTTTTGGTTTTTTCCTTTGCAGAACCCATCACAGCTTTCCCAGGTGAGAACTTCTACTTTCCAGGTAAAACTGCACTTCTCTTGATGGTTTCTTTCTGCTGGCATGGGCTTTTACGTCAAAGGAAAGCGACGTGCGTGCTTGTACAAACAGCAAATGTTCTGAGCAGCGAAATGTGTGTGCTAAACCTCCCACGCCACAGCAGCAGGAGGTGGCACCCTCTGACTCCTGCTAGGTGACAGGAGCAGGCAGACAGACAGACAAGTCCCACTGTTCTGGGGCTGAACAGCATTAGGAAACCTGCCGTCACGAGGCACGTGGCCCAAAATGGGAAGGCTGAGAAGTAAAGGGTAGTTATCAACTAACTTAAATGAAAAACCTGTAGCCAATTAAAAGTGAAATGAGGTGGCAATGACTTACCCCTTAGTGTGGGGGGAGGCTGTTCTCCAGTTTATACATGCTCTGGCAGTGGTGGTGTTCCAGCTGGTGGTGAGGGAGAGTGGGGCCAGTCTGCATGGAAGGGGAGTTGGGAGGTAGAAGTGGGAGAGCAAACTGCCATGAAGAGCTCTGAAGGTGACAGTCAATAAAAGGAAAACAAGGTGAAATGATGCATTTAATAGCTTAATACTAGCCTGGAGGATAGAAACTGGCATTTCCCCGATCAAACCTACAGAGTAAGAGAAAAGGTGAGGAACTCAGAAAAACTACCTTGCTCTTTGAGCAGTCAGTGGGGATGCTGTTTGTCTTGCTCTGGGCTGGGAAAAGCTGTCTGCTTTTGCGGGGAAGAATGGTTTAGTCTGTCTGAGGTTTTTTTCCCATGTTTTGATTTTGGGTTTTGTTTTCCTGCTTGCTCCTTCAGGAATGTGTCTGGGTGTTGTGTTGTGATGAAGAGCAAACTTGGGGCTCCCCTTAACTTCGAAAGTTGTTTTGTCAGTGCAATCAGTGCGCCCTTTGCTTTTGCTTGGACGTGATGTCCGTACTTTTCCCATCCCCTGCTCTGCTGGTGGGCTGCAAGATATGGTTGGGCTCTACCCTGGGAGCAGCCGCATTTCTGCGTGGGGTGAAAGTGTCTCTGGGTATGTGTGTTGGGAGCTGTGGCAGTAAAGAGAAAGTAGACGCTGAAACTGAAGTGACATGCGCACCTCCATCCGTGGGGTGTGATGCAGGCTGTGGAGCATTACTAATGGGAGGGACATGCACAGGGTGTAACACTGTCATACCCATACTGTAACAACTAGGAATTTGGGTTTGCTTGTTTGTAGGCTGCTTATTTATCTGCTACTCAGGCTTGTGGTGTTACTGAAAATCTGCTGCAATATTCTCAGCTGACAGTTAAAGCCTCACAACCCTTCCTTACTTACACCGTTGCTCTATGTTCTACTGGGCCTAGTCTGGTACCTATTTTGCAGACACCACCACCCTTATCTTTTGGAGCCTGTGACGTGCATGGCATCTTCAGTTTGAACATCCCTCTGGGTCCTCAAATTGAGTCTATCCCAAAGCCCAGCTAACTCGTGTTGTTTCTTTTCCTCTTTCCCCCATGCCCTGCTGCCTGTATGCCTCCATTTCCCCATCATGTTCCCCAGGGCACACTGGCTGTGTAGGGACAGCCTTTGGTGTGCCCAGCACAGTGAGATCCCCAAGCACCACAGGCAGATGCTGTTGCAGGCTGTCGTGGTTTAACCCCAGCCAGCAATGAGTACTGAGCAGCCACTCACTCGCTCCCCTCCGCCTCCCCTCAGTGGGTTAGGGAGGAGAATCAGGGGAAAAAGGTAAAACTCGAGGGTTGAGATAAGAACAATTTAATAATGGAAATAAAATGAAAATAATAATAACAACAACAAGAACAATTGTAATGAAAAGGAGAGAGAAGGGGAGAGGAATAAAATCCAAAGGGAAAGGAAAAAAGCCCAAGTGATGCATAATACAGTTGCTTACCACCTGCTGACTGATGCTCAGCCAGTCCCCAAGCAGTGATCTGGCCTGCCTCGGCTAACTCTGCCAGTTTATGTATTCGGCATGATGTTTTATGGTATGGAATATCTCTTTGGCTAGTTTGGGCCAGCTGTCCTGGCTGTGTCCCCTCCCAGTTTCCCATGCCCCTCCAGCCTTCTCACTGGCAGGGCCCAAGAAACTGAAAAGTCCTTAACTTAGTATAAACATCACTTAGCAACAACTAAAAAAAAATCAGTGTGTTATCAACATTATTCACATACTAAACCCAAAACACAGCATTGTACCAGCCACTGAGAAGAAAATTAACTCTATCCCAGCCAAAACCAGGACACAGGCACTCTTCCCCTTCACACAGGAGCTTGCCAGCTTGTGCCAGTGGGGTTCTGCCCATTTCTAGCTCCCTCAAGGACATCCTAGTACTGGTCACAACAGGGGAGAAATTGCAGCAAAAGATTCCTGGCTGACAGGAATAGATTGAACAGAGGGATGGAGTGACCATGAAAAGAGCAAAATGCAGAGGGAAAAGAGGAAGAAGTGAGGGTGAAGATTGGATATTGCAAGATAGTAATTAAAATGAGGGAAAGACAGAGATGTCCAACAGGAGAGGGTTAAAGGAGGGGAAGAAGTCCCTGGCTGGAGGAGAAAAGGGAGCTGGAGAGGAAAGACTGTGCAGGAAGTAGAGAAGTTCTGCAGCCCCCACTCCTGCAATTACATGATGAGCTGAAAAAGTCAGATGCCATTAAAAATAATAGCAAATCCTTCCTCTACTGGCTTGGGAGCAAAGCTGAAAATATGCACCTTCCAGGCTCCGGGATCACAAGGCAAATAATAAAAAGAGAGAATTGTGTGGGTGGAATATCTTTCAGCTAGTGGGTCGGGATCTTACAAGACCAGTCAAGTGTGCTTAAACTGTGCTGCATTTGAGACTTGATGTATCTCACCCTTAAAGAAAAGGTATAACAAGTGGCTGGAAGCAAGGAGTTATATAAATACCAGGTTAAAAATAAGAGACATGTTCCAAAGGGTGTGGAGACAAACCATGGGGAGAATTTGCCTTTGGGACCAGTGGATTCTCCCACACTGGGTACCCTGAAATCACGACAGGGATATTTTCCTGGAGAAATGACAGGTAGCAATTAAGGGGTTGAGGCGGACACTGGTTTTGTGGTATTCAGGTTAGATGAGTGTAATACTCACTTTCATCTGTGCCATCTATGAAAAGTCCAGCTGTATTGCTTGTCCACACCAGTTAATGTCAGTGATTTCAGAGAGGAATATGAGCTGTGACACTCAGCAGTGGCAGAGCAAGGCAGACAGCCCTCTAGGAAGCTCTCTGGAAAGGTTTTTCTCCTTTTTTCCCCTCCCAGTGACTTTTGCTCTTGCTTCTTTTGGGTGTTAATTTCTGCTGCACAGCTCTAAAACTGGTCCCTGTAGTCTCCCCTGTTGGGAAGGGGAGGAGGCTGTACCTGGCCAGGTTGGAGGTGTGAGCACAACAGCATACCCACATGAAATTGTCCACCCTGTAGAGATTAAATCAGGTTTCCACTGACCAGTGTCCCAAACCGTGCGTAAATCCAGCACCCACAAACCTGACAGCAACAGCAGGAGGCATTTCTTTGTTAAGACAAGAGCCTTAGTGAATAAATGAGGAAGGGCGCGTTTGTGCATGTGTGTGCGTGTGAGAAGGCAAAGGGGAGTGGAAAAATTATTAGGTTGAGAAGATAGATTTTTTCTTCTCCATCTCCCTGAGCAGAGAACTTTTCCACTGATACAAGAGAAAACTTCCAGAGAACAGCAGAGCCAGTAAAAACAGAGCAGATAACATCAGCGCTGTGTGCTGAGTGGATGGGCAGCTATATTTAGTGGCTGATAGTGTAAGGAAGAGCAATCATTAATGTTGGGAATTGGCTTCGTTAGGGCTTAGAGACAACTGAATGTGATTCCTTAATGACTTCAGTTGCTAAATGAACTCTCCAGATTTCTGCTGTCTCCCCAACAGGGCCATGAGGTGCGGAAACGGGGTCGAGGTGGGGCTCTGCACCACCCCTCACGCTTGCAGCCCTGGCTGCTGCGTGGGGACATCTGGAGTGGGTCAGAGCCAAGGGGAGGTTGTCCTGAACCCACAGCTGCCTCGAGATCCCCCAGGGATTCTTCCCATAAGTGGGATCACCTGGGGTGCATCATGCTGCCTCCCTCCATGCCCAGGCAGGCGGAGGGCAGAGGTGTGTGGGGAAGGGGCAAGGGGTGCTGGCTGGGCACCATGGCACATCCTCCTCTATGGCCAGACCCAGCCTTTGTACTCCCAGCCCTGTACCAGGCTATGTACAGCTATCAGGAGTCCATGGAAACCTTCCTCCCCTCTGATTCCCAGAGGGGAGCGCTGCTCCCCCGCAGGCTTGGGAGCCATCGGCATGCCTGACACCTACCCCCTCTCCCCACCACGGTTTCCACTGGCAGGGCCCAATGCGTATAGGTGGTGTGAGATGCTGTTTGCCTGTACATCCCTCACTGGAGCAAGGTGCCATGTAAGCAGAGACTGTCACTGAGTGTAAACACGAGTGGCCTCTGCACAGTGAGCAGCCCCGTGACCTTCCCGGGGGTCAGCCCCGTGCCCCAGCGCTGTCAGGCACAGGCGAGGTGTCGCTGATCCATCGGGGATGGTGGTGGGTCGTGTACGGGTCTGGGGCAGCTTGGCCAGCTGGATCTGCAGTGGGAGACAGCTGTGGGTTATCACTGAAGCTCAGGGTGGTGTTGAACATGCTCACCCAGGCAGCGGCCCCCATTGGGTGTCCCACACTGCCACCCCCCATGCAGCTGGGAGAGGAGCAGCAGCTGCTTGAGGACACACAGGGATGTGCCGCTTTCGTTCCCCCATGCCAGGGTGGCTGGTGGAGGTAGAGAAGGAGGTCGGAGGGCTGCCTGCACCCTGCCTTCACCACCCCCAGCACACAGCCCAGCCTGTACCCCCCTTCCCCAGGCACCGTCGGGGGTAGAAAGGACAGGGCCACTCCCATTCCTAGCGATGAGGGGTGACTGAGGTGAGATGGGGCGAGGGTGGCACATCTGGCAGGTAGCCTTCTCCTGAGACATCCGAATTTCTTGCCTACAGTGACAAACATGTGGGTGGTTCTCAGCCTCCTGCTCCGTAAAAGCAGGATTTGTCTTGCCTGTGTGTGGGTTTTTTCTTGGTTTTGGGGTTTTTTTTGTTGTACTTATGCATCTGGGTGCAGTGTTCACTCTTACTTTTACTCCCTGTGCCTGGATTTTGGGGGACAGGGAGGGGAGGAAAGCCTTGTGACTGGCAAAGGAACCATCATTTTGCTTCATCTTGTATGCTACCAGCAGCAGAAAAGCTGTCACCATCCCAAATTTGCCAACCAGTGGCTCTGCTGGTAGGGCAGTGCTTGGAGGGGAGGGTGGAGGCTGTGCCACTAGATGCCTTTGCTGCTAGCAATGCTGGGTGCATCCCGCGCTGTTCTGTCTTTTTCCCTTGGCATCCTCCAAGCCTGCTCAGGAAACCAAGCTGGAGTTTGGTTAGCGCAGAGCTCAGTGATGCAATGACGCCAAACCACAGGAGCCTCCAAAAATTCTTCTTGCCAGCATCTAGCTAGAGGGCTGCCCCCGCCAGCGGGCCAGGGGCAAGAGGAGAGGGCGAGTGGAGCGTGGGGGTCAGCATCTCCGGCGGCAGAGAGGACCCTTCAGAGAGCTTCCCCTCCTTTGGCCCCCTTGAAGCAGCCAGTAAATACATGTGGTGCAAAAGTGCATCTCTCCCGAGTTATTTACGACTCGCCCTCGCCAGCAGAGCTGGGAGGTGGGAGCAGCATGTGCGGGAGGAGCAGCGCGGAGCTGGACTGGGGCCATGGGTGTGCACACAGACACCGGCGCTCGGGGCACGTGTGCATGCTTCCGCGGGCTGGCAGGGAGCTCCTGCACGGCTGAGCACCAGATGTGCGCTGAGCTGTCCCGGGATGACCTGGGAAGGGAGAGCAGCGCCTTGCAGCCCTGCCCTGCATCACACTGCAGCTGCAAGAGAAAGAAGGGTTAACCATCACTGGGCTGAGCCTGGGCGCTGCCTGCCCTCGAATTCAAGGCAGGCAGGTGCTTCTCCAGCCCTCCCGAGGTGTGTTTGCTTGATCAGCATGAATTCGTAGTCCTGACTTGCTTAAGCTGCAGATAGCATGAGTTTCTTATGTGAGCGTTGGGTTGAACTTCGCAGCCTGTGCCGTGTAAATAATCATAACCATCCTTTCTTGCTTTAAAAGATAATAAGGAAATCTGTAACTCTGTGAATGGGGCACCTGGTGAGACCTGATCTGTGTGCAGAGCACTTTCAGAGAAAGATCTTCTTCTCTGTCTTTTCCGCAAGAATGACAAATGCTTCTCCCTGTAATTTCTTTCCCTGTCTCCTGTGGTAACTTCCTTGGCCATCTGAGATTACTCTCTTCCTCCAATTAGGAACGTGATGTGTTTTGTCACTGCTTGACAACATCTGCCATGTGGAGACAAAACCAGGCGGCTGATCTGGAGAAGGCCAAAAAAAAGAAGGGGAAAAAACATTTGTTGGTGCCAGAAATAACAGTAATAATAGCGTGCATATGGAATTTGTATTGCGATCCAGGCAGCCTAATTAATTAAAAGGGAAAAAAAAGGCCCTTGAATATGTGGGCTCAGCAAATGCCAGGCTGTGCTCCCCGCCAGCAGCACGCCCCGTATCCGGAGGTGGCCCTGGGACTTCGTGTTACTCCGTGCTGTACTCTTGAAAGCATGTGTGTTTCTTTTTGTGCGTCTGCATGCCTCCCACCTAGCAACCCTGTTCTGTGTCTCCTCCCCAGGGGCAACCCTCCTGCCAGGGACCGAGCCCACAGTGGACACGGTGTCAGTGCAGCCCATCCCAGCCTACTGGTATTACGTTATTGCCGCCGGAGGTGCTGTTGTGGTGCTGGTCTCCGTCGCGCTGGCCCTTGTGCTCCACTACCACCGGTTCCGCTATGCGGCCAAGAAGAGCGATCACTCCATCACCTACAAAACCTCCCACTATGCCAACGGGGCCCCTGTGGCCGTGGAGCCCACCCTAACCATAAAACTAGAGCAAGACCCCAGCTTGCGCTGCTGAGAGCCGAACAGGAACGAGAGAGCAAACAAAACACAAAACAGACAGACAGACAGAAACTAAGACTTCAAATACGTTGCCTCAGTTTTGCACTTTTTTCCTTACCTAGCATACGTGTGAACTCTTAGACATCTCCGTCCCTTCTCCGTTCCCCCAACCCTCCCCGATTCTTTTACAAACTCTAAACTAATGCTGCATCTTGGATCGCCAGAAGAGACACACCGCCCCTTCACTTCAGAAGTGAACGCTCCCTTTCGATAACTTTTCAAGGAGTCTTGGGGTGTCGGGTGGGGTTTTTTTGTTTTGTTGTGTTCGTTTGTTTGGGGAATATTTTTTTGTCGGTAGGCTTGTTTGGTTTGTTTTTATCTCCTCCCAGTAGGCAACCTGCAAGGAAACTTGATGGCAAGCCTGGAAGCTTGTGTGCGTGGCGTGTGCGTGTGTGCTAAATCTGTGTCTGCGAGTGTGCATGGGAGCGCGCACGTCTGACTGACTGAATGTATCTTTAGAAACAGCCCCGTTTTAATATTTGCTTGTTGTTGCTTCTACTTGCACAGGGAAAGCTTTTTCTTTTTTTTTTTTTTTTTTTTTTTAAATTTCT
>JAVJGI010000064.1:14516259-14551451 GCA_035590275.1 Ibycter americanus | reverse complement strand
TTTCTTTTTTTTTTTTTTTTTTTTTTTAATTTCTCCCCCTTCCCGCCTCCCCTCTGGAAGGTCTGGGACATATTTGTGGTAAATACCCTGATTTGTTTACTTGGGGAAGAGAGCAATGCTTTTTTGTTGCCTTATCTAGCTTTGGCTGGGTTTCTTGTTTGATAGCGTTAATGTCTCGGGTGCAAAATGAGAAGAAGAGGCCAGGCTGGACAGTAGGAATGTCCACCTCAGATGGCTAGAAGAATCCAGAGAGGTTCATAGACGTCCAAAAAGTAAGATCTCTCCATCTTATTCTTTCTGCAGCCAACATGGTAACACAGCCATTGTTTGAAAGGGGCGGAGGGGGGGGAATCCCTCCTCTTCCCCCACCCGCAAGTGAATCTATTTGAAGTTGCCTTATATTAGAGAAGCTCATAATGAATGTTTTGTTTGTATCTTTTCAAGCCAGCCTTAGGGTAACACATAGACTTCAGCAGGTCTAAGGTGGATGCTAAATACTGTAGTTTCTTGAGAATTGAAGGTTTATTTATTTTGTAAGTATCCTCGCTCTGGGTGCTGATGGTTTTACTTTTACACAGGGAAGGGGGAGAGAGCTCCTCCTTGTCTTTCTGCTAGGAATGTTCAAGGGACAAGTATAATTCCCCTTTCTGGGTTTTGGGTTTGGTGTTTTTTTCCTCTGCCCAATTCATAGCTGCTGAATCATAAAAATTGCCAGTTGACTTTCTAGAATGTCAATTAGTTTTCTGTTTGCTAATGTTCTGCTTCTTAAAGCATCTAACATCTAGCAAGCAAAGCCTAGCAGGCGCGCCTGGGGGGCCCAGCTATTGCTGCTGCTTTAACCAGGGAGGCGAGATGGAGCCTCCAACACGCCTCCGACTGTTGAATGGCCCAGCGTATTGTAGTGGAAATGCCTTATATAAATTACTGAATGATGACATGCAAAAGTGGTTTGAATCGTTAACTCTAATCTGTTTGCAGGCAAAAAAAGTACCTCCAGTGAGCAAGGTTCTCCATCTTGTTTGTGTTCATTTGTGATGAGTGATCAGATCCCCTCCCCGCTCCTAAACTTGCTAGTGCCCCCCACCCCTCCTTCGTCCATGAATATTGCATAAAATGAATCGAGACAAGCAGCTCTGTTAACTTCCCTGCCGTCTTGAGCTTCCTTTTGGTCTGGGGAAAAAGTGGAAACACAAACGGTGCTGTGCATATGTGGTGTTGGCCCCTGTTGCAGCGGAGCCCTCTCTGCAAGGGTTCTCTGTAGATGGGGGTGTCACTCTCCCCTCCCTCCTGCCTTTATTCATGCAGCCTGTTTCAGCTCCTCATGCTGTTTACTCGACAGATTTCAGCAGGACCCCCTCAGCTGCAGCAGCAAGTGTCTAAACCATGCAGGGAGCGCAGAAAAGCCCAGGGTGTGATTTGGCATGGTGAGCATGGTAGGGCTGGTGGGTGCTCGGGGCAGCATCCCACCGGGGCCTGGCTCCCGGGAACTTTTCGAGGGCAGCTGGGACGTGCTTGTCCCAGCAGAGCTGGAAGGGAGCCTGGGGAGTTCCCGTCACCTTGCAGGCAGTGCTGCCTAGAGGTCCCCGGAGAGGGGCTTCCAGGGCCAGCGTGCTTTCTCCGTAAGCCTCCTTGTTACGCTGGTGTCGCATATGGTTTGTGATGTGAAATCCCACCCCTCCTCAGCCAGCCGCACATGAAAATATATGAAATATGGGCATGTGCTTGCTGCGTTTTCAGGTCAGCCCAAGCCATGTCAGCAGATGATGCCACCATGTTTCCAAAGTCAGTTCAATCTCCCTAGGTCAGACAGTCCCCTCACTTTGACCAGGTTCACCCCCATGACCTTAGCCAGTGCGCATCGGTGTGTCAGAGAGGAGAATGTGGCACCCTGTCTGTCAAACGAAAATCACCAAAGACAAAACAGAAGGTCACTTCAAGATTTTTATTCCCAGATCTCCCCCGCTCCTTGAGCCCTTACATCCCCAGCATTGCCCAGTTGCCTGTGTGTGAAAAGTATCTTGTGGAAATTTGAAACTCTTTGAAGATGTATTGTGTGGAATGTAATAAAATGATGATATTTTTATACAAATATTTGGGGTTTTTCTTCCTTATTCTTACTTTGCTAATAAGAACACTGTCAGTTGAAGCAAAGTGGTCTTTCAAAACTCCACGTTTTCTTTTGGAGCATCAGGGCTATTTTCTTTAGCAAAGTGAAGCGCCTGTTCCTGCTGCGTGCAGACCCAGCTCCCGGCAGCGCAGCTGGTGTGTGCACCCTGCCTCGCTGCGCTCAGGATCGGGCCATTAACAGCAGCTTTTAGATGCATTACATTTGTACCAGTCCTTAGTGGGAGTTTTGGGCGGCTGGATTGACACTGGGGATTGTTTGGGGATTTTGCTAACGTTGCTTAAGTGCTAAATTGCTCAATGTGATTATGCAGAATTTCTCCTGCCGGGACTGGGAGACAGGACATCCAACTTCCCAGGGCCCCGGGGGCCGGCTCGGCTGCCAGCTCAGCTGAGCCGCGCGCTCTGTCCCTGAGAACAACAAAAACCGGGTAAGCCGTTACCGAAAGGCAATGTGTCCCTCTTCTGTGAAATCCTTGCTGGGCCTCTCTGCATGTCGGACTGCACAGGAGAGCTGTGTGGGAGCATCCCGGGTGTCGCGGCACTGAGGGTTTGTAAAGGTGTGTGTCCTCTGCCTGCCCTTCACCTGAATCCTCCCGACTTGTTACAGGGACCTCTGCTGCAGCATTGCTCCTTCCTATCTTCTCTAGATGCACCTTTCGCCCCTTCAGAGGAGTCAGCAGCATCACATTTCATGTGAAATATATTTTGCTGCCAGTTTGAGAGGTTTTTCTTTCCCTCCTGCATTTATTTTCCTTCTATCGTACTCTTTACCCTGGCATACAGCTCAGCTTTTCAATGAAACTTCCTGGCTTTACTAGGAATTCAAGCCATCAACAGAAAAACAATTCAATGTGATCCCTCGCTTTGGCTGTTCAAACACAAGCAAAGCTGAGGACCTACACCACTTTTTTTTGGTGGGGTTTTTTTTTTCTCTAATTGTACAGCAAAGCCCATACACTTGTAATTTGCATTTTGTACACTTCAGTGACTGTCCAAGCAAAATTCAAAACAAATATGCACATGCGAAAAAACAGGGAGGGAGACACTGGTTGATGGCTTCCAACAAGGAAGAAAAAAATTCTGTTAAGTAAACAGACAAAAAGGGAGAAATCGTTCAGGGTTTAATTATTCCGTATGTGCGCTGCAGCCAGATTGACCGGAGAGCTGGGTGCTGCTCAGGCTGTCGCACACCACAGGGAAGAAAGCAGCTAAATTTAGCACACTTTAAGAAAATAAGTACGACTTTGTGTGATTTTGATGCAATCTCTTCTGCAGGTAACTGCAGGCATTTAAGAGTCTACTTAGAAAAAAGAGGGTAAACTTTTTGGGGTAGCAGTAGGGGCTCCATATTTCAGGAACCGGCATTAGGGGTAGAAGCCTGATGTTTCCTGCGTGCCACGGGAAGGGGACATGGCTCCCTCGGTGGCATGGGGCGTGATGGTTTCGGTCTTTTTATCTCTGCAGTTGCTGCCATGTTGTGGGAAAAGCAACTCCATGCGGCTGGCAGGAGAGGACCCACAGGCACTCTCTGTAAGCGATGGGGCAAAGCTGGTGACTAATGGAGGGTGTGGAAGAGGGAGCGATGGCCTGGCAAAGCAAAGAGCGCGGTGCTGCGCCTTGCCCAGGCAATGTCAGCGTGCCCGAGGTGGATGAGCGCCCAGGAGCAGGCTGCAAAGCGCAGTGCGTGTTCACCCAGCCTGGAGACTGGACACATGGCCAGGTCAGCCTCCTGCTGGGGCAAGCACCTGCAAGATGACACTTGGCACAGGGAGCCCAGAGCTGCTTTCCCCCAGGCTTGTAAGGACAAGGTTGGCTTTTCCTGGGCAGGGTTGAAATGCCTCTGCTGGTGAATGCAAGGGCACAAGGTAGAAACCAGATTGTGCGTGGGGGCCGTGTTGGGATTTTTACCCCTCTGGAAACCCTGTGAAAACCTACTGACTTTATTGGGGCTGGCCCCAGCTTACCCCGTGTCAGGGCAGCAGAGCGAGGTGCGCAGGCACCAAGCGAGGGCCCCGAGGCGAGCTTGGACAGCCTCTTGGCTTTCGGCCACAGCTCTTCCATCACTGGCTTTGGCGGCTCTTAGCAGCGATTGCAGGCGTGACTGCCAGTTTGAGGAATTGTGTCGTTAGCCATTGCCGCTGTAAAAACAAACAGCAACAACGGGGAGGGAGATAAACATATCAAGATGTTGCAGAGCTGCCAGCTTCTCTCCCAGCTCCAAGCCCTTGCACGGCGGTGGTGGGCTGGCAGCGCTGCCCCTGCGCCGGTGAGCTGCTCCGTTTGGGAATGGTGAGCTCCAGCAGAGTGCGAACCCCAATGGAGGCTCCTTACCCGGGTAGTCCAGCACTAAGAGAGAGGGAGAGGAAAACCACACTGTGTAATGCCACTGTAATGCTGTACGTACACATGCACACCGGCACCAGTTTCCCTTGCCTGGTGCCGGCGCTGAGGAGAGGTGCAAAAGCAGGGCGTGCCTGGGAAAGGGTCAGGCTGCAACAGGCGATGTGGCTGCGGCAGGGAGGATTTGGCAGGGTCCGTGTTTTGGGCAGCCACCCTGGCCACCTGCCAGGTGGGCAGCAAGGGCAGGGTGCCGTGCATCGGAGGGCAGTGCCAGGGCTGGAAATAGCTGCCTGCTCGTGTTCGTCTCCACACCAAGCACCCAGCCTGGCTTTGAGACTCTTAAGTGCTTTCAGTGGCCGTCTTCACCTGCCTAGCTATGCTTCCCCATCTTGTCTGCATACGGGAAGCCCAAGGAGTGCAAGAGGCTCCTTATTACCCCTCGGTTTGAAGACGGTGCCACGGTGTGCACGGAGCACCGTGCACCACTGGGGCAGCCCCGAGGCGATCTGAGGACAAGGTCCAGGGGTTCCCGCGCGGTGGAGGGCGGCCGGGCCAGGGGAGAGGCTGCTTGTTTGCTTTCTTTAATGCTCAGCTGTAGCCAAAGCACTGTTTTAATTTGAATTTTGGCAGGGATTTAGCCCTTTTGTAAACTACAGTTGTTTTGTGTTTCTGGAGGAGTGGGGAAGAGAGAAGTGAGGCAGATTTTCGGCTGGAAATAGAGCGGTGGGGGTTTCAGAGGGAGTGTTGGTGCCTGGTGCTGCCTCCTCCCTGTTCGCTGAGGGTGGGAGGTGTCGGGCCCCCAGCCCCGGGCTCCCAGCTGAAGGAGCAGCGCTGCGCCGCCGCCGCCAAACGCAGCGGTGTCAAGGCGAGGCCACGGCGGCTGCTCTGCTGTGTCAAAACAAAATGACGTGTGTTGGAGTCACGCTATAGCTGTGGAGAGAAAAGGGCTGGGAATGAGCAAAGGGAGAAAAGCGAGGATGAGAGCGGAGCCGGAGCTCTGCCTCTCTCTGCCAAGGCTGGGGAGCGGTAATTTCTGACCCTGTTTTCCTGGGCTTAGCTGGATTTAATGTTTCAGGCCTTTGTGGGTGCTGTTTGGCAGCAGAGCAGCTGTGCACCTCTGACACTCCCCTTGCCAGGCAGGGTAGCAGCAGCTGAGATGGATGCTGTAGCAGCAGGAGAGAGGGGTGCGCACATAGGAGGGCACTTGCTGTTGGTAGGAAAGTGAGCAACACACAGTTGTTTCCTCACTGTGGAGAGGACCAGAGGGCAGCCAGCTGCCCCTCTTTTGTAGCAGGAGGCAAAGCCACAGATGTCACTGGGGAGTGAAAGACGGTAGGTAGCATAGCCCAAAAGTTACCATCACCTTGTGCATCCCCTTTGGCCCCAGAGCCCCCGGACCCGTGCAGGAAGCAGGGAGCAGGAGCACAGGGATGGCAGGAGTGCATCCCAGGCACTCTCCGGGCCAGGCTCCCCTGTGCCAGAGAGGCTGCAGGCAGGCAGCATAAAGGGCTGGAAATCGTTGCAAGGTTGATATATCATTTGGGAAAGGCACCTCCTGCTGAGAGGCTCATTTTGTTCACCTAGAAAGAGCAAAAGACATCTGCAAATGCCTGTGTGCAGAGAGATGTGTGGTGATAGACAGAGCTCGGCCCTGGGATGGAGGGACCCGGCAGGAGGCAGCGCTCGGTGCCTGGACTTAAAACCAGACAAAGTCAGTCTAGAAAGAAACAGCATTTTTTTCCGCAATGATGGTCATTTGCCTTGGAGGAATGTGTCTAGGTTCCAGCAGTTGGGACGGGGTGTCCTTTCCAAAGCAACAGCTCTTGGCTTGGTGCAAAGGTCACTGCCTGAGGCGGTGGGCACTGCTGCAAGCCCACGCAGGCAGGCTGGCGTTGAGCATGTGTGCTGGCGGGAGGTACACGCCGGTCCATAGGATGCGCCAACCTCAGCTTTGCTGAGGTGAGCTGCCTCGGGCACTGGAGAGCTTTCCCCCAAGAGGCACATGTATGTCTGTGGTGAGACACCAGAGATGCTCCTCAGCTCTTGTGCCTCCCCCATCCGCCCTGGCGAGGTGTATGGAGCGCTTGGCACACCCCTTCCCGTAACACCCTCCCTGGCCCAGCCCTTCCCGCCCCTGCTGCTGTTTTGAAACAGATGTACATTGAAGCTCCTTAACCTCTGGCAATACTAATTCTCTCCTACTCTCCCTCCATGTGAGTTCATACGAATGTGGTACTTAAGTTGCGCCTTGTCTTTGATTAGAATCTCATCTTTCTTTTTTCAGGTCCCATAAATTAGCCTTTTAGCTGGCAGCGCTCTCAGATCCAACAGATAACAGCCGTTCTCGGCATCCGGCCATTTCAAACGGCGTCGCTAACATCATCTTTTGGGCATAACTGGCTAGGTGCTCACAGCCATCGTTCAGCACACATGCTTTAAAAAGGGCCTTTCACTCAGGAGAAAGCATTCATCATGTTTAAATACAGTTTCCCCTAGCTTTCTTGCCTACCCTTCTCCAGCATATTTTTTCCCTTTTAAAACGCAAAATAAATTGCACCCGAAGGCTGCCCTTTAAGGAAGCAGCTCTCCACAGCACGTGTGGGCACATGGGCAACGCGTGCCTCTCCCATTCTGCCCAGCAGCTTGCAGGGCTTTTCTGGGGACCGCTTTCCAAAGCCATCACTTTCCATGGCCTGCTCCGCTTGTGACAGCGTTGCTGAGACTTGTCACGGAGGAGCCTAACTGATGACAAATAGAGGGCTGGTTTCTGTGACGGGAAATCATCGCCCCTAGGAACTGAACTGAGCCCTCCAGCTTCAGTTCCCACGGGCGGCCGCACCGCTAGAGCTGATTCGTTAATGACTCAAGAAACCCCACTAAGGAAAAAGAAACGTTGAGTTGTGTTTTTCCAAAGCTGGCGTGACAACATAGAATCGGATAGCAATGAAATGGTGTGCAGGGAGAAGAAGAATGAGGGTCCACCATGGGCCTGAGGAGGAGGGAGAATGGGCGAGGAGGAGGAAGATATCGTTTAAGGAGGGCTTGGAGTCATATTAACATGGGGAATTGAGAAAGTCGCTAGAAGAGTAAATAGATTTTGGGCTGGGCTTTTTGTATAAATGTTCTCTTTTTAAGTTTTCCCAGCGCGCGTTCCTTTCAGCCTGGAAGAACTGGTGTTCTTTTGAAAGCGTTGATTAACCAATACTTTGTTTTTTCTGGCTTTTCCCTCAAGGCTACCCTGGGAAAATAAAAAAGCACCAAATTGCTAGCTTGTTCTCACACAAAATTTAGAGAGCTGCAATACAGAAAGGCAAAAAACTTCCAACAGCCCTTCCGTGCTCGTGGGCTCCTCGGGCGGACCGTGGTCCGATTTCGACCTTTGCTCGTGTTCGAGCAACCTACAGTTCCCCTGGGGCTGTGTGGGTGACACGGGTGGCAAATTTCACTGCTTGTCTTCTGACAGAGGACTAGCAAAGCAGACGTCTCTGCATGCGAACTGCTTTGCAAGTTATTTTTCCACATGTTCAGCTCTAAATGTTTGCAAGAGACCCTCAGGCAGTACTCCCAGCCCTAAGATGTTGCCATCTGGGCCTGTCAGTTCTGCAAGTGTTGAGAAATCATGTGAACCCGCCGCTAAAGTGAGGATTTACAGAAGATGGTGTGCACCTATGTTTCTTCAACAAGCTACCAGCAGCCTCGAGTCGGCTTAATTACCTGGCTCGCTAGACACAGAGCTCATCGTCAGGAGGGGCAAGTGCTGGGTTTTGTGTGTTCCTGTTGCTAGATGCGCTTGAAAATTCAAAGAAATCCCTTAATCCTTTCAGTGCGGAAGGCAAAAGACAATTCTGCCCAAAGAATGGATATTTGGGAAGGTGTCGTTAGTACCAGCACAGAGGATCATTGCAGCCAGGTGTAAGGTGGCATTGGGGCAGCGCGGTGTTCAGCAGAGACCCTGCTCTGCAAGTGAACCTTGAAATATCGCTGGCAGGGATTACCTGATACCATTGCCTGGGATAGCAAAAAAAATGGATTTGACAATTCAGGAGGCCTTTTCAAGTCCTAAATCTCTGTATGAATATTCTTTTTTAAGGTTTTGCAAAATTTCTTTGCACATGGCTTTTTAGGCACAGGTTACATTCTTTGGCTTGGGTTGTTTATAGGGAACCTCTTTAAACTCTTCTTGCTGTTTTTGCACAAGACGCAAAGTAGCCTTGGTTTTCAACCACAACTATTTCAAGGATGTGATTTCTACCGCTTTCTAGTAGTCCCTGATTTTCTGCATTCCTGATCATTTTGAGGTGCCTTCTCAGTTAAGCACCCCAAGTTACAGTCAGCTTTGAAAAATCTAAGCAGATCGAAATGAAAGGACATTTTTCTTCTGGAAAACTGAGAAAGAGCCATGGTAGCTATACGTAGAGATAATGCTAGGAAGACTGCACAGGAAAATAACTTCTGCTCAGATTACAGCATGTGCATTTGGTTACTAGTGCTTGATCTGTGCTGAACAATAAAAAGAAATGTCACCACTAAAAGGAATTTAGATCAGAGAAATGTTAACATAAATGCCTAGATATGGACACCCATTTGCTGCTCTCGCCATTTCAACCAGCTTTTGCATTAAAACATGTAATGATGATACATGACTTCCTCAAATTACTATGAATTTATCTGAAACCCAAAGAGAAACTGGGTCATTGAAGCTCTGTGTCCAGTAGGATGTATGGGAAAAGATGAAAAGTGGAGTGTGCTAAATGGATCTAGCATTAGTGGCAAGTAATGATAGGCACTAAGATCCTATTCACAGTTGCAGGGATAATACCCATGAGCATGTTAATAGTGAATTATGGCCATTATGCAGGCACCAATGACAATATTTTAGTGCTATTCAAGTTATCTGGTTTCTTTGCTTTTCGCTCTCTCTCCTTTCTTCTTAAAAGCTGGTCATTTGGTGATCATGAAATGTGATGTAGCAAGAAGATCCTGTTCTCTCGAGTATACAAGAGTCTTCATTGGCTTCGGCCAAAGGAATAAGAGGAGGAGTTCTTCCTCCTCCCATGAGGAAAAGCCTTGCAGTAGTGTAACCATTGCTTTCTTCTGGCCCACCTCCCGGTCCGGTGACCAGTAACAATAAAGCCCCCAAAAAGCCTCTTCTAACAAACGGTGCTTCCCATTTTGTTGTTCTAGTGAACTTCCCAAGAATGGAGGATGACTTTCCGATCTCTGAGCAAGACTTCGAAGACAACGATGATTCAGGTTGGTACCCAAATGCCATGTGGGCAATTTAACTTATGTGAGTTTGTGTTTCAGTATCAGATGCTACAATTACTCACAAACCTCAGCTTCAGTGAGGGTTAGAAGCTAGAACATGATTGGGAATGTGCACTGAAGTGGTGGCTTAGTGTCTGGACAAAGACATTAGTTTTCTTTTCTTGTTTTCCTTTTTCAACAGCCAGCAACCTTGCAAAGTCAATATATTGTATTTGTGTTAGGACAGGTGGAACTGATCTTTCAAGCATTAATTGCTGCCTGCGTGGCTTTTAGACTTGTAAATGGAGAAAATTAAATCTGGGAGCTGTGACAGATTGTTTCCATAGTTTTGAACCCAACAGCACTTGAAGGGACAGAGTTTCAGTGGGTGTAAAATGCTAGCATGCTATTTACATAGCCTGTGATGTAAAAGTGAATCAGGACACCTGACTTTCTTGGTAGTTTGGTGCTTTGCATTGCTTCTAGACCTGGGTTAGTGAATCCTGCTGCAATATACCTTTGGCGGGGGGGCTTATACTCTTGTAAGGCCATCACAGCTCCGGGTAAGAAATGCATGAAGGTGGAGGAAAAAAAAGTGATCCCTGGATAATAAGTGCCCATTCCACTGCAGATTACTTTGGATCGGATAGGAACGACACACTGTTCTCTACTAACTCTCCAGGAACCCCGAAGCTGGACAAAGAAAAAAGCTGGCTCTACACTCTTGATCCCATCCTGGTGACCATCATAGCAATGAGCTCCCTTGGCGTCCTCCTCGGAGCCATCTGCGCTGGTCTGCTCCTCTACTGCACGTGCTCATACGCCGGGCTGTCCTCACGGAGCTCCACCACACTGGAGAACTACAACTTCGAGCTGTACGACGGCATCAAGCACAAAGTCAAGATGAACCACCAGAAATGCTGCTCAGAGGCCTGATGTGTGCCCTGAGGATCACCCTTGGCATTGTGCCCGGTGAGATGGGCTGGCGGGGGGGTACATTTTTTTGCCGTTTTCTATGGGAACTGAATGCCATAACGGGGAAGGAGGGGCGCGGGAGGAGCGAGGGGAGGCGCTGCTCCTGCTGCCAGGTCCCGCTGGTGGGTCGTGCTCCGCCAGGACTGAGCGGGCTTTCCCGCAAACCTGACTGAGCCAGGCAAGGGGGGACCGAGACCCTTGTTTGTTGGTTCATCTTCATTTTCTGCTGATGCGAGCGGCTGGGACGTGGTGAGGGAGACTGGTTTACCTTTTGAATGTGAGGAACTAAATGTTGATCGTTATTTCCCACCTCCTTTCTCTGGTGAGTTGCCGAGAAGGCTGAGGAACTTCTTCAGCCATTCTGTCTTTCGAAATAAAACACACCCACACACACCCCTGTCCATTTTAGACCCCATCCAGGTACCATTTTGGCTGTAGGGATTTGTGCACTTCACACTAAGTCCAGGAAGCTGCAGCTTCCACTCCTGAAAATGGAAGCACGTGGCAACCTTCAACTTTCCTTCTCCTGGTAGGGGGAAAAGGTGGGATACTGGCTTTAGTGTCGATGGTAACAGCAGCACTTTCTGAAATCATTAAGAAATAAAATAGAAAGGAAACCCTATGTGTAGAAGCACCTCTTTGAGAGAAGCTGAAGAGCCTTAAAGTGATTTGTGAATAACAGCCATTTATTAAATCCAGATCTTGGATTGCAACAGCTGAGGCCTTCATCAGGAAGGCCTTTCTTTGAATCTCCCACCCCTCTTGATCCTGCCCTTTTTTTTATTTCTTTTTGCTATAATGAGAAAATTGCAGCAAACAAAAGCTAGAGCCTGTCAGGCTGCCAGCACTCAGGCGATGGCTTTGGGAAGGGGGCTTCACTCGGGGTTTGACTTGAGGCACAGTGCCGAGGCCTGTCCAAAGTGCCAAGGAGGGAAAATGAGCAGGAAAGGAGGCTGGAGCCGTGCCCACAGCCCCAGGAGCCCGGCTGCGGTGCCCGCCGGCCCCCCTCCCCTCCGTGGTGCTCCCTGTCTCCCTGGGGCCGCCAGCCCCGCCGCACCAAAGGGCTGCGCTGTATCTCCTTCGGAGCAAGGCTGCGCTGCTCCTCACCGGTAGCAAAAAAACGAAGTTTTATTTATGAGCTGTGTTTTGTTTTACTTTGAACAAGTGCCTTAGAAGAAGTATTTTTCCTCCGTCTGATGATCAGTGCTGTATCAAACAACAAGCGAGGCCTTCATCCTTCCCCGGCAAAACACTCTTCTTCGCCACTCTCTACTGGGTAGAGCCCGGCTGAAGAAGTCTGGTCCTTCTACTTTCAAGTGGTCTGGCTACATTGTCTGGCAGCTGATAGCTCTCCACTTACCGCTGTGCCGTGGGAGAGGAGTGTTGTGAAAACAATGTAATGGAGAAAAAGAGTTCAAATGCTGGACCCCAAACCGACGCCTTCATTTCCAATTCAGTGCAGACGATCACCCCTATCAGCTTGCACATACATAAGCAAGAAACCTTTCCAGCATGCTGGGTTCGCTTTGCCAGGGGCTCTTTGGAAATACCTGACATGTCCTGATTTTACTTTTTGCCTACCAAATAGTTTGGGTTAGGGATGAATATTTTTTTTTATTTCCTCACTAACCGCAGAGCGCCGAAGGTGTGATGTGCTGTGAAGCTCAGTCTGCACAGCCCCTGCAAACGCGTCCTGCAGGAGGCCAGGTGTTTGGGGAGGCAAGCAACATCTGGAGAGGAGATGAGCACGGACAGTGCCACAGCTGCTCCTCAGTGTAGTGGGAACAGGAATATTTGTCTAGTGTTTCATGCAGAGCTCCATCAGACAGTAAGTTTTTAGGGAAAAAGAAGACTTCTCCACTTTAAGACAGACGCCTGTGTTAGTGGGGAAGCAGATACGGGCAGCTGTGTCATCAAAACATCCACAGTTCATACACGCACGCAGAGACACACACACACAGAGACCTTCATTTTTTTAACTCACACTGTGCGCCCAACAGAAACAGCAGTAAATGTTACTCAGATTCTCCTTTCAAATCACCTTATTTCTTTTGGCGTTCTTTCTTCACGGATAGATTCCACAGGGGAGTTATTTTACTGTACAAAAGAAAGAGAGGCAGTAAGAGGAAATGTACCAGACCATTTCAAAGCTGCATTGCTGCTGCTTGGTGATTTTATCCCCTTCAAATCACAGGAGAGGGGAAGGATGAATGGGAAAGGACCATACAGTAGAAAAGTCGACTTAGGCAAACAATAGGTGAAAATATATAATTAAAAAGGTGACGTTATGGTGTCTAGTAGGCGTACAGAGAGAAGAGTTCATATATACATATATTCAGAAATAGTGTGTTCGCACACGCACGTGAATTCTCTGTATGTATCGTGTATGTGACTTATTCCGTGGGACTGACTCGTGTTAATATCTCTTGATCTGGGGCAGGAGAGTACTGCTGATCTTGGCACTAACTTGGCACGGGCCCAGCGAAGCATCCGCCCTGCATGTCCCGCTTGCCCCTTCCAGGTGGGGCAGGGCCCACACACGTGCGCTTGCCGGGCGGGAGCAGGCCAATAATGCTGCAAAGCCGATACCTCACTTACCTCTGCTGGGTGCTTTACTGTTCTTCTACAGAAAACTGTGTTTGATTGTAACTTCAACAGGGGAAAAAAAAAAAAAAAAGTCATCAGTGCATTCAACTCATTGCATCCTCCTCTGCAAATAGATTAGGTTTGCTGATCGCAGTTCCCTCTGTGAAACTCCTAAAAGAAAAAAAAAAAGAAATTGGTGTTAATGCCTTTGCTGAAATGGGCTGTTGCCTCCACACCCTTCCCATGGTGAGGACGTGTTGCTAACAGGCAGGCTGTAGTGCTGAGTGATTTCATTTTGTGGGAAGGTGCTGGGGTAAGCATGGGAATTAAACCATTAAGAAATTATATGCAGAAATGGAACTTCTCCAAGGTTTGCAGTTCAAGGTGTTTGACCATTCACTGGCTGAGCCAGGACTTATGGACTTAAAGAGCTTTTACTGTGATTCTTCGGTGTAAAAAAAAAAAAACCACAACAAAAAAATATCAAACTGTGTTTATATGATTTGTATAAAAACCTTTTAAAATTACTATTTAATAAACATTATGGTAGAGATTATGTTTCAGTGGCTTTTTTATTTATCAAAGAGCAGCAATAAGGAAACTGAACTGAGAGGGCCAGTTTCTGAGAGCCAGAAACCCCAGGGAAGCCAAGGCACGGCTGGCGGCACGCAGGGCCATGCCCACTGCCCTCCTTCGCTGCACAGTGCCCACCCCTTCGGATCACCCCAGCCTGACTGTCACCCCCAGGTGACAGGGGGCTTTACACAGACCCTGTGCACACACATGTCATCCCGCTGGGACACAGCCTGTCCTCCCAGAGCTGGGGACAGCTGAAAGCTGCTCTGGCCAAAGAGCAGCACCTGAACACAAATCCAAAAGCAGCCACATGTCCCTGCCTGCCACCCTGCGCTGCTGCACAGTGCTGCTGGCGATCCCGGAGAGGAGCGTGGCTTTAGGCTAAGAAAAACATCATTTAAGGCTAAAACAGCTTGGTGCTGAGCACAAAGGTGCAGTCAAGGCTTTGCAGTGCAACTGCACAGCGTGGTGATGGCCAGCCGGCGGGATGAGGGCTGGGAGGAGGGTGCTGGCTGCCCGCGGGGCTGGGGGTCACTTGGCACACGGCCATGCAGGCACCACACAGGGAGCATGCTGCCTGCTCCCTCTCGGCTCCTTCCAGCCAGCCTCCGGGCCGTGCTGGGAGCCAGAGTGTCCCAGCTCAGCCACCTCACCAGGCTGCAGAAGCTGGGTACCAGCTTATCACTGTCCTGGTCCTACAGCCCTGCGATGGCGGGGGGTGACCGGGATGGCTTAGCCCTCTGCCCTTCAGCTTCAGCCCTGTGCTCAGCAGTCACAACAGCATCCGGCAGCAAGGACTCCAGGCAAACCCCAAAGCCAAGCCTGACCCCATGCACTTGTCTTCTCCACCCTCTCTCCCACTGCCATGATGGTGACTCTGGACCAAGGGAGCCTTGCATCTCACAGGTGTCCCAGCACCCTGCTGCTCTCCCTGCACCGCACGGCCGGGAGCCAGCGTTGGGCTGCGGGGAGCCAGCTGGAGAAGCAGTGGGGCTGAACCTACAGCATGGAAACTCTTGTTTATTTATGGGCAGTCTGACAAAGGAGAGCCAATCCATCAAGCCCCAGGGACCCTGAGAGCAAATGAAATTTTGCTGCCATCTCCTTACCTCCAACGCGGTGGCCCCCTCCCAAAGCGCGTGTGTGTTAAAGAGGGTCCTTAAGCGATGAAGGGCAGCTGGCAGCTTAGATGAAGATGACAGTGTAGCTGCAACCTTGACAGCCCTTCCCTTACCCAGGAATAAAGAACTGATGTGCAGATTGATACCTGGGGGAGAGGCTGTCAGAGAGCAGGACGGAGACGGCAGATAAGCGACTCAATCAGTGTCAGACCTGTCCTGCCGTAACACCGCCTGTAAATCACTGCGGTTAAAGAGGCGCCTCCGCTAAAGCGAGGAGCAGAAAGCAGGTAATAGAAAAACGGGTGGCAAAGCAGATGTGTGCACTGGCTGGGTTGAAAGCCTGAAAGCCAGGCTGCAGCTGCTGCCTGGGCACAAAGGGGAGGCAGGCACCCACTTCAGGAAATGGGAATCTCAGGGTGGGTTTTTTAGCATGATCTGGGACTGCATTTTGGTGGCTGCTCTGCAGCCGGCGGGATGGACTGAGACCCGGAGGTGCCTGTGTGCATTTGCCATGCACACGCGGGTACCCACTGCCAGCGGAAGCTGGAGAAGGGGCGGGGGGGCGGGGGGGTGGTCCATGTGGCACGAGAGTAATCAGTGAATGAGCGGGCTAATGAAATCTATTTCACCAGTCTCAGGCTGCACCAAGATGGGAATCCAGCCGCTCCAGCACATCCTTGAGAGCTGATTGCAATCGTGCACACACGCTCGCTGTCTCTCTTGCCTCTTCTTTGAAATATTCCTTTGCTTTCGTGTTTAATGGGAAATCTTTTCAAATAATGACTTGCTCTCTGGACAGCTGGCGGCTTGGCAGTGAGGGGGAGCCATGGGGCTGAGCTAATGAGTGGATTCGTAATTAATTAATTGCAGGCAGGTGCTAGTGGAGCCTCCTGTCGCCTCTCTCTCTCTCTCCTGTCTGTCTCTGAAGAACTCCTCTGTCTCCCAGAGCCTGGCCCTATCACCAACCATCCAAGGGGGGTGAGCGAAACCTGGTGCTGGCTTTGCCATGGACAGTGACTTCGGCAGGCAGGGACGCTGGTGCTCCCATCCCCTCCACACGGGGACCACAGGGAACCTGCTGTATGCAGCACATTGCCTTTGCAGCGCCGTATCTGCCAGGCTCCCTGCGCTCAGACCATCATGACTAGCACCCATAAAGGCACCTTCTCTCCGCCAGGGAGCTCCCCCGCTGCCCCTCCCCGGGTAGGTTTGATTGCTCTGTTTACTGTAGCTGCACTGAAATAGCTCACACCTTCCCCCTTTACACCCCAAATGGGCTAAACCCACCTGGACACAAAAGGTGTTGGTGAACCTCCAAGCGCTGACTCCAGGTGAGCCGAGCACAGGGACCCCACTGGAGCCAGTGTCACCACTGCTCTGTCCACACTGTGTCCTTTCAGCCTTACATCAGCTGCTCCAGTGGGTGCTCAGCAGAGCCCTGCGGGTCTAAATACAGAGGGTGACACTGAGTTTTGATCCATATACATCCATAGCAAAATTTACACTGAATTCAGCAGGTCCCTATTGTCACTCGCGCTGATCAGGTAGGATTAGGCTTTCCTATCAATGCCGGTTACACACAGCAACCCATTTAAGGCAACAAACTCTCCATGACTAAAGCAGTTTAATAAGGAATATAATCCTTAATTTGTTGAAGGGGGATGACTCCTCTCTAGGCTGCTACATCATAACTCAGTTGCACCACTAATATCCAAAATAGAAAGCACCAAATTAAACGCTCAGCAGCTCTACCCCCGCCTTGGCCTGAGTGCTAAAAATCAAGGGAAGAAATACAGTCCTGCTTCCCTGTGCTGCTGCAGTGGGTGGAGGCCTGTGGAATGAGCCAGCGTGGGCTGGCAGCTCAGGACTGTTTGCTGCGAAAGCCTTTGCTAACATTTCCTCGGTTAAATGTTTACAAACCCAGAGGAAATAGCTGTCCCAGATGCTGCTGATAATTTCCTATCAGGTCCCTCCTGGTGCGGTGCAGGGCTGCTTTGTCACACTTCGGATCAGCTGCCAGTCTCATGCTTAATAACAGAGATGACTGACTTCTTTACAAACGCCATCAAAATTTCTAGCACTATTTTTGTCCTCCTGGTCTCTCGGGTTTACACAGAGAGTAATTCTGCCCTGGCTTCCAGCCCAGCTTGCTTTGCAGTCCTCGAAGCACACTCCTGAGTGGAGTGGCCTTCAGCAGAGGCACAGGGCAGCCCTTCCCTCTCCTCACCACCTCGCCCACGGGCTGTGTTGGAGGATGCAGAGGCAGCCCTGGGCTCTGCTGCCCCTTGGGAAGCGTTTTCCCAAGACATCCTGCTCCACCGCACTGGCGAAGGGGGTGAGGTCTTCCAGCAGCTTTCAGGGACAGCTGTTGCCAAATGCGTTTCAACCTCATATTTTAAGAAGACATTCAATGTGCTTACCAGAGCTGGGGAGCCCTTTACACCGCAGCAATAATCCAGCGCTTGGCCATGAAATCCTCAGCACAGTGTCACATCCGTCCCTTTCAGCAGAGAAGTTTTATTAACTTAGGGTATGAAAAGTTTCTAAGAGCAAAAAGTCTCTCTCCCTCCGAGAGAAATAAGGATGATTTAAGCAGTCTGGGTGTATTTGAGATGGAGAGCAAGTTCCTCAGCTGACACATCAGAGGGAAAAACTGTAAGCCAAGGCTGCATTTATTAAAGAAGGAAGCTGGGGCTGTGTAAAGCCAACCTTTTTAAGCACTCCACGAGAGCATTTTAATAAAAAGCACCACAAGCCCACAACAAATCACGGCTTGGAAGAAAAAAAAAAAAAAAAAAAAAAGTCAATTCCTGTCAAGTTTTGAAGAATCATCTGAGCTTAAGGAAAAGCGAATTCCTGCTACGCTCCCCTCCCCTGCCCTCCGCTCCTGTGCACGGAGCAAAGCCACCCCAAACGCCGCCTGTGACACGCCGCAAATCACGGCGGGGAGCAGGGGGGAGCAGCCGCCGACCCAGCCGCAGGAAGGCCCACAGAAGGATTGAAGCTTAAAGAAAATGAAATTTATAGTCAGAGCATTAAAATATTAAAGGGCCTTAAAGAACAGCCAGGAATCTGACTTGGGGGGGGAAAGGCAAGTCTGTCATCAGGCAGAGACAAACGGCTGCTGGACAGGACAACTCACATAAATCTGGCAGAGGAGAAGAAATAAAGCCCAATCAGACTCAAAAAAAAAAAAAAAAAAGGTGATGAAAAGATTGTAGGGCATAAAGAGTGAAAAGGAGCGGGAAAGCTAAAGAAGATAAGGAGTTGAAAGCAGAGAAGCGATTATAAAAATAGCAGAAGAAGTACAGATGGAGGTAGAGGATAGAAATTATTAAAAATGGCCAGCAGTGCCCTGGTGGCACAGGTATTTTTGACAATCTTGCCCGAGGCTGCTTTTTTTCTCGCGCAGCAAGAATTGGTGGGGTGGGCTTCCACAACTTAGACCCTGCATGGGCACAAGGAGGAGCAGCGCCCACCACGCAGAGCACCAGCCTCAAACCACCCGGTAGGAGGGGTGGGCACAAGGACCCCTGCACAACCCCAGCATCCTTGGGTGTGCTGCAGCAAAATCCCTGCATTTCCAGAGGCAGACCAGCACTCGCCAGGCAAATCCACATGTGCTGCTCCTCCTGAGCAGCTCAACCCGCTCCTGAACTGGGGATCGCCTCCCCCGAGACGTGGCTCTGGGCTGATCCCAGAGCTTCCCTGAATGCTCTGGCCCATTGCACAACACGGCCGGGCTGCAGATGCTCTGTGGCATGAGAAGTCAGTGGGTCACCCTGCCCAGCCCCCACACCTTTCGCCCCACATCAGCAGGGACCCCTCTCGTGGGGTGTCCCCAGTGGCAGCCATGCCCTGCTGAGACCAGGCCAGCTGGGGATGTGCCGCGCGGTGCCTCGGATCCCCACTGCGCTGCGGAGAGGCTGCAAATCCATCCAGGAGCCACAGCCAGGACCCACCGTAAGTTGGGAAACAGGGTGCAGCGAGGGCTGGATTTGCAAAACGCTGTCTGTAAGCCAGCCCTCCCTCTGAAACGCTAAACAAAAAACAACATTCAGATATATTTCGGAGGAAAACACGAAGCATCTGGTTCCTTTCGCTAGTGTACATAGCAAGAGAGAAGTTGGCAGTACATTTGATTACCATAAAAGAGAGAGCTATGCAGAAAAAAGCCACATTAGAGTAACATTGCCCAAAACAAAGTTAAATGTCTGCCTTGTTTTGAACATGCTCATGGTGGAAATGTGAGCAAAGGTTAGCCCAGATTAATGAGAACTGCAAATTAATTGGCTGGGCTAGGACTGGCACCCTGCCACCACGTCTTGCCCAGCAATGCTTATGTATCGATTTATTTTGCTGGATGAGGAGACATCCTGCAAACACATAGAAAACCAAGCCTGGCACTCCCTATGGGTGACAGGCACCATTTTAGCCAGGGTGACTAGGAGCCGTGGGCTTGTGCAGCCACCTGTCCCCACCGCACCCCTCTCCTGCACCCTCACAGGGGGGCAATGGAAGCCCAGCCCCCTGCCGGGAGGGCTTCCCGGGTGCTGGGGGCCCTGCCCAGACACCCCCTGCCCCGTACCAAGGCCAAGCCAAGCACCACGCTGGAGCCACCCATCCCTCACAGCGCGGACAGGGGCAAGGATGGGGACAGGCAGGGGAGCTGCGCTGCCTCCCACCACGGCTGCCCTGCCGCCACTGCCTGCTGCTGTCACTGCAAGAAAATCCCAGTGCCTGGAAAGTGCCGCTTCCCTGCCAACGTGCGGTAAGGCAGATGTCAAAAGGAGGGTGACGGATGTGTCTGCTAGTTTTTATGGAGCAAAGGAGTTTTTCCATGGCTCACTGACAGGCAGTGATTACCTGCTGAAGCAGCTGAAAACTTGGGGTTTTTTCGGTTTAGGGGGAAGGAGGAGGAAGAAAAGCCCAGCCCCAGCTCTGGCTTTTCTCCTGGAAAGGAAAAGCCATCTCGGCAACTCTCTCTTTTCTTAACTTCAAATATACAAACACCTCGATGCCATCCAAACAGCTCCTTCCAGCTTCAGTGCAACACACACTGAAGGGCTGGGGGAAACATGCCGAAGCGGCCAAAGGCAGCAGGGCTGTTAAGCCTTCCCGCAGGCACTCAGGGGCTCGGGGGGGGCAGGAGTACAAAGCACATGAGCCCATCTCCCTGGGATGGGGACCCCCAGCCTCACCCTGCCAGCTCTGCAGAGGTCAGATGCAGACAAGTACCAAGGAGGAGCATCCTCATCTGGACCCGGCGGCGTTACGGAGTCACAGAGTGCTACTTGGGCGCTGTTTCAAAAGCAGTCCTTTTTTCTTTTTTTTTTTTTTTTTCAAAGGAAGAAGTTGGACTTTGAGATTAGGAACAGTGTTAGCCTCAATTTACAGGGGAGAGCTGGGTAAGAGCAGGCCCCTTTAAGCACACTTTCTAAGGCAGTTTCACATCTCAGCCACAGCCCAGCTGCGCTATCGGCATCGCCCCAGCCGGGGCCGCAGGCGGGCACAGGGCTCTGGGCGCACACCAGATTAATTAGCCCCGCTGACCACCATCAAACAGCCGGGTCCACGCTGCCGATGCAATCTGCAAAGCTCATTAAAACAGAGCAGTGCCACACTTGGGAACGAGCCGGTGTAATGCTTTGGGTGTCATGATAAACCCATTAAAAGAGCGCTCTGCAGTCCCTGGCAGGCCCCGCTGTGCAGTGATGCCAGACTGCAGCACGTGAGGAGCAGGCTGTAGTGTGACCTGCAGATGAGCTGCTCTAAACCGGGATCTATTTCAAGGGCTAAGCAGGACAGTGAGGCTGGGTCGAACAGTGGAGGGTTCGGCAGGTGATTTGGGAGGATGGAAAGGGCTGCCGTGTCTTGTATTTCTGGATATCAACGGTGTCACAAACAGGACATTGTTCAATGACTTAAAAAATGAACACTTCTGCCTGAGGTTATCAGCCTGGGGATAATGACAAGGTTGTGAACACAGCAATGTTGCAGGAATTTAAGAGATTAAGCGTCCTGATTTGGGAATAAGTGATGATGATTCCCCCAGATACTGGAGATGAAGGGGAGGTGACGCTGTTGAAGCCCAGGGACAGAGTGACAGTGCAGCCACAGTGACTCATTGCAGCTGCCCAGGCAACTTGGCAGCTAGGAAAATATTTGCACAAGTTTTAACGAGCCCTGTCCACGCTACTGCTGATGCCTGAGGGATGCCCTGACGAATTTGCATGGCAGTGGCAGGGTGCTAGGCTCCTCTGACAGAGCAGGCAGGTTGTAGAGGTCTCCTCCGGACATGTGGGGATGCTCAGGCAACCCCAGCTGCACTGTAATGCTGTCCCTGACAAAAACAAACCTTTTCAAACGAGGAGGCTAATTGTAAAACACTGCCTATTGATGCCCCCATCTAGCCTCGGCAGGATACACTTTGGCTGAGACTGCAAATGCAGACAGCACTGCCAGCCTCATACCCGCCCCAGGCTCAGCACCCTGCGCCTCCTCCCTGAGCACAGGTAGCTACGGATCCAATCCACTGCACGACAAGAGCTGGGAGAGCCACCCTCCTCCTGGCTGCCCCCCTGTCCCAGTCCCCATGTGGAAGGGGCCCTCCATGCGTGCAGGGGCTTCAGAGGCATAGCCTGGCACACCCACCTGCATCCACGTGAGGAAGTCGCAACCTGCTCACAAGCATCCTCGCACGGAGAAGGAGGCTCCCAGCACTCGGTGCATCATTCACTGTGAACGGGCGGTGGGGCTGGAGCTGACGTCGGTTGGAGCCACTGCCTAACGTGGGTCAAAAATGTTAGCCAGGGTCTTAAAAGTAAACTTCTATTTGCATTTCCAGAGAGAAAAAATACACCTAGAAACCATATCTTTGAAAAAAAAAAAAAAGGAAGGCATGGTGATAAATACAATTCATTAACAAAATAAATAAAATCAAGGCTGGAATTGTGTTTTGGTGGCACTGGTTGGCAAAGCCTTTGTCGGGGATGTGCCACGAGGGCCAGAGCCCTGTACAGGCTCTCCCTCCGCAGCCGGCATGGATGGGTGTGATTAGCTGTGGCAGTGCCAGCTGTGGGCTGAGTGATAAAAAGCCATGCAAGAAAAGGGAAGGAAGAGCCAGAGACCTGTCCCTTTCCTGGGTGCCCTATGTCAGGTGGCTATGGAATGCCTGGAGCACTATAAAAGCGCAGGCGCTGCCAGGTGCTACCACAGCCAGCGAGGCCCTGCGGACACCCCGCAATGGGCTGCACATGTGGCAGATGGGTCAGACAGGTGCCCCCAGCCAGCTCCGTGCCCCGAGGGGACACATGGCAGCAGCAGAAACATCATGGTCCCGCTGTGGGGGTTTTTGACACGCTGCTGGCACTCCTGCCTCCCTGGCTCAATGTAGGGCGACCCACACGGGGTGCAGGAGCAGAGTAGAGCAGGCTGCCTGCCCAGAGCATCCCGCACGCCGTGCCACGCTGTGCTGTGCCACATCAGCCACGCAGAGCGAGCGGAGCAAATTGCTGCCCAGGTGCACGGGCTGCTCTTAGCTGTGCCAGGCTCGCACGCGTGTGTCTCACCTGCAGCCTGGCCTTTCCCCTCCCGGCACCGCTGCTGCAGCCCCGCAGCCCTACCTTTAACTGATGTCCACGGCAGCGCATCCCTGCGCCGGGGGTAATCCTGCGTGACCTTGCTCTGCGGAGGGCCCCCCGCCCTGCTGAGGCAGGCTGCAGCCATGCTCGCCGTGCGGCCGTCCCCTTTCCCTGCCAGTCCGTGCCAAATTTCCCTGACCGGTTCCTAACAAGAGCCCCACGCTCCAGCCTCAGAGGGCACCAGCGAGGCAGGATGCCATCTTTATACTGCTCCTTTGTTGCTCTGCTTTACAGTGGAGATTAATTTAGCGGGGGGGGGGGGAATAAGCATTATTTAAAAAAACCTTCACCCCTCTCTCTCCTCCTCCGCCCTCCCCAAGCAGTGATGGGGGATAATGAACTGCTGGGACTGTCATCCAAAGAGTGTTTAATGACAGTATTTGCTCTGTGTGTGTGTAGCGTTGGCTGTTCTCAGAGCTCTCATTATGAATAGCTTTCAAGCTGTTTTGACTTTTTTCTGTTACAAAGAGGAACTCACTGTTAGCTGCCTATTTCCATTGCTGAAGCTGGCCAACGTAATCCTCACAGCGCTATGACACCACAGCTGATGCTCCTAACTCTCCTGCTCTCTCACCTCCGTCTTTATGGCAGTGGAGAAGGGCCAGGCTCTCCTTCCCTGTCCCATGTCTCCTTCTCACTGCCGGGCTCCCCTTTTGGGCTCGTGCTCTGGTTTTGCAGGTCATGCTTCTTCAAACTGTCCGGCTGCAGCGTCCCAAGCTGCATCCCCGCTGCAGCGCTGGACCCACGGGAGCTCACAGCACTGCTGAGCCTGCGCCTCCGACTGTCCACTTTCGGGAGCTGGGAGTCCCCACTGCAGGCTTGGCAAGGGGAAAGGGATCCAGCCTGAGCTTCATCTGTGCCACAGAGAAACCATGAAGACGCACTAAAACTATCTGTTCTCCCATCTTCTCCCAGACCCTTTGCTGTGAGACACAATATTTTGGAAGGGCAGCTGCAACCTTGCTGGTGTTAATTTAGTTTTGGTCTGCTCGCTGTTAACTTTGGGCTTGATGTGCTTTTTGTGGGTCTTTTTCCTTAAAGAAAGGTTATTTCTCTTAAAACAGAGCAAGAAGCATCTTGGCACTACAGGCACTTTAAAGATGTTTGAACATTTGCAAGATGCAAACACATTTTTTAAATATTACGAAAAGCACCTTGAACAACAACTTCTCAGCAAGAGCCCTCCGCAGGCTTCGTCCTTTGCTGAAGGAGCCTGTCGCTCAGCCCGGGGGCATCTGAGGCTCAGCACGTCCCTCCACGCTTTTTTGCTGCATCTCAAAATCCTGCCCCTGGCATGCCAGCCCACAGGGCTGGGGCAGTGACTCCAGGCACTGAGTGGGAGACGAGCTCTGTCGAATCACAGCGTTATTAAAAACGACAAGGGGTAACCCATGGCAGCTCCTCTCTGCAGCCATACTCACCTGCCAGCCCTCAGGAGTGAATCATGAAAAATAAAGAGGAAAATAAGTTCACAACATACTTTAGCACTGTTAAGGGAGTGGTTCCTGAGCCGCTCTTGGGTCTCACTGAGGTTTTCAGGTATTGTTTCACTGTACCCTTCTTACATAAACTGGGATATGGTTTGTCTTTTTCTTTCCCCAGATGAGGTTCTCCTGTTGAAACCTTGATTTTCCAGTCAATGTAAAACTTGAGAGGTGGTTTTATTTTTAAGGAATTGTGAGAAAAATCAGGGGTGGCTATGCACAAAAAATTTCCACATCTGCTAATGTCCACAATCTGTTTTTTCATAAAAAGCCATTTTCTAGCTAAAAGCCTTTCCTTTCTAATACTTTTACTCTCTCCACACGCCTGTCAGTCTTCGCCTGTCGTTGTCTTCTCCCTGTTGACACAATGCCACGTTCCTTGCGTTTCCCCACCAATTTTTCTTGGTAGAGCTGCGTTGCTGTCAGCCAGCCAGCCGCAGGCACACAAATCACAGCTGCCGGGCACGGGAGGACCAGCCTGCGGGGACCATTAGATCATCTCGCCTGACCTCTCCCTGACGCGGGGCCGAGTCTGGCATCCAATTACTCCTGTGCCGAGCCTGGTAACTCCTGCTTGGCAAAAGTGTATGGTGCAGAAATGCACCCTGTCTGGGTCTAAATATATCAAAGGCAAGGGAATGCGCCGCTCTCCTGCATAGTTTAATCTTTGTTAACCCTCACTATTTAAAAGGTCTGTTTGATTCCCAATTTGAATTTGTCTGGCTTCAGCTTCCAGGCGCAGGCTCGTGCAATGCCTTTCTCCTCTAGATTAAACAGCCCTTTAATACCTGCCTTTCTCTCCCCGTGAAGGTACCTCACACAGCACAATTAAGTCACCTCTTGATCTTTTTTTTAATAAGCTAAACAGGCTGAGCTCCTCCGATTTCGCACCGTAAGACTTTCCCCCAGCACCTCCCAAGGATCAAGTCTCTAATACTGCCTGATCCCATGCAGGGGGACACAGAGCAGCCCCATGAAGCCGATGAAACTAAGCAGCTCGCTGGGAGATGGCAGCCTTTGCCTGCTGCCCACTCCCCCCACCAGCCTGTATTTTTGGGGAGGCTACTTAGGGGTGTTAGAGGTTTCACACCTCTCTGGGCACCTCTGCACCCCGCATCCCCCGTCACTGAGCGATGGGGAGACAGTACCGCAGCTGCCTCCACCTGTGCATATGAGATACCAAATGAGCAACAACATTTAGGGCTATTTCCTAGTGCGGGGGACTTGGCTGTGTCCAGAGCCACCCCATGCTTTACAGCGAGGGTGGGAGAGGAGCCACGGGGCCACACCGAGCTGTCCCCATCAACTTCAGCCATCCCTAATATTCACTTAAAACCCTGTGATTTTAAGTGGCCTTGGTCCCGTCACTCACCCCATCTCTGGGAAAGAAGGTGTCTGGACACACAGGTCCCAGATGGCAGGCGGCAGTGCCTCCCACCCAGGGCACCCGCTGCATTTACCAACTGAAACAAGCAACTGGACAAGGCCTTTCCTCATTCAACATTTACCTGGAGGAACAATAAATCTCAGCATTGGCCAAAAACTGGAAGTCAATGCACATGCAACGTTGCACACGTATTATTGGCAAGAGTCATCACTTTTGTTCCAGTTTTTAATGCATCTCCTTCTGAACTGCAGCCCGGGTGCCCCAGCCAATGCACGCAGCCAGCCAGCCCACAAGCTGGATTTTAGCCACGGGCTGCAGCAATACCATTTCACACACCATTATAACGGTTTAGCTGGGAGAGTACGCAGAGCCACTCACACTCTCCGCCGGGTATTTGTCTTGCCTGCGAATCAATTACAGCAGAGACACTGCGTGCATTAGGATTGCTGCTTGGCGCGTATTTCAGCCATGATATATGTTGCTCTGCTCCGCAACAAACGACTTAGATAAACCTCCAGGAGGTCGTGTCTGTCAGCAAGGTTTTTATTAGGTGAGCTGTGCCCATTCTCACAACGGTAAGGGCTACCTGGCAGAAAATTGTAAGCTGTTTCCCTCGGAGGGTGCGAGCCCTAAATGAGTTTCCCAGTCTCACTTTGGGAACACACTCAGATATTAAAGGGACCAGAGAGTATCATTACTGCCAGGTGATAAAAACAACTACTGTTTGGGAAGACTGATGGCCTTTGTAAAAGCTCCCAACAGAAGCTTCATTCTGCACAGCAGATAATAACAGCCGTCTTGGGCTGAAATCCCAAAGCAGCTGCATTTTCCAACGCTACAAAAGTGACTTCAGGATTCCTGGCGCCACATTGCTCAAGCATCACTCTTTGGCAGTCACAAAGCCTGAGATCAGTTATTCTTCCGCAACGATCACAGCTTAAAGATGTCGCCTGCTCTCTCCCTGCTTGCAACTCTGCTTTCTGGATTGCCTCCCTGGCTCAAAAAGGGTGAGGTGTCAGTGAGAGCAGAGGAAGGACAGCAAGCAAGGCGCCTTTTACCTTCCCCCTTGCAACGGGGAGAGGAAGGTTTAAGCCTGACTCTCTGCCACTAAGATAGCTGCCAGCTTGCATTATGACATCACGATGACATCATTGCATCACAGCGCAGACACGACCTTGCACAACAGCTTGTGCTCCTGGAGCAGGCTGCACTTTCCAGCACCATCTCCAGCCTGTTTTCACCATGCCTGGCAACCACAGCCCCCTGACAGCACTGGGACTGGCCCCAGGGCGAGGCATGGGCTGGCATATCCTCATTTACCCGCTGCTTTCTTGGCCACAGCAGCATCAGGCAGGCACCTGTCTCAGCTGAGAAATGGCCACCCTGCTCATGAGTTACTGGAATCTTTCCAGGGTTTTGCCAGTCCCTGGGCCAGGGCTCCACACCAAGCACAGAGCTGCCACCGGATCACCTGGAAGCCAGTCAGATTCCCACTGATCTACCAACCAGCTGAAAAAACAGTTATTTCCTGTGCCCATTTCTCACACCCCTCATCGTTCCCGTGTCACACAGCCACTGGCGATCTCGTGAGAGCCCAGCGGGAAGGTGGGACAGCACGGGCATGTGGCAAGGCCATGATGTGCCATCACCCCACTCACGGGGCTGTCCACTGTAGCGGACCCAGCAGCCTGGAGCAGGGCCTGAGCCCTGGGGCTGCCTCTCACCAGCCTCCCTGCCCTGGGGCAGAGGCTGAAATGGTGGCACGTTCACGAGAGGGAAAATAAAAAAGCAGCAGTGCATTTGAGCTCGGCTTTCTGCTTTAACACTGCCACTGTCTGTGGCCCCCCCTGGCCAGCACAGGGCCTTCAGGTGTGCGAAGGCAGGGTGCCCACCAGCCCCCTGCACGCCTGGTGCTGGGGGTGAGGGCTGTGCATGGCAGCCGCAGGTCAGTTGCTGCACCAGAGCTACTCACGCAGAGGACCAGCTTCAGCTCACTTTCACGGCAAGGCACCCTGCTGCCAGTGTCGCTTGCATTCAGCTCTGACACCTATTCATCCAGCTCGAGTGCTTTTTTCTGCGTGGGTTTTCTTGGCTGTTTTCTCTGGATTTTCTGAAGACCGCTGGTTCCCTTTGTAACCTTTCAAGAGTCCTCTCTGTATGAAGCTCTCTTCACATCATCTCCAACAGACGCAGGTAATAAAGTCGCAGCAGATTTATGAGTTTGAGAATCTCATTATCTATCCATCAGAAAAAGGAGCTGTTTTTAAAAAAAAAGGCAGGGGATGGATTTTGCCGTTATTTATTGTTTAAAAAGGGGAAGAAAAAAGAAAACCTCTTGAATCCTTCCCAGCCCAAATTATGTAAAAACATCCTCTGAACTTACCAAGCACAGTGCCGGCTTATGCCAAGATCAGGACACAGTGCCACGGCCCTTTGGAGAGGCGAGCGCACCCAGCTCCACATCCGTGCACCTTGGCCGAAGCACCTTAGCTGGCATCAACTTTGGGCCCAGCCTTGGCGTTGCTGTGGATGCCAGTCAGTCCAGGAGGGCTGTGCTCTCAGAGACCTGTTAGAAACAGGTTAGGACAACTCGTGGACTATGGCAGCTCGCTGCTGCTGCCTGCCTGTGAAGGTTGAACATGCTCAGCAAGCAGCAGGGTGGGACAGGGAGCTCCCACATGGTGCCCATGCCCTTGAGGGTCCCCAAAGCCATGCAGCCATGCCTAGAAAGCACAGGTTTTGGCTGTGGAGTCCAAACAGGACCTCATCCATCCCAGCATAGACCCCCACACCACAGCCCACCCTCGCTGGCAGTGGTTTGCCACGAAGGACAAAGGCTGCAAGCAAAGGATTAGGCAGTAGACAAAGAGCCATGGGGACTGACAGCCATCAGAAAGAGTCACATGTGAGGAAAGAGGTGACAGTCCCCTGTCCTACCCCAGGCAGCATCAGCGCCACTGCCCTGGTGAGGTCTTGCGCCAAGCAGTCACTCTTGGGCTCTCCATGGAAGCAACGCAGACAGCTCCTGCCCCGTTCCCATGCTCTCCACTGCTGCTTTCCCAGCAGCTGGGTCAGCTCTCCTCCAGGGAGCTCCCATCTGCCTGTGCTCGTGGGGATGGGGGGTTTTGCACCAGCATGGGCCGATGCTGGAGGCACTCAGAGGCAGAAGATTCTGGTTGGTGTCAGAGAGGGTTAAAGAAGCACATCAGCAGCATCCAGCCTGGTGGATCATGGTAGGAGGTCATGTGTTTGCCATGTCCTTCAACCACATCAATCAGGGATTTGTAACTGCTGAAGTCCCCACTTGGGAAATACATTTTCCAGGCGTGGTTCCAACCAAAAGGCGGCTCTGCAGGCCTATTGTCAGCATGATTTTGCAGCTTGTTTGCAAATGGTCTGAGACCTGTCTAGCTTTTCATCCAGCCCAGCTCATTCCCAGATCACCCGGTAGTCCCTGCTCTGCTCAGCCTTGGAGCAGGAAAAGACCTTGAGCTCATCCTGCAGGAGAAGGGCCCAGAGCTATGCTGGTTTGCGTTATCCAGGGCAGGTCAGATACTGGGCCTGGGAGGGGGTGGGACCGGGATGTGACAGACGCCTGGCATGTAATCATGGCTTCTGCACAGTCAACAGGACTTTGGTCACCAGCTTACAGCCGCAATTTCAGCTCCAAAATGCTGGCGTCTGGTGCTTTCAGTCACTCCCTGCTCTGTTTTGCGGATATGGAGCCTCTTTCTCTGCAAACATAACAAATCAGTTTTGATCTTTCCCATCAGCCTCTTTTGCAAACACACATCCCGCACGACATCTCTGCTCATACATCAAAACACTTGGCGAAACAAAGCAGAAACCTGTTCTTCCTGTCAACTAAGAAATTAATTAGGACAGAACCCTGATTCTGAACACATAAACAAAACCCCACCTCCCTCCAGCTCTTTAAGCAAAAATCTCCATGCAAGGATTAACCGCCAGTGAGCAGTCACAGCCATTTCATTTGAAAGGTGACTGGTCTGAAATGTCAAGAGTTTACTTTGCAAACACTTGCTGGTTTTTTATGAAAGAACAGGGGAAAAAAACCACCCTCAGCCATTGTTGTGACAATTCATCGCTGTTGTATGAAGCAAAATGCCGTGTCCCATCTGAAAATATTTGTTCATGATGGTAAGTATTTTGTCTGATGCTCATGTAATTTGTGAGCTGTGGCAAGGGACAGCCTGTATTCAAAGAATTTAATAAGTGTAGCACTAAATTAAGGCCCTGGTCAGAGGGGATCCACCCTGTCCCCAGCACCAGTTTGCTGGACCCTGGCTGGGCTGGGGGTGCAGCCCTGTTTTTGCACCACCGGGACCCTGCAGCTCAGTGTACCCAGCCAGGCACTCAGGCTGTGTGCGTGCACAGCAGCGGAGGGGCTGGCCCTTCGCAGGGGCTTTTACCCCTGCAAACATCTTGCTAACAGCAGCTCAGGGAACTGGCACTTCCGCGGGCTGTGCTGGAGGAGGAGGGATGGGCTTTGGAGCGGGGCAGCTGGTAGGTGCCCAGCTGAATGGCAGCTGAACAGCAGCTGTGTTGGTGCACTGGAAGAGCGAGTGCTTTGCCCAAACCCAAGTACACCGCAGCCCAGGTGCTCCCATGCCACAGTGCCAGCAAAGGGCCCAATTCCAGGGTGTGGGGCTCCACAATGTCCCCTTGGTCTTGGTGAGATGGGGCAGCAATGACATTGAGGAGCATCTCACCGGCTCCAACTAGAAGAAGACGGGGAGCTTTGGCTCCATTGCAGGCTGGCAGTGACCAGCACCAGCACACCAGCTCCTGCTTCCTCCCATAGCGCAGCACAAAATACAGCTGATTGAGGAGTTTTGGTGCAAATCTACAGACTGATTTCAGTGCAAGAGTCAGCAAAATACTCTTCTGCTTGATAAAAAAAAGCCAACCAGGAACAGCGACAGTCTGATTTAGAAGGGGCGGGGGGGAAACTAATCCACAGAAAAAAGAGACAACAGTTTTGGCCAACACATCATGGCCTCCATTAGATAAAACAACCTGTCATTTGCATTCACTTGGCAAGTGACTAGACCTGAACTTGGCTGCACACTTGATGATCCACCATTACTTTCCAGGGAGGAGGTTGAAATATTCTTATTCTTATTCATTAGGCCAAAGTAATTCTCTTAATGCCACTGAAGCAGCCATGGACAAGATCCTGCACATAATGTCATTGGCAGTGTTGCTAAGTGAAATCCCTCTGCAAGCAGCTGGGGGAATCAATACTCGCAGTAATTTGTCCTTCCAAGTTTTCCTCCCACGCCACCTTATTTGTGGCGCCAGCCTGCGTCAGCTCCATCTATCTCAGCCGTGCATGGGGCAATAAGGGTCCTGGGGCTGGGTAGGTGCCCCGGTGCGGTGCTCTACCTGTGCTATCCTTCTCCATTTGGAAGCCACCTGCTGGCCCCGTGGGCAGCACCTCCATACAGCCCAGCATGTCACTGCGGGGTGGGCAGGCTTTGCTGCAGGACCGATTAGGAGCTTAGAGAGAGATGAGGTGCTCTCTCCTGGCTCCACGGAGTGTGAAGTGTTGATTATATAACACGTAGCAGAAAAGAATCATGGCTTTTTCCAGTAATTGGAAATACAGCGAAGACTTCATTAAATCATTAGTCAGAAATTCAGCTGCTATTAGGTGAGGCTGCCACACCACAGGCAAAGATGTCGGGCCACCGGCTAGCATGGGGCCCAGGGACAACCCAGCCCTTGCACATTAGCTGGAGTAAATCTTTACTGCTTCCTGAGCCCTTGCTTTGGACCACATTAAACATCAATATTGCAGCACTCAACGTCACCCAATATTGTATCAAATCATTAGCAGAGGGTTAATCATTACAAAAAGGAGGTCTCAGCTGACAATTTACTTATTTCCTATATGAAAGCACTATTATTACCACAGTAGCACAAAGATTCGGGCTCAGATGCTCTGTTCCTTACCTGAATGTGTCACCGTGACCAGTCGCTTCGTTAGCGCAGTGGGGTGGAGGGAGAAGGTGACCCTGTCTGTCCGCAGCCAGAAGAAAGGACATGCCCAGAGGCCAGGCAAGATCCATCCAGACCTCTGTCCCTCCCAGTGAGTGCAGGCGCCAGCTCAGTGGCAGGACCGAGCAGCCGAAACTAAAAGCATTTATGATCTCCCCCTGGGATTAGCCCTGAAATGGGGTCCCAGTTGCAGCTGCCACTGTCCCACCGTGCAGCGAGCCGAGCGCCCTGCAGACCCGGGGAGGTCTGTGCAGTGCAGGGGCGGGAGGGTCCCTTTAGTGTTCTGGCCTGTCATAAAAAAATATATATTACCAAGTTCAAATCCTTGTGTTTCTTTTCTGCTGGCATAATAACTTTGAAATGTATTATTGCTGAGAGACTTGCCTCTCTGCCAACAACTCCCCAGAGAGAAGCACTAGCAGAAGAAAAGAACTTTTTACAGCTTCTTCATAAAAGAAGTCAGCAATCCACTGGACCTAATCAACTTTTCCTAGAGATGACGGGGACAGAGCCTCAGCTGCAATAAAAAGGTGCAACCTCGTTGGTATGCCATTGAGGTGGGTTTTTTTTTTTACACCGGCAGACAATTTGGCCTGATAATTCAGGAGCAATGTGCAGGAGACGGCTCCAGATGTGCTCTGTACCTTTGCTTTTCTCTTCCACTGAGGCAAAAATTTGTATTGTTTCCTCGTCTGCCAGCTGTGCTAGGAAAGGGCAGAGGAGCGATACTGCAGCCTAGGAAAAGCTAATAGAAACAGAGAAGCATTTAGGCAAAACCACTCACTAACACTATAGAACTCCTTACTGGGTCGGCCTGCCAATGTATCAGCAGAGCTGAATGGCGTGCATCAAGAGAACTCACAGCTGATTTAGGATAACAGCCTAAATCAGGTGGCTTTTAGGCTGCTCTTTTCAGGCAGCCACAGCACACCAGTGCCAGGAATTCCAGCGAGAGCCACATTAGCGGCTGGTCTTTCCACCACCAGGAGCTGTGCTGTCTGCAGGAGAAGACTTCCATTTCAGAAAGCACTTCACAGCCTCCAAGCTAATTTTCCCTGCTCCCAGAGATAAAGGCAGCCACAGATGTGGTTACAACTTTGATTATTTTGTTTTAAATCATTTGAGAAAGCATCTTGCCAGGGAACAGTTGGAAATGATAGTCCTAAGCAGAGGCAGCTCAGCTGGCAGTCTTCAAAATAAGGCCATCATATGAAACGTTTAAACTAGAAAAGTTAATGGTTTGGCAACGAGGCAGTAGATCAAAAACTGATGCTGTCCTGGGGTTTTGCAAGCATGAGGTGGGGCTGAGCTGGCCCAGCACACTGCTCAGCTCTGTAGGACGAGGGCTGACCCCACTGCAGGCAACTCTGACCCTGGCCAGTGACACCCCCACATCACTTTGCCTTGCTGTCCCAGTTCCCTTCAACCATAACCAGGGATATCAGCACCTCTCTCACCCAGCAGTATGTTCAGATGCAGAGTGGGAAAGCATTCTGGTCGGCAGGTCAGGGATCTCAAAGCACGCTGCAGAAACTGGATCCTGACGCCGTTGTTTCTGGGATACATGCTGGCTGCAGGCACCCAAGGAACCAAGCGGTGTGGGGCGGTGGTCTGGGGCAGACCAAGGGGGACTACTTCTTCCCTTCCTTCTATTCCTAGTGGAGAAATAGAGAGTCAAATGCAATCAATTTGGCATGTATCTATTTACTATGAGCACATACAAAAGACTCACAACAGATCTCCTCCCCCACCTTTGGCAGCCAGCCTACACATTGGCAAGCAAAAGATGTTATCTTAAGGATACACTGCAATACCCTGAGTCATGCTGTAAGTCTGAATCCACCGGGAAGCCTGCTGAAGTCAAGGACCTAGCACAGAGATGCTGCCTTCTTACGTATTGCTTGTGGCAACGTTGTTCACCGGGGTGAATCCTCCACGCATCCAGCACTGAGGGGCCTGACAGACAGCAACGCTTCACCTGCCTGTTCCAAAGGGTGGGAGATATGAAGAGCCCAGTCCTACCAAGAGCACCGCTCCACCGAAGCCCTGCCTCAGCCAACTGGGCTTTAATTGGCATCTCCAGCTAAACCTCACCTTCCTATGCAAGGCCCGCGGGGGCAAGCGAGGCTGCTGCGGTGGCTGCCTCCAGGCACAGGGCTGCGGGGAGATGGTGGGAGCCAGGGTACCTGACAGAGGAGCAAAGGCAGCGGAGCTAAACTGATCTACATCAGCTGAGGAACTACTGCATGGTTGGGCAACGGAGCATAGCAATTCAAGGGAGGAATAGCAAATTCGAAGCCCAGCATTAACACAACAGTCAGCTGAACAACTCAAGGACTCTGAGGAGAAGAAATTCAAACCATGCAGCAGACTTGGATCAGGAGGATTTGGCAGCTGAGAGCTTTAGGTCTGTGCCCCCATCAGGCAAATCTGGACTTGGCCAACAGAAGCCTGAACATTTCTTGGGGGCAAGAGAGGAGTCATTCTCCCAAACTGTGAAGTTCTCTGTAAAAGCAGGTATCGGTTCCTCCTGTTTCAGTGACTGCCACTTTTCAGAGTAGCCCGAGTTCAGCAGAAATGAAGCCATACAGCCCCTGCAGATGATGCCATATACCTCAGTAGTCCTCAGCAAACAGCAGAGCCCAGACCACAGAACACACTTTCATCAAGCTGCGCAGCAGCAGCAAGTCTTGAGCCATCGCTGGACAGAAACCTAGTGTGGGGAAAATGCTGCGCCACTGAAAGCCATTTGAGGGGAAAAAGGGGGGTTCAAGGGATGCTCTGCTGTCTGCAATGGCACAGCGGTCCCGGCTAGACGTCAGGACCATGTTTTGGGGTAGGTGGACACAAAGTGTATCATGTCATTGTCATCTACAAACTACCAGATGGATTTAGTAGCTTTGCAGCAGCTGTTAGCTATTGCAAGAGATGTATAGACCTTAAGGCCAAAGGATCAGAGAAAGTCATTTAATATGAACTTCTGCAAGACACAGGCCACAGAATCACAAGTCCATAATTTCTGCCTGACCCCAGGCACCTCTTTTAGAAACATCCTCAATCTGGATTTAAAGATATCGAAGGATGGAAACTCTACCATCCCCGAGCACATTAGTAGATAACCTTAAGCATTAAGAAGGGAGACGCCCTTTTTTTGGCCTGTCTTCATCTTTCAGGCATGGGATGCTGTCATGCCTTTGTCCTCCAAATTAAACAGCCCTCTGCTCCCAGAAGTCTCATTCCTAAATAAGTACTTAGATGATGATTCAGTCACCTCTTAACCTTTCCTTTGTTATGCTGAATTAGTTTAAACTTCCTTCATGGCTTCCTCCAGGGAAAGTTTTCCAGCCTCTGAACCATATTCTTTCCCAGGGAAGCCCCTCAGCCCCCCGGCCGCTGCCCGGCCACTGATTGAGCAGGAAGCCAAGGCTGATGAAGCAAATCTCTCTGGGAGGGAAGGAAACACGCTGCTGGTCGCACCCCACACCACTGCTGCCCACTGGCCTCACCCCACATCACTGCTGCACACTGGCCTCCACCAAACCTCCGTGTCCCAGCCTGGGCGTACTGACACGCAGCCATCGGGCCCCTCACGAGTGTCCTGCTGCTGGCAGGGCCCCCTGCCCCATCCCCAGCCCCACTGCCCCCACCGTCCCCAGCCCCACTGTCCTCAGGCCCACTGCCCCAG
>JAVJGI010000064.1:14455441-14515159 GCA_035590275.1 Ibycter americanus | reverse complement strand
CCCGGCCCCGCCGGGCACAGCGGGCGGCGGGGCGAAGCGCAGGGACACCCGCCCGGGCGGCTCCGCGGGAGCTCCTGGGGCAAAGCGAGCAAGGCCCAGGGCTGGGTCCTTTTCCAGGGGAAAATCCAGGGGGAGAGGAGCACAGGCACCCCCCCTCCCTGCTAAACCCCTGTGCTTAGGTGACATAAAGCCAGCGCTGATGCCAGCTGCGGCCTTTGTAAATCGCTCTTTGCCTCTCTTCTCTCCTGCTCCTATCTTTCCTTCAAAAATTCCTCACGGAAACACAGATGGAGAAGTTCACAGGTTGCTTTCATGCCTTCATAAGGCACTTACAATCAGCGGGCTGTGCAAGCACCGATCCCTAAACTTCCTTCACTGTTATTTCCTCTGTAAACTTGGGGAAGAGACACAGACAGATTCAAGGCCCAGGTGACATTTTCAGACACTGCTCTGCTCCAGAAATCACCAGGTGTGAGCTCTGCACCTTACTTCACCATGGAGGATTAACATGTCCTTCCTACCAGAGAGGGAAGGCTGGGTAGTTACTTCTGCCATTGCTCCTTGCCCAAGGGCTGCAGCGTTTGGTGTTCCAACGTGGTGGCCAAGGAGGCAGGTGGGTCACCTCTCCTTCTGGTTGGGCCTCCTTCCCCCACCATCTACCAGAGCTTCAAGGAATCAAGGTTCCAACCCAGAACACCACAAATTTGCCTTAAAAAGTTAAAAAAAGCAACAGAAGTTGGGTTTACTTACCCTCTTCTTTGAGTCTGTGGGGCAAGAGTTTCCATTTTTGTCTGCAGCACTGAGATCAGCCGCTTTGCTCTCTCTCAGCAAGAAGAGCTGCTTGCTGAGGCTTTGGGGAAAGTCCAGCTGCTGGAAATACTGGCAGTGGACGGGCCCTCTCTCTGCAGGATGGAGAAGAGATGCAACCGGCCTCTGTGTTTCTCCAGTTTTGTGTTGACATTTTTATTCTGCATTGCTCCTTATCAGCTCAGGGCCAGCCTGGCCCACAGGCAGCTGATGACATTTCCAGTCATCGGCATTTTTCCAGTTGAGCTGAGATTAAGCCAGACTCTTCTCAGGACTTGTACATTAGGCGACTGAAAGAGAGCTAACAGCCTCATCAGCAACCCAAGCTTTCCTGTGGCCTCACAGTGCTCCTGCCGTCGTGTGCGGTGTGTTTCAGAGCCGGTTCCACATGCCATGCCTGCACCTGGAAAGGGCCCAGGGAGGGCTGTCAGCTGAGCTCACAGGGTGCTGTACTGGCACACAGACCTCAGGCACAGCAGAGACCTTGTCTGGCTGTTTCCACCTTGTGAATCAGCTGAATCCAGACATCACCCACCTCCTCCATGAACCTCTGTGCCAGGAAAGACAGCAGCAACTGTAAATCAGTGTCTGCAAGAGCTTTGCCAGTGGTACTCCTGCTTGCGCCCTGGCTGCCCGCCTGCCACAGCAGTGTTGGCTCTGACTTTGTTTTATGGAGACACATCTTTCCTGGCCTGAGGCTCAATCCCATGCCAGCTAAGTCACTGCAATGCCTTGCTTTGCTATTAAGGGAGCCCGACCCCAGTTACCCTTGTCTGTGTGGTCTGGGACGTGGATATAAATGTACATTGATCCTCCCTGTGAACAGTGTTGGACACCTGATTCCCAAATTGCTTCTGATGCTCCAGGACAGAATTCCCATGCAAAGGATGCCTTAAGTTTTTCTGCACCTGAAAACATCATCACTCTAAAGTCTTTTAGCTCTGACTTCCCATGGATGTATCAGGAACTTGACACAAACACACCCAGCCACAGTCCTGTGAGACACCAAGGATTGGGCATCCAAAAGGATACGCAAAAATGCATTTCTCCACTTACTGGAGCTCGATTTTACCTGCTCTGGGCAATGCAGTATGGAGGAAAGAGCAAGATGGTTAAAAAACGACAGTCTGTCTTACAGATACATGCACGCACACCCATATGCCTGGCCCAGTTCACGCCAAGGAGCCCCCTGTGAACACCCCCACATCAGCACACAGGCAGGGTAGGCTGTGACTTGCTCAGCTACATGCCCACGGATTCCTGGCTAACAAAATAGGTGCTGGCATTTAGGAAGGCAGAAAAATTGGCCTGTGTGTCTTGGCAGGTGCCCATAATAAGAAATAATAGTAATAATAACAACAACAATTACAATAATAATAAGAAACATTAATAACAGGACCTTGCATGCTGCCTGAAGTACCCATTGCAGAGCAGCCCATCAGCTCTGCCCACACTGATAGCAGAGGTGCCACAACATCAAACGGTTCCTTATCTGGAGAGAGCTGACGAGCGTGGGCTGCTCGCCCTGGTCTCCTCGCCCCCAACAAAATCTTCCACCAGCAGCGAACAAATCACTCATGTCATAGGCATTCACCAGAAATCAAAGCCCTGGCAAGTTATTATTGCCCTGACGCTCTTCCCAAGAGGAGGCTAATGCTGAGCTCTTTATCCCTTCTGTGTTCCTGCTTTCCCTGACACACTTCGATTTTTTTGCCTTTGCAGGTAATTCTGCTCTGTTTGATCATGGATTGCTCGCCTGTCTAATGGTTTCACATCGTCCGTCTGTCCTGCAGGGCAGCCGCCCCCACGCCTGCTTGCCCTGCCTGTCCCACCTGAATGCTCAGACCAGCATTTTCTCAGCAATTTAGCTTAAGAAACATGTTTCCCTGCTAACCAGCGTAAGGGCTGGGCTGTGAGGCTATAAACACCAGCCTTGCATGGCACTGCTCGCAGCTGGACCACAGAGGAGATGGCAGCCTCAGCCTTTTCTGAGAGGTGAGGAAGCCAGGGCAGGAGAGGGAGGGCAACTGGCATCCCCTGGCCAAGCACAGGGCTGCTCTGCTGGGGAAACATCGCTGGCCTCAGCTGCAGGAGGAACTGCAGGCAGCCCTTCAGCCATGCCCCTACAGGATGGACGGCGGGGGGCCTGGGGGTCAAGCAGCTGCTCCAGCAACCAAATGTTAGAATCAAAATTAGGATTTGCTGTGTGGTGTGCTCCACGTGTTCATAACACTGAAGATGCAATGTTGGTCCTGCACCCTGCTGGACCGTGCACTAAGCCCTGGAGACAGCTGTGCTTCGGTGGGGCAGCAGAGAGCCCAAGGGACAGGACAGTGCCATGAGCCTCCAGCTTTCCAGCCACCCACAAAACATCCTGGAGTGGTTTCCAGGTGGTTCAAAGGACAGCATTTCCGTTTACCCTGGAAGTCCCTGTGTGCCCTCGCCCCAACAGCCCCAGCTGTTTCCAGCTCAGGGCTGCCACGGGCATGGCTACACCAAGCTGCTGCCTCAACCAGCAATGCAACCCTCTCCCTGCAATTCCAGGAATTTTCCGCTGCCTGTCTCCAAGGGGCCCATGAAGCTGGCAAGCAACCAACCTCCACCCATATTCCCTGGTGTGAGGTCCCGCTGGAGAGGCTGCGAAGATGTTGGAGCTGCAAACATCACGGGAGAGCTCTGCCCACTGCCCTGAGCGCCAGGACATGATGGAAAGCCATGCGTGCTGACAGTGAGCACAGCAATGGTGTTCCTGTGTGCTGCTGGGATGAGGGTTTGGAGCTGTTAAGTTTACTGTATACAGGGAGATCAAAATATGAGCTTTCAAAATGACTTGAGATTAGCTGGAGGGAAACAACAGAAAGAGAGGAAGAGCACCACATCCCTGCTCGATTTAACTGCTTGCAGACCATGCACATGCTGCCCCTGCTGCAAAGCTGAGGCAATGTAGAGGGCCTGGTGGGCTTCAGAAAACTGCACCCTTAACCAAGGGCATGTAGGTCCTCTTCACAAGTGGCCAAGGCTGTGCTGGGCTCAGTGAAAGCCAGGCAGGTCTCCTGGACCTAAATCTCACCTAAATCTTCTGGCTGTGGTGCAGGATCACAGCTGGGCTGGGGTACCCTGATGCGAGACCCAAGGTGAATCTCAGGTCCTCAGCAACAATCAGATGGGCTGAAGGGAACCACAGACAGCTGGTCCTAAAGCCACTGGAGGACAGGGGAAGAGCAAGAGCTGCTTTTTTTTGGCAGGGATCACCAACGTTGCAAGCACAATGCTAGACGGGCAAAGGAGTCGACTCCACCATGCTCTGCACAGCCACACCAACATGCCTGCCTGCCAACTTGAGCAGGTCTGTGGAGCAAATTCCAGCTGTTCACATGATTAAGATGTGCAGATGCGTGAGGCGCAGGCCTTAGATACCAAAATACTTGATTGTACTTGCAAACGAAGCAGCTCAGTATTTAAGTGCATCTAATTTGTAGGTGCCATTAATTTTCTCCACAGTTTGGTGTCTGGTTTTCACAGGAGGTGAAAAAGTTGTCAACAGGAGAGCACACCTGTGGGTTTGAGGCTGCCTTAAAAGTGACAAAATCGCTACGAAACCAGGACCAAAGCAAGTCAAGCTGGTGAAGCCTGCAGAAAAGCCACACCAGCAGGGCAGAGCAGCTGGTACCACCTTCAGAGCCAGGCAGGCACAGTTGCCATGTCCCTAAAAGGACCACAAGGCCCACTTACCTGACAGCCCGTTAAAGCTGAATCTGCCACCAGCCGGTCTATCTTCTTTCCTGAAGGGGAGCCCAGGTGATGAATACTCAACAGGAGCTTTTTCATCACAAAAGAGGAAAAAAACAATCAGCAAGAGGTACACTCATCTAGTAAAGCTTCTTTCCCATCAGCCTGTCACAGGAAACTGCCAAAAAATGTTCAGAATCGAAGATGAGACAAGGAGAAGCTTAGAGAGGTTCATTACACCTGAAAATGAGATACACGCTCAGAGCAGCGCTTAGGAAGGGAGTAACATCAACATATGTCTGCAGCTCTCCAGCGAATAAATGCATCTTACCCAATGTCACTGGTGAAGGGCTGGTTAAAGAAGGGGAAACTTTGCCATAAAATATATAATTCTTGGTGGGGTATGGTGAAAGAGAAGGGCCAGGAGCCTTTTACTTCCCCAGAGAGGCTGGAGGGAGCCATGGACTGCCGTTCTCCAGCTTGTCACATAGCCCTGATGGAAACTGAAAACAAGGAGAATCACTCTGTCTGCAAATGGGATTCCTGCAGCAGACAGATGGCTGACTGGGTCAGGACAGCCTCTAGGAGAGGTGGGACAGTTTGGAGTCACGACCCTTGTGCTGGTGAAGTGAAGCAGCTTTGAGGAAAAAATGAGCTCACTAAGGTCTGGGATTCAAATGCAAGATTCTCATAAAGTATAAATAGTCCTTCATGTTGATATAGTGTTTTCTTCTTATGAACTGGTCTAGATTTCCATCTGTGCTGCCTCCTCCTTCGCATGGCATGGGAACTCCTCACAGACACATGCTTTCTCTTCAAAATGTCCCTAAGAGGTAGGAAGGTGCTATTGGCAGCCTACAGCATCTAGAAGCATGTGCGGGAGGAGCACAGGACATTTCTGGTTTAGCCATGGGATAACCAGCTGTCTCAGCATGAGGCCACCCTCCCTTTGGACCTGAGCCTCTTAAGACAACATTAGAAGACACCACAAAGCACTGGGAAAGGACCAGCAAGAAGATGCTGGAGTTACTGAGCAAACCAGCACAGCAAGGGCGGCTCTGGCTCCCTCAGCTGTTGCTGGGGAGGAGGCTCAGGGACCACGAGGTGTGGGAAAGGGGAAGCCCATCTTCCGACATGCATAAGCAATAGTGTGGAGGAGGAAGGAGAGTGATGTTCAGACTGCCAAAGTTTCAGCTCATCTGTATTTGGTCGTAAGTGAAAGCTCCCACGACAGCTCTCTGCAAGATAATCTGTGGTTTTTCCTCTGGATAGGTTAAGTGGCTTTTAGATTAGAAAGTGCTGAGGAGTGCTCCCTGTAGTTTATCTTTGCTAATGCTTTCTTTAAGATCCTGTTCCAGACAATGCAAATGACTCTTTTTTTATAAAACTTGGCCATAAAAGTTACATTAACCCAGGAGTGGGTAATACAAGTTCACCTATAGAGATCTCTGTGAGCCTGCAAAGCAACACATTACCTTCTCAGAGAGGGGACAGTCAACAAGTTTTCTGTAAACCTTTAGGATTGGTATTGTAACTTGTGTCCTGACACCCAGCCTCCACTGGCAGAGGTAAGAGAAGTCGCAAATAAAAGGTCCTCTCTAGGAAGGACATGATAGGTGACAGACAGAGAAGTCCCAAGGAAAAAAAAGCGTTTGCAGAGACTGCAGGAACTCCACCCATGGAGTCTGGAGCTGTCAAAATCCAGGTTGTCAGGATAATTGAAGAAAAGCAATTTCCTAAAGAGTAATGAGCTAAAGTGAAGGAAATGTATTTCCTCAGCTCTGGAAACAGGATATACTGAATTATCACATAGTGGAAGAGCCTAGCGAGACATTTTGACATACATCACTCAGGCATTAAAGAGCTGCAGCCTCTTTAGGAAATTAAGTAATGAGGGTGAATAGGAATAAAGGAAAGTGCCTGTTTGGAGCGGATGAAAGGACTCCAGATGTGTACACGGCTGTGACTGCTTCATATTGTTTGGGACTTTCAGCCCTGAAAACAAAAGAGACAATCCTGATGAAATATGTAAGCCTTCACTTGAATTCTATCAAGATAGAATCAAACCTCATGTTAAAGCACAAATACAGAAAGGAAACACAAGAGGAAATGAAAAGTGAAAGAGAATCTCCCTTTGAAAAAAGTAATAAAGATATTCCACTTCCCCACGCTTTCCCTTATCTCACGCTGCTTGGGGAGCACTGGTTCTGCACATGTGAGCCTCTGCACAGACTGTAACACATATTGCAGAATGTAATTTCTGAGTTTGAAAAGAACAATTGGAACTGAGGGCTCCGTCCTGCTCTTCAGCATCCCCTGCACAGCCCCAGCCCCGCAGCTCACACTGTCACTGCTGCCAGGCACCCACCGGGCAGTGCCGGCATGGCCGCTCTAAAAAAAACCCGGCACAGGTCAGGAATGACTTTTGGTTGATTATTAAAAACTCAGGCAATAGTTATACTACAAAAACCTCTTACAATGGTCTGCTGCTCCTTGTAGTGCTTGGTCAATGGCATAAATTCAGGAATGCAAAACTAAAGCTGGTGGACCAAGTAGGTCAAGTCACCCTCTGTGGCAAGCTGCAGCAGCTTTGCCCTGCCCTTGGCTGTCTGCCTGGGTTCTCGCTACTTTCTCTTTCTCAGGGCCTGACACCGCGTTCAGCAGTTCCCGCACACTTACTGGGGACCACAGTCCTGACCAAGGTCCCTTCAAACAGCCCTGCCAGCCTGGCACAAGTCAGGGCTACTGTCAACACCAGTGCTGGTCTGGAGGACACAGCTCCATTTGGGGGCAGTTCAGACATGGGGGGACTAAATGGGAGAGCCATGTTGCACTGCCAGCAAGTGTTCATCAGTGAAGAAAAGAGAAAATGCAAACCTTTTGATTTGAAGCTTTCTGATGGAAAGGTTTCATCATCTGAGAGGTTTTGCCATCAGGGAGTGAGTTTGAGAGGTGGTCATTGTGCTGAGGTGCTGTCTGAGACTTGATGCAGACTACAGCTGTAAAGTTAAAAGAATTCAAAAACATGTCTTTCAGGTCCCAGTCTTGGGTTGCGGAAAATAGCCTGAATCTCAAGAAAGAACATACTACGGTCCTGCCTTAGCCATACTTGAATCTGTAATGATGCTGCTCCTCCACCATTGCACATTTGTGTGTGCGCAAGCAGACCCCTTCTGCCCAGACAGCAAGCCAGCAGGCATCCACCCAGGTCCTGCTCTGCAGCTGGGGAAAACAGACCTTTGCAGTTAACAGCGTTAATGCTAGCTTACCTCTCTTGAGAAACTGGGCCTCTGCTGACCACTGCATGCCATACGCATCCACCAGCGAGGCAGCCAGGGCAACTGCAGAGGGGAGCAGGGCAGCTCTCGGACCACTGCCCTCCTCTCGCTGCTGCATTTATCTCCTGCATAGATCATAACAGCAGGGTTATTATAAGCATGCCATGGACTCACATAGGCTATTAGCAAGGAACAGTACCTAGGTAAATAATCAGCAAATCGCCTGTTTGAAAAGAGAAGTAGAAACCTTGCTTCTCCATTTGTTTATGGTCTGGCATCTTCCACATAGAAATTACAGCCATAAACCAATTCCACAATGCGAGCCTTGCACAGTAACACTTTCCTTTGCCAAGCCATTTTCCCAGAGTAAACAAAAACCTCTGAGAATGCTTATCTTGGTATAAAACCTTGCAAGAAAAATAAACAGAATTATGTCCAAAATGAAAAATAAAATCAGATGTGTTGGTTTTATAGCACTGGGAAAGCCATAAAACTTAATACTGCGAGTGCAAGAGGTTGAAGCCATTTGCTTTCATCAGTGTATCCCTTCCATCAAACACTACCTTCCACTGCAAATCAAGTTCTAAACAGCTGGTGAAAAAAAGGAGGCAGAAGGAAAACAAGCCTGAATTATGAATTACATGAACGACTGGATTTATTTTTATGGCATTAAGAGATGACCAAAGCAGAAAGAGGATTTTCTTTCATAGTTCTGATGTATTTAAGAATTATGCACCACAGGCTGCATTTCAATTATAAGACCAGAGAGTAACATGGAGAGGACATGATGTTTAAAAACCACCCGTTTTCCAGCCAGGGAGTCTCACTCCTGGATGGCTGCCCATATAGGACAGGGTGAGCAACGGGGTGGGGGGGTGCTGATAAGGCAGCAAGAGAGTGAAAAATATTGTTTGTCATAGCTCCATGGGCTGCAAACCGGAGCTTTGGACAAGAGACAAAAGCAGACCAGAGAGAGCTGCTAGCAAGAGCTTGGATCCGCTGGTTGGGATCCACTTGAACCCCACTAGGTTAGAGTGTAAGATGGCAAAATCTGCAGGATGTCCACCAGAGGAGACAGCCACTGGGCAGCACAGACAAGGAGGAAGATGTGGAGCGCAGAGTGTGCAAGGTGATGGTGAAGCCAGCTGTGCTGCCAGGTGCCACAGGCACAGTGAGGTGCACGGGACAATGGAGAGCCTGTGTGATGGGCTTCCAAAACACATGCAGGCACCAGAACTGAAAGATAAGGACAGTGTCTTTTTGTGGCACCCACTGGTGCTGAACAGATTCCATCACACTGAGACACTTGCTCTTTTCTGCACATATGCTCCATCATTTTCTGTACAGTTTAGATTACACTTAGAGCCACTAGAAGATCCATGCTTTGTTTGTCTCTTACAAACTCAGCTTAGAGCAACCTGATACAGATGCTGCTACTGGTTAAGAGCACCAGTCCTAAAATCCAGGCAGAAGCAGGCAAAGACAGATAGAAAGCTTGCAGATAAATACCCCTTGTTACCGGGGAGAAATCAAGTAAAAGACTGCCTGCAAGTATTCAATTAATTAAGAGTTAAGCTGCCACCCACCAGCCCACTCTGTCACCTGGCAAAGGCAGATGGCAGCAGTGCTGCCTGTGGGCAATGTCTGCCCAAAAGCAGGGACGTACTCAGAGACACAGCATGGTCTTGGTGAAACACTCTGCTCCCCGTAGCACAGGGCTGTGTGAAAGCAGCCAACACCACAGCAAACCGGGACCCAGCAGGAGCAGGACTGCTAGCTTTTTAAGCATTTTAAATGGTAAACGGTGTCTGATAGAGGCATCATCTTTTTGGCGCGTCATCACAGGAAATTTGCTACAGGCAGCCAGCTTTGCAGGGATGCGAAATACCACAGCAGCTTTGCTGAATTCTTCCAAGAGAGATTTGTCATGATCCTCATCTCCATCATCTTTGAAAGGGCCTACCTCAGACAACATATATATTTGTACAAGAGCTTGACTGATTCTAATTTCTTAATTAGGGGTATTAGGAATTACTCTGCTAAGCAAGGCTTTGTACCTGGCCAGAGCTGGTAGAATAAAGGAGATGAGTGAAGAGGATAAGGTCTGACAAGGAACAATTCAGACTTCCAGGAATCTAATTTTGCTTACCAGAATCTCTTCAGCAACAATTTCAGTTGCAGTCTGAGGGGAAAGGAGATGGATAAGACAAGACAAAAACATAGTGTAGAATGGGCAAAACACTGGGCAAAAAAGGAGGAGAAAAAAACCACCCTGAAAAGCTTTATTAAACAGTAGGACCCAAGGGAGAGCAGAAAAATTGAGATTAATAACAGAGGAAACTGTCTGGCTCCACTGAGCAAATGCTGGTTAACAGAAAAATTAAGTTCTGCAGGATTAAACAGGGCGTTAAACTGGTTGGGGGGAAAAAAACCACCCCAAAAACAGGAAAAAAAACCAAACCAAAGAAAAAATCCCAAACTAAAAAAACAGCAACCAAGTGCTCTCAGATATAAGTCAAGTGGCTTTACTGACTTTGAACACTCAACTGGACTGGAAAAGCTCTTTACTAAAGCAGCCATAGCAAATGCATGCAAATTGCTGAAAGCACAAATTATAGAAGACTACACACTTAGGGAAGTATCCTCTGCTGATGCTAATACATGTCTGTTGATTCAGGCAGCAAGTTTAAATGTCTGCACCAACAGGCAGCAGGAATATGCAAAGAACAACCCTACATGACTCATGTGTCTTGGATTTAACCGATCCATATGCTTCTAGGCACTTAAAGGATCACCCCTTAAACCTCTCTCCCCATCCCAGTTGGGTTCATCCTAATGGGTTGATAGCAAAAACATTTTTCATTAGCAAAGGAAAATAAAATCCAACAAAGGCATTATTTTGAAGACTGCCCAAAACTGGTTGTAAGAACCTGGTAAGAACAAGGTCCTTAGACTCAGGCAGCATTCCTAGCACTGGAAGGGATCAGCACCACCATGGAGAGACATAGGGAAGCTGTAAGCAGGTACCCAAGAAGAAATGGTGACGATAGTCACTTTTCAGGAAATATCTGTGAACACTTCCAGGGTCCAGTTCTGCACAAATTCCACTGGCACAAACATGGACCAGCTCTGCTGATGTGGCAGCACTGTAACCAAGACTCACAGCTCAGAATCAAACTCTGGCAGAGTACCGGTGCAAATCTGACGTAAATCATCCTCTGTATTCTTGCCAATGCTTTGGCATTGCTGCATCAGGCAAAGTTGCTGCCACCCTTTCAGCTGGAGTCTGGGCCCAATGCATTTCTTCATGACCACTGCCACTCTCAGCACATGCAAAGCCTCAGTGCAAGAAAGACACAGCTTGAAGAGAAATGCCCCAACACACTTAACACCCAAGAGCAACCCAGATTTTTTTGTATCTGTGAAGTTCTTTTCAGTATGAGCCGTACCCTGTTGTACCAGGTACCACACAGATGCTCTGATGAAGGACTATATAGGCAGGGGAGGGTGCCGCACCAGATGCCAGCTGTGCTCCTCACAAGCCTTACTGCCCTCCCTGGGGCCACAGCACAGGCTCACAGCGCCCGTCTGCAGCTCGGAAGACCCTCTCCCTCTCACTACAGCACTTTCTCTCCTGCTGCAAAGGGCCCCACTACATCAACATGGCTGCAATGGGAAAGCTAGAAGTGGCTGAAGTCCACGATGCCCACCCAGAAAACGTGGACTTGCAGAACACAAGGAAGCTGTGAGACAATATTGGTCAGCAATGACAGCCTTTACATCTGTACCAGCAGCCTAACCAGCGTCAGCTACCTGGTAGGCATCACAGTAGTGGGCCCTGAAAATCAGATTTGCAAGTGCCCCCTGGGACAGTTGCTGGCTGGTTACAGGGGGTTTCTTCCACCAAAAGTTGCACAGCATGAAAGCAAAGGCTTTAAATTTTAAATTTAAACAGGCAAGAACCTGAAGCTGGTGCACAAGCCGAGCAGAAACAGGCATCAGCGCCAGACTGAGTTCACGTTACAGGACTCTCCTCCACACTGGTGGCTACATCAGCCATTGCAAGCCACATGTAAGGGGTGAACAACACATGCAAGCCTCTTGGTCCTAAGGACATCTGTCAAGGGAGTTACTGGATGCAGGCATAGAAAGTTTGTACGGCTGTTCCCCCGCAGAAACACAAGAATGCATCTGAATATCAAAGCTACTTTGCTTTCAGGGACATTTTTAGCACCAACACTTCAATTGTCTTAGTAGATTCAGTGGTACCAAGACTCTTCGCTGCCACCTTATACCAGTCATAAATCAGCAATAACAGTAAAACAAGGCAGCCATTCCTGGGCTGAAGCTCATGCCAGTAAACACAACAGTCACCTCTCAGCCCCTTAAAACAAGCATCCTATACCTCCCATTCAGACCTGACAGCTGCAGGCATGGGGTGTAGGCTTCAGGGGGGAACGTGGAAGATGGCCCCATTATTTCCTGCAGATGGGACAATTGCAGGGAGAGAGAGAGTTTGTCTTCACCTCTGCAGGAAGCCAGCTCCCGGATTTAATTGTTTCTCCTTCCAATTGCTTCACTGAATACAAGAGCAACACTTGCTCTTGTAACAAAATGTCACCTGCTTTTCAAATACAAACTAAATGAGCTTTCCTGAGAAAATAATTGCCAGCTATTAAAAGGCTACTGTTGGAGCTCGAGAGGAATGTGAAAATATGAAGAAAGATGTACCACAATCTTCCTGAATTGATACTTCAAACAAAACCTATTTGTGTTTTGAAATGTGGCACTACAAAAATGACCGGTTGTTTTTGTAAAGCTTCAGACTGAGAGTCATGCAATCATTTTCTAAGAGCAGCATTTCTTTGTTGTTCATGGAAATGCTGGGAAAAAAAAACACCAGGTGATTCAGTTGGTCTCTGCCTTAGCAGCAGAATCTCAGCCCACCACTCATTAAGCCCATGCCAGAGAACACCCAGCTCAGGACTAGACCAGGCAACCCTGCTTCTGCCAGGGAGTCATCCCCAGGAAAGACCCCCCCATTTTCCTAACTTCCACCTTCTTACTCCTCATTATGGCCTCAAATCTTACACCAAATAGCAACTTCCTCTGTTTTGTTAAAAGCAGATTTTTAACAACTATTTTCTCCATAAGAATAAATTCTTCCACTTCTTGCCATTCTGAATGATACTTGAGATACGAGCACCTTGGGGTCGGCTTTGCAACATCCACATGCACAGCTGGAACTGTATCAATAACAGCCCAGAACTGCCTTGTCACTGTTACCCCTACAGTGTCCAAATGCCTCAGGCCCATAACCTTGAAAATTCCCTAGAATGGACAAACGTGGGGTAGATTTTCTGCAGCCATATTGCATTGAACCTTTGCTGCTGCACTCTCCTTTTGTTTAAGCATCTGATCTTTTCTGTCATCGTTCTGTCTCGACAAATGTCTGATGTGGCACTTTCAGTGTACTTCCACCTCCCAGGAAGGAAAGGTATTAAAGCACAAACCAGTTTGCCACGAAACCTTTGCAGTGTGTGTTAGCGTGGAAGACTACATCATTCACGGACATCCACCGCTTATCCCTCAGCCTAAATTACAACCAGGCACTGTGAAATGCCACTCTAATTACACCGTCTAGAATGGCCGGGCCACTGTTCATTAAAAAAGAAAAGTCAAATTACTGAATCCCCTTCTCATCAATCTCTGCCGACAGTTATCCTGATGATTGGATCAGCATTAAGTGAGACTGCTTATGAAAAACAGAACCTGAAAGATGGTCTTGCCTAGGACACAGCTGCTTTTCCCTTTTAAGTCACAACCTCAAACACGTTGCAAAGCAAACACCAGTTGAAGCACGTATCTTTATGTCAGAAAGCAAAGCAGAAGACTTCATGAAACAAATGATGAGAGGAAGATGCAGCAGCCATCTACCTACTGCAAAGCGTCCAAGGCGCAGTTCTGTCTGAAGAGATGACATCCTTCAGGCTCCTGTGGAAAAGCCGCCCTCTGAGAGCCAACCCAGCACGGGCAGGCTAGTGCCAGCCAAGGCAGCCCAGTTCGCACCAGCCGCAGCAAGGTGGCAGGAACGGCAGCTTATCCCCAGTGCACAGCTGGCTGTGTCCGAACAAGGCAGTGGTGATTCCCGGAGTCTGACTAATCCAGGTGGTCACCACATGCATGCCCCGGCCTCACAATCCTGACCGAGAACTGACCGGAGCCCCATGCAGCACCTCAGCAACCATCATTTCTCATCCCCATGCTAATCCTCAAAATAATGCCAAACACCAACTTACCAGTTCTGGTGGTGAAGCAGGTATATACTTTTTAAATCTCAGAAAACATCATGACATATAAGACAAAATTCTATTCTATACCCCTTAAATTATATTTCAAGTACAGTTCTGCAAACTCAAACCAGAAAACAAGATGAAGAGAATCTGGTCTCCAGGCCAGTGATCCAGCGCTAGAAAGCACTATAATTAGAATCAGGACTGAGACTGAAGACCCCGGGTTGTTTGCAAAACTAATTAGCTAATGTAATTAGAAAGCAATAGAGAATAGCAAAAGCAGAATCAGACTCTACAGCTATCTAAGCAAAGGACAGTTTAATAACTGTACTTAGGATACGTCTTAAAAAGAAATAAAAATCACTTTATGGATTAGATTTCAGCCTGGGCAACATTCATCTATCTTGGACATAGCAAAATGGCTTGGAGAAGAGGGTTTCATCATAGTAAGCACGGCTACTTCACAGCAAGATTTATTAATACATCCAAAAGAAAGAAAGAAAATCATTTTGTCACACTATATACAGATAATACATACAGTGTTTTATACACATATTACATCAGTTTTTACACAAGAAAAATATACATAAAAATGTAAACTTTTGTATACAAAAACCCTTAAACAAATTAAACAAGGACCAGATAACAAAAGGAGACCAATCTATTATCATTTCATTAATTTTTTTTTTTTTAAATGGTAATACAGTACATTCATTGAGACGTATGAGAAACATGTGAGCCAACCTTTCCTATTTAAAGGGAAAGTACAAACGTGAGCTTTCCTACCCGCCCCTGGAATGCTGTCTGTGAGCCTCCAGCACTAGAAGCAGTAGTGTGAGTTACTATCGCTGCCGGGGACCCTGTAGGAAGGGACCCTTCTTCTCGGGCATCCCCATGCACCACACTCTCCAAACTAGACACATCTGCAGAAGGAACCTGGAGTGGGCTTTTTGTGCGTATTAGCTAGTCTTCCAGCTAATACCATGAGGCGGGATGCAGCAATACAAGTTTGTATGTTCCCTTTAAGCAGTCATTAAGTGGATTTAGCTTTGCTGGAGCAAGTTATTTTTCCCAATGTACGGTATGCCGAACACGTGTCGGGGATGAGAGGGAAGGAGGAAGGGGTGTAAGAGACTGCTAATCCTTGCTACCATGCAGTTACTTCAAAATCAGGTACGTTTGCAAGCTACAATTCACTGGTTCAAAATACACTGCCTCACCTTTGCTTTCCCACTGCAACTTGTTTACATTTTAAACTCTAGTGGCCAAACAACTGTACGAGGCTCTTTGTTACAAGGCTGTTTCTGATATCAAAGCATGATCAAGCTACCTTTAAAATGACACCAAACACAAACTTCTCTGAGACAGCCTTAAAAAGGGCGAGCATTCCCTCTCAGCACTTCGGATTGTCCGTTTGCCACCTTCTCTTTTATTAAGACTAGGATAAAGATATTTACCCTTAACTGCAAAAAGGATATTAGTTGAGATTCTGACATCTGTTTTGCTCCACTTGCAGACAAACATTTTGGGGAACTGGAGGGGAAAAAACCATCAAAAAATAAACCCACAACAATAAACCCAAACCCTAAAACCTCAGGCATCAAATAAGAAGGGAACTACCCAATATGTTGGTGAAAAAAGTTTCAGAAACCCATTGGAAACAAACAAACAATAGATTCCAATGAAAGCTTCTCACACTAAGTAAGTTAAAGACTTGTTAAAGACATCTTCAATAAAAACATCCATCCTCCACAAAGTATGTTAAAATGTAACACAATAGCGATGCACTGGTATCTCTCCTGAAAAGGACAGAAGGACATGAAATCTTAGTGATATCAGCACTATTGAATGTGGGAGGTGAACAATGATCTACGGAAGTAATGAGGGGAAAAAGCTGTGTAAAAGAAACCATGAATCATTAATTATAATTGGACAAAAGGGGGGACGGGGCAGAATGCAATTACAGTATGCCTCAGAACCCCCCAAAGGAAATAAATACTTAGAAACTTGTGTTTCCATTTCTTTCTTATGCCCATGCAAGTGATGGTGGGAGTGAGGGCTTGTCTGCTTGCTTTTGGTTATTTGTTTTCTCTTTTTTTTTTTTTTCCTTTTCCTTTTTTAAAATAACAACCCTTCTAGCAAAAATTCAAAAGACGATTACAAATGGCTTTTGATAATTCAGTCTCCTTTTTAAAATAAAACTTTGATAACACATTTCTCCATTTCTTCTATATAATGCAGCTTCAGTGAAAATATGTCATAAGGGACAGCAATTTGCAAAAAGTGGGGGGAAAAATTGCCAACCAAGGTTCATAACATATACACATGTATATGCAGGACATCTACACTCTATATACATATTTAATATACGTATGCATGAGTATATATTGGGGGAGAACCAACAGGTACATTCTCCACATACATAAACTGAAATAGCATAATATACGTGTGCATATAATTACGTATTATACACACACAGTACACGGACATACCCATACACACGCCCGAACATATGTATTATAGAAATTGTCATATATGATTGCATGAAAGCTCAGATGGAATGGTACACCAGTTACCTTTTTCTAAAAAGAGATGCAAGGAAGACAAAATTCCATGGCTGAATTGTGGCCAAGAAAAATCATGCCATATCGATACTGAAAACATGGAATGCGGTACAGCTCGATGACAGAATTGGAGCAGCATTCTCCATTGGAACTGAAGCTTAAGTTAGCCAGGAGTTTCAACAGTGCTTAAATGTGACCGGCCAGGTTTCTGACAGCTGCTTTCTGCTAAAAGGATACAGAAGCTCCATTTAGCCAGAAAACAGAAAATAAAATACTTAAACCCACAATTTACTTGCATAAGCAAGATCATTCAGTACACAATTAGATGCAAAGTGCTAGCATGTTAATGGTCAACCCTGCAGCTCGTTTCAAAATCTGTTTAATGGTAAAATATAACGAGCTGTGTTTCTCTTGATATGTTTGATGACAACCCCGCTGCTCAGAACAGAGCACAGGGCTGCCTTCTGCTTACTGCCTGCCTTACAGCAAACACAAACCAAACTCCCTTTTTCTCCCTGGGGCTGAAAAATGAAGATAATTTTCGGGGGGGTGCATTTTCCTCATTTTGAACATTTACCTCTAAAATACGATGCTGGGTTAACCTTTTAATATGCTAGGAAGCTTTGCATTAGGTTCTAAGAAAAGGTTGTGTTGATCTGCAAATCGGTCGCAGTCATACTCAAGCACAATTGAATAGCTGGAAAATTCTGTGTAAGTCCAAGCAAGCGCTCAGGGCCCAATTCAGCTGCCACTACAGTCACCAAAAGAATTTGCCTAATGCACAAGCAGAGCTGGATTGGGCCATTAAAGCTGACTGCTGCTTGCAAGAGAAATTTGCTAGAGATGCAGGGGCAAAGAGGAGCTGGAATGAAGGCAATGGAGCAGAGAAGCAGAAGAGGTCAGCATTGCAAGAGGCCTCAACTAGTATTAACATAGAATGAACAAAAGCAGAAACGTACCAAGGGAACTCCACTGTGAGGGCTGAGGTAACACAAATCAATGGTGACCAAGCTCACGTCAGTCACTGATGTCATCCAAATCCCTCAGAAGAATTAAAACAACCTTGTTTGGCACAAGTGCTTACCTGTTACACATATGTTACATGGATAGTCTCTCTTTAGCTCACACACTCATGTTACGACTAATGTACATGTGTGTGATACAACACAAATTCCATCTATACATCTGTATGCATGTATATATAGATTTAGATTGATTGCATTCATACGTATTTATTGTACATCATGAGGGCAAGTCCACATTCAGCAAAGTGCTACCAACATCTCATATACAGATAAATCTCTCTGTACAGGTATACACAAAAATGGGTCTATTCTTCCCCATAAAGGCATAAAGATGTACGCTGCTAACTCCCATTACCACCGAATAAGCAGAAGGAAAGGCCTCTGACAACTTCCACCTCCCTGCGCTTTCACTTGTATGCGTATGTGCCAGAAACGAACTGCGGGGAGGAGGAAAGGGGGAGGGATGCCTGGAGGGGGTATCAACATACCGATAGGGAGGGGAACATTAAAAAAATATTTGAAAATTAGGATTTGATTTGCAACTGCTTAGAAAAAGCCTTCAAAAAATTCAAATGTCTCTGCAATACTGGAAGCTCTGTTTTTCTAAACAGATTTTTAAAGTCAACAGGATCATCATCATGAAAAGTGATACTGTATGAATAAATAACAATTAGGTTACTTTCTCCAGCCTAAATAGAACAGTATGAAGAGTAAGCCAATCTGTAAGAATGTTTCTGACTTCTCACAATTTCAAGTGAGAACTCCCATAAAGAAATCTTCCTTCTCCAATTACAAAAAAAAAAAAAAAAAAAGAGTTAAGTGGCCATAATTAAATTCAGAATTTCACAGCACAAGTGAAACTCCCTGAATTGAAAGTGTATTTTGTTCTGCAATCCCACAACAGCAATTTGGGGGCAAAATTAATATATGCAAAGACCATCACGAAAGAAAAGAACCTACTTTGAAGACAAGATCCTTTTATAGATGGAGATCACTCCACAAACAGTGCCTCTTACAGCCTAATTTGAAAACACAAGTACACTGATTGACAACATTTTCCAGGTCAGCCCATAAGAGATCCGGGTATTAATGTGCAAAGACAGAGCAATACCCATGCCTCTCCACCCCACCGAATGCAAGCTTTCCCATTTCAATTTCTCCTGAAAAACATCACTCATTTCTCCCATCTCTCCTCCTCCCCCGTTTGTTTTATTTAAAGGCTGTCTTTGGGAGCTTGGTATTTTCATGGCATTTTAAACAGGGCTCAATGCAACTCATTTGAAAAACAGTAAAATTGACATGATATCAGAGTTAGCCTTATAACAGAAGATTATGTAGTAGAGAGTTTCAGTTATTTATACAACAGTGAGGACATAACAACCCCCTACTAAATAATCACATTTCTACAATACATTCCATCACCTCTCGACTACTTTGCTCTTTACAAAACTATGACCTACATACAATATACACATTCGTATCGCACATACATCCCCCCAATGCATATTTTTTGTGTGTATATATAATACATACATGCACACAAGCAGTCTAATTCTATTTATAAGTCACAGTGGGAATTCCTTTGTGAGGAAAGGAGGGGGGAAATTCCTGAATAAGACACTGTAGATTCCTAATGTTCTGACTTTTCAAATTCCAACTCACAGAGCTAACTGGAAATAAATACATTTAAAAAAAAGAAAAGGTCTTACAAACTTGGTTCACAAATTCCAGCTACAGGAGTTGGATTTTTTTAATTTGATCTATTTACCCTGTAACTAAATTTCTAATCATAGGTACAAACCACGGATAAATTATTGCAGAATGGAACACTCAAAACAAAATTTAAAAAGAGTTATAGGAACAGTAATATAAGGGTTAAAAAGAGTTCTATGCTTGTTGATACAGGATACCATTTTATTTTATTTATATATATATATATCTATATATAGATATAGATATCTGCAAGGTAGCAAAGAATAGCTGTACACCTTGACACGGCAAAGATCCAGTGTAAAAAGGTGCTTCACTAGTTTGTTTTTCCAAAAAAGCTTGTATATAATTTTATAGCTATTAAAAACACATATGCAACATAATTCATTACACTCAATACAGCTTTAGTATAAAACTTATAATTTATGAGGTGATGTTAATAGCATAAATTAATATACCATTTCTCTTAAAATCTACAATAAGTATTCTGAAAGCTCATTGGGGAAGGGTATCTTTAAATAAAAAGTTTAAAGCTGAGCGTGATGAAAAAGATTCTGTATGTTGAACTTGAGATGAGAGCCCCGAGAAGAGAAAGAGTCCCTAAGCCAAACACCGTGGACTACAAAACTGAACAAAGATTTCTCCTTCTTGCGCTCTCACTTAGGTGACGCTCTACCTTAAATTATTATTTACTTTTAAAACTATTTACTTTTTTCTTTTTTCTTTTTTTTTTTCTTTTTTTTTCTTTTTTTTTTTTTTTGTTAACTGCCCTTATTTCCACAAGGAATCCCTGAGACATACCCAAAACTGTACAGTGAAGGTCATCACTGTTCAGAGAAACTGGTTCAACCCCTTCTGGTAGGATGTAGCTATTTTGCATGAGAATCGAACTGTCCATCACTTCAGAATGAATCTATTTGCACCGGAACTAACTACACTGTTTAAGACGCAGGTTAGAGAGTCATTTCAGGGTAAATCAGTCCACTCCAAGGTAGAAGCCAATGCCATCGCAGTTAGCTACATCAGAGCAATCTGCACCAAAGTTAAAGTTTTCCAGAGGATAGCTGGGAACGTTACCTATCCAGAGTTTGCCCCTGTGGGCGCCGGCTGACGACAGAAAGCAGGTAAAACATTAGCATTAGTGGACTAAGTTCAACACGCGTGTGTGGTTGATATGCGCGTACTCATCTCACTGTGTGTGTGTTTGGGGGACTAGCGAGGCGTAGGAGTAGGAAGAATGCATTTTTCTACATCAAGTAAGTACAGTTTTAAGGTCAAAAGCCCAAGTTTCATCCTGTTCACTTCTAAACCAATCTCTGTGACCCACAGTAGACTGAAAAGGTGCCAACACTTACTTCAAGGAGACAGAAAAAGAAAGCCTTCTTCAACTATTGCTGGCAACCTACGGCCAAACCCACTTTCTCCTTTCATGCTTCCACTACATTACTTTATTCCATAGTAGCCAGAGAAGGAGTATGTGAAAGCAGAATAAAACAGGGGAAAGCAAAGAACCCAACAACCATGAGAAGTAGCAGAACAGCAAAGAGAAAAGCTCCCAAAACAGTCACTATTGGTTTTTTTTTAAAAAAAAGGCTGAAGACACGAGTGAGAAAATTATTCTAAGACATATCTTTTATAACGCCTTCTCCTCCACCAAACTTTTCTTTTCCAACAACAGTGTTTTTCTGTAGTTTTAAAGACAAAATAAAAACTTTACCTGATCTAAGGTCCCTCATGACCAGACCTCTCCTAAAATCCAAGTTTAAGTTTAGTAAATACAAATGCAGTTTTTGCCGCCAACCCTCCTTACTTTTATTTCGGCTTGTGGATATTAAACATAATACTTCAAACTTTTCTTTGTGGCTTTCTACTGATGCACTTTTCAAAAGAGGAACTTGTAAGAAGGTAAACTCTTGGTAAAAATGCCTGCACATTCACTGCTAGTATGTGCACTCCCACGATCCATGTTGTACCCTCAGCGTCTAGTTTGTGCCATATCAGTGTGCTGTGAAACATCATCTTACTCACTGATTTGAGAAACACTCTGATCTATTACACTGTTATTCTAGCATCCAAAATGTATGTTATGAATTGCAGGAATCTCTCCTCCTTTACATTTTACAGTCAGATTCACTCAGGACCACAGAAGACTTACCGGTTGGCATTACTTACATTGGAGAAGTATCCAAGAATGGGAGAATAAAAGAAAGAATGATGAAGAATGTAGAGAGGAAGAAAATAAAGGAGGTACAAGAAGCAGCCCACAACACCCCATCGTTCAATGTTACCCAAAAGATCTGAAAGACCTAAAGAGATCTGGTCAGCACATTAGCCTAAAACTATTCCTCCAGTTAATATTTCCACCACCGCTGGACCTTGCAACTGGCCTGCACAGGAGACTCCTTCACACGTAATGGTAAAAATACAAAAGCAAAAATAAACATCCCACCAGGGAAGCTGCCTGGACAGCCACACCAACGCCTCACCGCAGAAGATCACTGCAGGTAAGTTTTTCTATTGCCTGTCTGCTGAAAAGACCTGCCACCGTCGCTGTGCCCTACAAGTCTTGAAAGAGTCAACGGCAGGTAGCTGGCTCTTCTAAAAATATTTTCTCTCCTCCCCGCCCAAAGATTCACACTGTCCACCAGTGGACTCAGCTCGCTGCAGCACAAAGACAGGGAGAAGTACCCCTGGAGCCCAGCCAGTGCCTACAGGGAAACGCAGCAGCCACGGCGCTGCAGGAGCTCAGGGAGGAGATGCCGTTTGGAAGCAGGCTAACACCACGTCTACGTAACCGCCAGGGCCAGCTTCTCAGGGAAGACATCTGTCCACTGTTTATTGTACTCGTTCATCAGACTCTTCTTTCCTGGCAAGCAGACTCAATCCCAGACTGTATTTAGATGTGGTTACAGCAAAATGAAGCTTCAAACTGAAATTGGCTACTGGTCTGCAGGTTCAGTCCTAGGCCCTTTGCCTTGGCCGTGCCTCTGAAGCCAGTGGCATCACACTGCACCTAACAGCTCACAACAGAACTTCCCAATTATTTCAATACCCATCTCCCTCAAAAAAAACCCCCAACCAAACAAAAAACCAAACCTCAAAACTTTTTTAAAAGCACCACTTCCCTTGGCTTCTCTTCGCTATTATGGATGACTCTCCTCTGACATTATTTTTCCTTGCATTTGTACTTGCAACACCATTTCTGATTTTTGCCTAGCAAGTGATCAGCTTCTCAGGGCCTTCCAATGCTTTCCAAATGAGAACTGCAAATCCTCATTTCGCTAACCTGCTGAATGAAGTGGGAAATCTAGCTGTTGCTGCCTTCTCCACAGTGCCTGAGGCACACCTGCAACTGTGCTCTCAGCATTACCGATTTAAAGCCTTTATGCCCAACCACAGAGAGAAGCATGCTACTAACGAGAAAGAAACCAAGCAAGAACCTGTAGGAACTGGAAGGCAGGAGGAGACAAAACGATGCACCTTTTCCATCTTCTTGCATCATACATACATCTTCTAGTATCATAGTAATTACAAGGCCAAAGAATAAATCAACTCTGAGGTATCTAAGTGCATATGGCTCCCCTCAAAGTTGGCATAGTCTTTCTAAGTGAAAGGAAACGTCAAATTGTATCTTACAGAATGTCTTACACACCAGGCCAGCACGATACGGTTCCTGATGAACCTCTGTACACTGTCAAAGTTCATCTTGTGTTAAGTACTTTTGTACAAAGACTAACTGAGGTGCTATTATTACCAAAAATTATGTTACTGGTACTTTATTCTAATTTTTTTTTTAATTCTTTAGAACTCAAATCTTATGTAAAGAAATTAGCTTTTAGGTTCAACTAGCTTTATTCCATTTGTTAACACATAAAGGGCACGACGGGTATCGACCATCTCAAATCAATGGACTGAAATTGCTACACTGGCTCTTTGGTGAAAGGGTGATTAGAGTGCTAATTGCTATACAAGGAGATGATACTTAAAAACCTTTGCGAGATGGCACGGATTCTACTTGGGAACCACATAAATAACAGCCTCGAGGACTACCTTAACCAGACCTGCAGTATTTCCCAGAGGAAGAGGCGTGAAACATCTCTGGCTGCACATACCTCTCAGACTGGATCTATCATATCCAACAGTAAGACACTGATTCACTGAAATCAACAGGTTGTGTGGGTGTAGAAGCCCACCTGGAATGATCAACCTTGTAATGCTAAGACCAAGACCCGTAACTGCTTGGTAGGCTGTAACCATGAAATTGGTGGCAGTGAAAAAACAGGAGGTGAACCAGGAAAAGGCAAGAGTGGTGGCCCATTTCAGAACTCTGTGTCAGACAGGACAGAGGGATTCCTATTTCAATGTATACAAATGGAAGTTTATTTTTGAAAGTGCAGCTTTATTGCAAACTTAGTTTGCTCACTGAAAAATGTTATGTAGTCACTTTTCAGGGAAGAGTCATCAAGGGATATACAAAAATTGAAGTCTAAGTCGGGGAAGAGAGTTGATATCCTAGGCTGCCTTAAAGGAATGCAAGCACATAACAGCCACTGATTTAAAATAGGAATTATGGACCTGCATAGCTTTGACAGCTTTTGAAATTCCCTGTCTAAATCAACGCTCAGATTAGGAGCTGGGTTCTGTTCTCAGTTAGACCAGTACAAACTCACAGTGACCTTAGACCGAAGAGCTCCTCCATCATTTATAGCAACACAACCAAGCAGACCTTGTCTCTCAGTTCCTCTCCTCCATTTCCCCCCCGGCATTTGCTAAGAAAGAGAAACGTGATGTGGGGCAAATATGCTCTGCACTAGCTGCAGCTTCATTAAAAAGTCTGACGGCACAAGAATGATTTCAAGACCAAAGTCCTGAAACCCATTTATAGAAATTAACATCCTCTGAAATGACATGAATATACAAGCAGATTAAAGAATTAACCATTTGGTATACTAGTTATCCACTCTTTTTCAGCCAGTCATCCAAACACATTGAAGAAGGTATATGGACACAACGAAAATCATTTGCAAATCAAACAGTTGTCTCCTCAACAAAGTATGGGGAACATAATACAAAAATAAATAAATGCCTTGTCAGATTTGCCTCATTTCACAATACCACTGGGCATTCCTCAATCAGCAGGACAATCACAAAGCAGGATTTCATAGGCTTCAATTCAACTTTTTACATGATTTAAAAACATTTAAATGTTACAAACATATTTAAATCACCACTTTAAAATATTCGGCTTATATTATTAAGATCTATTTTACCAAGTATGAAATAAGGACTTCATAACAACAGAAGCATGAAAATCATTTTTGTTTCCTCCACCCACATACACTTGCAATTTCAGAAAAGGACATATGCATCATCCATACTCCTTTATATTTAAGGAGGACAAATGTTTCAAGAAAAGAGGGATAGTACGATTGCTACAACAGTAAGAAGACACAAGACCTATCCTGTTTAAATTCTGTTCCTTAGCAAAATGGAAGGAAAGGTTTAGGTCAGAGATTTTGGTGTGGGCCTGACTGCTAACAAAATGAATACGTAACGACTAAACTTTGTTCAATGATCTCTCGCTCAAACAATTTATTAGGCCTCCCTATCACATGTTCTTGGTATCTCTTAATTTCCTGAATTAGGCTAGAATACACACAGGTAGGATGTTTTACTGTAAGGTAGAATGAAATCTGTCTTCTACAGTAGGAGACTGAAATGTGGGCTTTTCTATTCTCTCTCATCTGCATCTCAGAAACAAACCAAGAAGAGCAGAGACTTGTTATATTAAGTAGGAGCTACTTTTACAGTCAAAGTTAGAATATAGTAGCAAGTTTGAGCCCTATAAAGTCACAAGCAAATTCCTTTTTCCCCTTCCTGATAGAGATGCCAGTAAACACCTCAGAATTTCTGCTGCTGTTCTCTCTTGGATTAAAAAACATAAAATAAAATTTAAAAAAATCTAAAATCTAGCAGACTCCTTTCTTTAAGAACTGAAATTACTACCGAAGAGTCTGAATACTATCTCTAGCAGGTGGGCACTAAAAGCAACACTGTCCTGCAGACAGAAGGAATTCTCTATTTTGCTTTAATGATTTATCTTTTGGTTAGCCATGACTGCTGATAGGTACCTGCTAGTTCCTTACATACATTCAGCTTCCCATACAGAGCATCAAACCCTACAAATGTCAAAAAAACTATATGGCTCCCAAGGGGGTAAAACTATGCAAGAAAGTCTCAGTAGCTAGACATGATTTGAGAAATGCATCCATCTGAAATTTATCAAAGGGTCTGACCTAGACTTGTGTGGATGGGCAGAATACCAACCAAATTCTTTCACTTCCAGCTGGGAAATACCTGTCAGCCTGTCAGGCAAGGAGTTCTGGACAAAGCCACACTTGAAAAGGCAAATCATCAATGCTACAAGGCCACAGTAATTCAGCAAGGGAGGGAACTTCTGCACAGGAATCTTCACTAATCCATGATCCGTTTCAATGCTTCTGTTTTTCTTTCTTTTTTCCCTGGGCTAACTTCGTATCAGACTTCAGATTTCTGGGCAACCAGTCAACTGATCCCCTTGCTGCTCAGTGAATTAAAAATCATCATAATAAAAAACCAAAAGTCAGCATGCAGTAAGAACAGTGACCAGTTCTGGAAGGGGACAACGCCCACTTCTTCACCAAAAGAAGAAAAGGAACTGCTGCTCCCTGCACCCCAAACACACACACGCACACAGAAGAGGTCAAGAGACTATTTTAAGAAACTGCCAAACTCATCCTTGAACTATGACCTTGATTTAGGACTTCAGTGCACCATTCTCAAATCAATGTGTGCAGCCAAGTTTTCCATGCCAGATGCTACCTTTGGAAAAAAAGTAAATTAAAAAAAATAAGAATAATCAAGAGACTTCTGCCCACTGGAAAACTTTCTACCAGATGCTAATGGGATGGCAAGCACTGATCCGAACCCTAGGGAACAGTAACATGCATCAGTAATCTGAGGTATCTTCCCATTTCTAGGTCTTACTGCTAAAATCAATTACATCCAGTAACTGTGCTGTATCCTTAAGGAATTATTGGGGAACAGTGAACCTGCCTGCAATAAATGAGCACCGGTGCATAACAAGCACATGTGAACGCTACAGCAAGGTTCACAGAGGGCTAACCCTGGTCAGTACTGAAGCAGGGGTTTTCTCCTCAACCCCCTCTTAAAAAGAAAAAAAAAAGGGAAGGAGGACAGAAAAAATGAAGAAAAAGGAAAAAAGGAAAGATAGAAAACACAGGTCCCCCATCTACCTGCACGGAGGCAGGCAGACAAGCTCAGTTGGAGGTGGTGAAGGGCGCAGATGCGTTATTGGTACTGGTAGCGGTGGCACCGGTCACTGCGAAGCCCGTGGGAGGAGCTATGGAGCTGTGGCTGGGCTGCAGGTCCTTGGGGATGCCACTGTGGGAGCTCAGCTGGTGCCCGAAGGCTGCGCTGAACTGAGGGAGCTGTTGTTTAGGGGAGGTGGAGGCCATGAGTTCAGCAGAGGCAGGACCCATGCCACTAAAACTGGTCTGCGGTAACCCCGGAAGCACACTGGAGCTGTTGGGGGTCACAGTGGCGAAGGCAGGCTGTGTGGTCTCTGAGTGCGAGGTGGTAGGTGGTGTGGACAGGGAGGTGGACAGGAGGTGTCCATCTGCACCAAGAAGGTTGCTAAACGGAGAGGGGTCCCCAAGATTGACAGGAAGATTTCCCCAGTGAGTTCTGGGGTTGACCACCCCGCTAAGTGGCACATCCAGCTGAGTTGGGAGCAAGTGCTGTGCCATCATGGGCATCTCTGCTGAGAAGGTAGCTGCCAAGTTATCACCAGAAAAGGATGTGGTGTGAGGGGATGTGATATGGTCACTGTAGGGAGACGGCACATGCTCACTATCATAATGGCTTCCATGGGGTGAGGAGTGTGAATGGTCACTGCTGTATTGCTGTCGTGAGGTGATCAGGTCATCTGCCTTGCTCAGCAGCTGGGCAGGGTGGGGCCTCTGGGAGGCATGGCTGCCATCATGAAGTCCATGAAACTGTCCTGGGAAGGCTCTCTCCCCAAGGCCACTCTGGCTTATCAGAGTGGCAGAAGTAAGGCCGACGTTGGCTGGGGCTGAGAATTGCCCCTGGATCTGCCCTGCCAGGGGCGTAGGTGGGTTGGACAAGGTAGCAGAACGGAGCAAGTTCTCATCCAGCTCCAGACCGGAGAAATTATCATGTACTATACGCCCATTCAACAGCTCCCCCAAATCCGTGTTAACCTCTCGACTCAAAGACTGCATTCCTGGAGCTCCAGCACCTGTAGAGAACACCCCTATCCCTCTATCTGACAGCTCCTGAACTGGCACACCATCTGTCTGTGTAAGTACTCCAATGGTACTCAGGCACTCAAGAGAAGTTACAGCCTGTAGGGCCCGTTCCAGTTCTTCAGCCTCTTCTGTAGTCGGAAGGAGATCTCCATTTTTACCTGCAGAAACAGGGACACCAGAAGTTAGTGCACTCCTCTCAGGTGAGCCCGGCACTGCCACTCTAAGGATGCAGATGTACAGACAGTTCAGTACAGAGCTGCAGTGTATGACAACCATCCAGAATGGTGCGCGGTACACAGAAAATTTCATTCACCAGTGTTTACTAGGTAAGCAAGGTAAAAAAACCCGAGAAATTACACCTTCCTTTTCAAGGGAACTCCCTCTCTCTGCCCTCCTCTTCCAATACAATATGCCTCCCAAACTTACTAGACTTGAAGTACAAAATGCTTAAATAAGATTTTCTTCAACGCTGCAGTAACACCAATAGTCCACAAACTCCCTTCTACTTACCACATTACAGACTGGACCTAAAATTTATAGTCAGCATAATTTAGGTTAATTTCAACTCAAACACAGTCTGGTGTTATGTCATATCAGAAAACGACCAAAGAAATCATGTAGCCCAGTTCTGGGCTGTTCTAATTTCTTTGTTATATGTGATCAGTACTGAGCTTTAGAATCTAGAAATTCAGGTACCATTCTGATCAAAAGCTAGTTTCAAAAATGTATTTAAAGATGTTATTCTCGCTCTCTTCTCCTTTTATCAAAGGCCAATATTGACTGTGATTGCAGCCCCACTCGATGGCAGAAAGATGCCATTACTGAGAATGCTCTTAATTAAACTGCAACACTGACAGGCAGTAAAAATGTAAAATGAATTATTAAAATACTAAACCAATTAGGATTTTCAGAGCAGTAATTATAACAGCAAGCAGAGAACTACACACACCAGCCTTCTTAAATTCTGCTTTACTTCAGAGCTCACAAACAAACAATAGAGCAAATGCACACCTCCTTATCTAGAATTTACTACCTCTGTAGAAAAGCAAGCAACCCCTCAAAATGCATTTTAGAAACACTCGCCTCTTCAGTTCACTGACTGTGTTTATGTTAGCATAAAATAAAATAAAATGGTACCTTCGAAGAAATCAAAATCTTGCAAGTCATCGGGCAGCCGCGGCAGGACATCAGAGAAGTCCTCCTGATTCAATTCCAAGTCATGTGGAATGTCTGTGATTTCATTGGCGATATCATCAGGCAGCTCATCGGCACTCAGCTCTGGTGTGGAGGGGCTCCTGGACAGAAAGTACCGTTAGTCCCCAGCATTCAAGTCCGATTCCTCCAAATGACAACTGCCAATGCATATCCATCTATAATGGGTGTTTCCCCACACCTTCGCCCCCACCCCCATCATCTAGGAAAAAAATGCTTTTAGAAAGCTTCTTTTGGAAGGTTACACAGCCTATTGATTAAATACATAAGATCAGGAGCAACACAGTTTACCCATCCAACCCGGTAATTGCTAAAATCTGAAATGACCCACTCCAAGGTGGTTGGGTTTTTTTCCCCAACAGTTACAAGGAGATGGAATTTCTAGCCGCACTCCAGATGTTGATCAGCACAGCAATATTACACCTTTCTACAGTGCTCACTGACAATGTTCAAGCTAGCAGTGGGAAACTGGGGCAAGGCTACCACTGACCGTATGTGGGGCATCTCTACTGGCAGTGAGACACTGGCAGGCATGGTGAGGTTCCCTTGGGGCACTGCAGGAGGAATGGGTTTCTGAGGCCGGCGTGGGCCTCGCCTTCTCTTCTTCTTGTGTTTTTTGGTAAGTGCAGGTGGCTTCGTTTTTTTCCTGGGTTTCCTCTGCTGCTGGTGCTGAACTTTACGGGAGCTGTCCCCTCTCAAGAAATTGTCCTTTGGGAATAAAACAATAGCAATGGGAGCGTATTAAGAACAAGTATTACTCCCCTTGATTTTTTCCCCTGGTCATTCCACAGACATTCACATGTAATCAAGAAAGACTGCTAACTTACACCCAGGCAAGGTAACAAAAATTAAGCTGCTTCCTTCCTTGTTGATCCCAATGGCAAAAATCACACAGACCAAATTATGATGTATGCTAAATAGGAGATTGGGCAGTGTCACTTTAAAAATGATCATAGCAAACCCTAACTAAATCAGAGCAAAATTATAACCTTTGGCAGTATTCCTGTAAGTATTAAAGATAGAACACTGTTGTGAGGTGGTGATAATGGGGATAGTGTGCAGCAGCTGAAGTTAGCATCCTCAAGTGCCCACTGCCATAAAAGAAGGATAGCACTGAGGAACGGGAATTAATACTGTAGGGCTAGGGTAAGGATGGCACTAAACAACTAAGGCCTCATTGCTTCGGAACAGCAATCATTGACCAATTAAAAAATAAATCAAACCATCGGCAGTTTTCAGTTGTCATCATACTGGAAATGGCAGAGGATTGTATGTACTACAGAAGTAAACCAAGAGAGAGACAGTGAAGATTGCCTGGGAAAGGGGGAAAATCCCATACAAATCTGTGTAGCTCAGACCCTCACATTTTAATCCAGAGAACTCCGTAATTCACAAGTATTGGAGAGGCTGGAAAAAAACGGTTAAGAAAAAACCCACAACAACCTAACAGCAGAAAAAAAAGACAAAGAAAAAAAAAAAGGGCAGTTTTACACCTAATGCCTTGAAGGAGGAGCAGGACAGAAGTGGGTTTGTGAATTATCCTAGAAGTTTTATTCTGGAAGATGGTAGGCACAGAAGGAAAGCAGAGGACATCATCTTAATGTCTGCATTGTCTCAACCTGTGGCAGGCCACTGCTTTTCCTCTGGGATCCACAGATCCCTGAAGGAGGTTAAAGATAAATTCTAATAGTCACCAAAAGGTAAATAAAGTAGCAAAACCATTATTTCTATGCTTATAATTGCTATCTACACTTCCTCTAAAAAATATTTTGGGCCCCAGGTACTGAGCCTGCTTGAGATGCAGGGTTCTTAGCATACCACACTCATACTATATTCAGATCCAAGGGCCCGAAGTGAGCCCAAATAAAACGACCACAGAATCTCTCACATTGATTTTCTATATCTGTTAAAGACAGGAATCACATTTCTTCCAGTGAAGGATATTCTCATGCACACTTTATCATATCCTCAAAACCATGTAAAACTTTTCACAACATAGTTTATACTAATTAGAAGTGTTTGGCATGTTCTCCCTCTTAAGAAAAACAAAGGGAAATGAGCTCTTAAGTTATAAACTTGCTAGTTGTCAAGCAAGAATTCATAGAAAGACTGGAGTTAAAACTCCTGATCATCCCGATAGACAAATAATTACAGGTTTGGTTTTGTACTTACCATTTTTTTGGCATGTTCTTCACACAGAGGTGTCTGATGTGTAATGTCAAAAACTGGCACAGAGCACTGTTGACCATCTGCAAACTTGGCTGTGCAACTTGAGAAGAGCTGCTGAGAACGGTTCAATAAGATATCTGTGCATTTCTGCATCAGGAATAACACGAGGCAATGATGGAGGAACGCCCTTTGATTTATCAATCTGATGAATCACAGCCTTCAACTCTACCTGTTCATAGATGCTATTTTTAATGAGTACTTGAACTTTCTTATTCAAGTTGAAAGCTAGGTAAGGCTCAAACCCAACTTTTAAAGTGAAAAACTGCATTCATGCAGACTCTCTAATGATTTTTATATACTGAGATAGTTTTATAGAAGCAGCCATTTCACTAATGAGTTCTGAGCAAAAAGAAGCCTTTTCCTGGAGTCTTAATCAATAGATCAATAGTAGCAGTTCGAACAGTGTAGTCAACAGGACTATTTCCTTACAGACTAATGACAATCCATACTGAAACATTAAAGAAAAGAGTATTTCTTAATTCAATCTTTTAAGGTACATTCTTGGCATTTATCTTTAGAGCACAAAGAATTTTCAAGATCCTTCCTGCTCCTCTGAAAAAAAGATGTGTAATCAGACAGAAAGGTCAAGTATATCCAACTGTAAGCTTGCTGAGATTTCCTTCAGAAAAATCCCTTGCAGGAGTGAAAATGTTTCCAGACTTACAGCAAACCAAACAGATATTTCATTGGGTTTTTTCAAACAACATTAGAAGCACTCCTTCCATCTTGAACAGTTCTCAGACCTCAACATCACAATGCATGTTCAAGAAATGTTAAAACACAAAAAGAAAGGACAAAGAAAATGGAAAACCTGCAGAAAAGTCCAGGTGGGAGACTTGGACGGATGGGTCAGAATCAAGAGTCTGTTCATTTTAGCAGAGACTGTTTCCATTGAGAAGAAAATGCAAAGGGGAAAAAATGGGCACAAATGCAAAATCACTAGTCTTGACTTCTCTGCTTTATGCACACCAAGAAGCAACACCACTTAAACTTTAAAAAAATTTAAAAAATCAGAATCATGAGGCAAATCGCAAACACAGCTGCACACCATGGTGCCCTCTTATAGAGAGGTTTTTAACTGCTCTGCAAACTACTTTTAAGGGGCCTGCAAAAATCAACCAAGAAAAACAAGGCATCTGCAAACCAGAAAGATTGAAAAGGTGCTGCAGTCAGACAGCAACTGGAACAGATCAGCACTACTTACTTAAAATACCAAAGCCGAAAGCTTCAACAAAAGGAGTCACTTGAACAAAAGCACCAACAATTCTTCAGCTAAAACCAAAAAAGATGAAGTCTGCAGAATTCTTAAGTATTCCAGGTCAGAAGTCTGCCTGTTCATAATCTTCAGAATCAAACCTCACATCTAATGCGCTCCCTCCTTTCTACGATCTTCATGCATTGACTCTTAACACCCTCTTCAGGCTTTGCTTGAAATCCCGAGCACTGGGAATTCTTTTGCATCTAGAATATGGATTTTGCGACTCCTACTATTCTGCTTCTTCAAACAATGCAAAGGATCAGATTTCCACCTTTCTAGTCAGTGTAAGCCATCTCTTTATAATATGTGTAAAAACTTGTTTCCATAAACCGTTCATAGGTAGGTAGTCTACTGGAACCTACCAAGAACGGCATGAAAGCAATGAGGCTGAAAGCCACATGGTTTGTACCACATCATCCACGAAAGATGATCATTTTTGTAAAGGTTTCTTGCACCCACTAAATACAGCTTACGAAGTAAAACGATGTGACTATAATAGATACCAGTGGCAAACTACTTATTTTCACTGTCTACAGACCCAAATCACACTGACAAATCAAAACCGAAATAGTTGATGAGACACTAACAAATAGGTATTTCTTTGTGAAAATGTATTTGTCAATGCAAAGACCTAACAAACAAACAAACAGAAAACCCTAAAACAGAACAACTTCCATGCCTGAACACAACTCCCAAACAGAGTTAAGAGGATACGCTGAAAACAATGCCTGGTGAATGGAAGGGCCTTGTTAGTGCACTGTTCTCCCTTTGAAGTCCCACTACAGGTTGTTGGTTCTGCATCTCTCTGCCTTGCTTGGCTTGTGCTGAAAAAAAAAAAGCATAAAAGAGTTTAGAGACAAAAAACCAGTCTCAGGTCGTTACTTGGCACAACTATTGCACTGAATGTGGCACAGAAGGACGAAAAATTATAACACACACACGTGTGTGTGTGTCCCGATTCAGATAGGTGCACGCTACTACCAGACTCTACACAGGGATACAGAATAGATGTCAATGACAGGTGAAGGTGTGACTACAGTAACAGGATTATTGTTTATTTCACAGAGCCTTAATTGCAATGAGAGGTGCTGTGTGCTACTACCATGTAAATATTACAACACTCTGCAACAGAGCCAAGGACAGCAGTAGGTGAGTGTCAACACAGGTGACGCTTAAAATGAGGTCAAACTTTAGAATACAATGTATTGGATATGCCTCCATGGGCAGTCAAGTGCACTTCTAAGCCTGTTCATAAAACATGCCGAGCATCGCCAGAGCTTACGTGCAAGCATGTGCTCAGACAAACTTAGACGGAGCTCTGGAGTGGCAGAGCCTGTGCGTGCTCAACATGGGTAAAAGCTCTCCTTCATCAACGTGCTACAGCCCAATCCACCAGCAGGTGCCCAAAGCTGAGCATTTCCTCAGCAACAGCCTCAATGCTTTGAGCCTGAGCTGCAAGCAGGCGACCAGACAGCAGTGTGCATGAGTACTGCAAGCGTTACACGGCTCGCTTGGTGTTAGCCTGCTCTTGAGGCCTTTGTCACCTTCATGTAGATAAAGCTGGAGATTCCAGGGCTGACTTTCACCTCTGCACGCGTTGTTTTCTAGGTTGACAAAAAGCTGTCTGTAGCCTGACTGCTTTCCTTCAGCCATTTCTGTCATTGACTGCACTTTGACTGAGCAAAGTTTTAGTTAGCAATATTACTCCTGTGAAAAATTTCGTAACTGAAAAGACTCCGTGGTTACTTAAATTAACCAGAGCAGTGATGACAGGCACACCTGACTTTGCAAGACTACCCAAAACAACGTAATCTTTTTTGTGTAATAAAAGGCAAGATAATGGAAAAAAACCAGCAAGAGCTTGCCAGTTCTGGCAAAGTTTTGCTGTAGTTCAAGTTGGGAGATATTTACACAACTTCATAAACTAGTAATGTACCTCTACATTACACCTCCAAGCAGCTCTTCAGCATCACTCTGTGTCCCCAACAATAAACCCTCCAACTATCATGAACCATAGCCTACTGTCCGGGAACAAAAGCATCCCATAACCAGAATATACTGTTAAGTACGCTGCTCCAGCCTGCCTCTCATGTTAGCCCACCACTACTCCCTACACACACATCCTGTAAAGCAAAACCACAACAGCAAAAGGATGTTGCTGATATCCCAGACATAATGTCAGGGTTCAGACTTACTCTGTTTCTGCACAAATATGAATCAACCAACTCTCAAGTATGCCAAGAGCTGGAGGGATGTTGACATTATCTAGAAAGAATTCCCACAGAAGGTAACCTTCAGAGTTGTTAGAAGATATTTATTTTGTTGCCAAATTTCATTTAATGTTAGATTGAGTTAAATCTAACAAAAAGCATAAGCTTAAGTTTGATTTGCTGGGAAGATAATTAAGAAGATGTATAGACTTTTCAAAAAAAGCTGTCTGAAACACAAAATCTGAATTGAAGCAGTGAACTGCAGACCAGACTGTACACCTTCTAAAGAACTGGACTTAGTAAAGTACCAGACATTTGAAGGCAGCCAAAATATATAGATTAATTAAGAATAAATTTTAGCAAGCCACTAACTTTTTTCGTGACATTTAAGAAATGGGGCCCAGATACTGCTGAACAAACAATGCACATTTCAAAACACAAAGCTGGAGAATGTCTGTCTTCATGGAAAACACTGTGTGCCGTACTTATTTCACTCCACTGACAGGCATTTATGTGTCATGGTTTTTCTGCCTTATGCATGCCTACCAGTTTCAGAGCTCAACATTTCAGCTACTGGATACTCTGCCCATCTCCACCCTCTCCAGACCCTGGGTTACTGCAGTCACAGGGGAAGGTCTGACCTGGTAGGAGCACATGTAGCTCTTCGGAGTTCTTGTATCAGTTGCCCAGCACGCTCCGGCTCTCTGCTGGCCGCCTGCAGCAAGGCTTTCCGGAGTGTATGCCGGCATTTCTTCTGACGAGATTCTGCCCGCTCCAGGCGGCAGAGGTGCTTGTATTTCTGCTGAAAGTAAGTGCAAAGTCTGGTCACCCTGGAACTCCTGTCATCTGCATTGTCATCATCGGACCTGAAAGAGGGAAAATATAAACAAATGGGCTTTAAGTATTTTTTTTTTTTTCCCAAGGAAGCTAATTTGTCATTTTAATAGAATTGTTACGTTGGCATCCATCTTCTAGCCCCACAAACATGCAAAAGTTGAAATCAGGCAGGGATGCTTGAGAAATGGTAAGAGCAGGATCCCTTTTGAATTCTAAAGGTACTTACCCTTCTTATTATGTCATTATTAGAGATTACATCAATTTATCATCAAGTCTGACACATTTAAATGTCTGGAGCCTGCTGTTCAAAAAAAATCTATACTGTTAACCTTTATTTACTGTAAATGTCTCAGCAAAAGAGACAAACTCTTAAATCAAAGTGCAATTAATGGAGAGGACAAGGGTGGGGAACTATGTAGTGGAAATTTATTGAAGAAAGGTCATGATGGAAAAGATGGTCAAATGCTAACAAGTACCAAAACTGCTGACTTTTTGCAGTTCCTTTTACTCTGCCAGGTGGTGTGTTCCTTTCTAAACCAAGATACACACTAACACAGCTAGCAGTTGATACTGCTTTCCCCTTGTTGCAGAGTTAAAGTTGAGTTACAGTACAGTCATGGAGAGGAAATTCACATTTAACTCCAAAGGTACTGAGGGGAAAATCAGACCAGGGCTAAACAATGACCAGATGAAGGACTAATCCAATTCTTTGTTTGCTTAAGAAAGTCTCTTCCCATTTATCTTGGCTTTCTGAATGTCCAGGCACATATCAACAAGACCACCAAACCATGTCAACACATTCAGTTAAATTAAGTAAAAATCACGAAACATAATAAAATTGTCACTGGGACTTGCTAAACAACAAGGTCCATGAAGCTACCCAGAAGTCCTCCACAACAAGCACTAGTTTGCAGAATTATTTTTTTGTTCCTGGAGCAACAAAGAACACGTACTGAATCTAAACAAAGCAGACTTTGTTCAGCTTTTCTTTCAGGTTTTCCTTATAGAACAGAGAAACTTTTTGCTAACTTTCCTATCTGTAAAACAAAGGGCAGGCAGGGGGAAGAAAACAAGTACAAACAAATGAAGCAAATCAAAAGCTCCCAAGGTTCAGACGGCAGAGCTTGGCCAGCTGACATCCAAACCTGCACACAACAAAGTGGACCACAACTAACTGATAACAGAAGAGATGCAAAATACTGGCCATAATATTTACTAAATAAAGTAAGACCCAGAAATGCAGGCACCATAGCTGTCCTTGAAAGACAATATGGCTAAGACCTACTTTCCTTTCTGGAAACTGTTATTCTGTTCACACACAAGACAAATTTAAGAGACTGCATCCATCTCCACTAAGGCTACCCACAAAAACTCCACAGGAACGAACACTGCCTTGACACAAATGCACATTATTTCTGAAGTTGTAAGTAAAGTCAACCATACTATGTATTTTGTTTGTTAAAACAGATGACAGATTATTTTCTAAAAGCAGAAATTACAAGTAATTAACCTCTGCAATTAAATGCTTAGCAGCAAATACAACCTGTTAAAAATATTTAACATATGTCACATTTAAAATATTTTCACATTGAAAATGAAAAGAAAATATACTTGCAAATCTTTTAGGAAAGAATGCCTACTGGGGAAAAAAAAAATCTCTTAGAAAAATTTAATTGTGTACTATTTCATATAGATTTTCCTTCTTCCAATGTATTAATAGAAAACAGAAATACTTAGATGGACTCCGTTAGATACAGGTAAGTTTAAGGTCTCAGGTATTTCCTTTCTGCTCTGGGCCAAGATTTTTAAACAAAGTTGCAGGCATACCGATTTAATTTTAAATATGGTTACAAATTAACTTTAAGAAAAGACAGGCATATTCCTTAGGGGATAAAAAGTGTTTCTTTTGGGTACAAAGGGTGGGTTTTAATGCAAATGTCTCTAGCTTTGAAACTTTTTACTTCCCTCCCATTGAAATGGACAGAAAAAAAAGTCATGGTATGCTAAAATACTTTGAACTGCAGTTTATGAGATCATTTTTAAAAAGACATAAATACAAGATGTAGAAAGAAATCATGCTTACAGTGGACAAGGGCTTATTCTGAGGCAAACAGTTTCTAAAAGCCTGCTCAGAATTTTGTATCCAGGCCAGTAAGATAACCACAACATATTCATATGTTCAAAGAAACCTAAAAAAACCCCTTTTTTTTTCCTAGGCACGTACTGAAACCGAAAGGTACTTTTATTGTTGTCCTTTCACAAACAAGTTTACCAACTTCTATTTAGTTTATTCTCTTAAGCTGCATATATAACTTCTGAAGTTCAACTTAATGTGTGGCATTTCATTTTTTGAAAGATTTCTGAAAGTGCATGCAAACCTTTTGATAATCCAAAATGCTTCTTCCCAACCCTTCCCTTTAAAAGTGTCACGTGTAAACATCAGGGGAATTGTTGCTGAGTGTTCATGAAGAAAACAAAGGCAGCGCGAAGCAACAGAAAGGAAGAGCAAAAGGGCAGCATTAGGGAACCAGGAGAACATGCTCTCTACTCTGAGACACCCCAGCATCTGTACTTCAAAACCCTCTGTAAGGAGGGATTTGAAGAACCTTCCCTTCTTCCTTTTAGTTTTTCTAGTTGTCGGGACTTAATAAATCCAACTTTGACAATACAGTGTCGGCATTTGATCCTTTGAGTGAGCTGGTACGAGGAGGGACTCCAATCCTCACACTTCCTTTTCAAACTTGCTACTCGAATCACTCACTTTATCTATATTTCAGTGTAGGAAGTGAAGAACTACTTTGTTTTAAAGTCATTTGCTTTCCAGTACTTTCTAAGCCACAAGACCCAGTAACTGAACCATATGGGGTAAAGGTTCATTAATCTGTGGCAGGGAACAGCCCCTGCTTTCCCTCGGAACCGCTGCTCCCACAAGGAATCCTCCCACCCCAGCAGCCTTCCCTGCTGGCCGCCCTGCCTGCGCTATGCCCAGTGCCCACTCCTGCACTACTGTTTCAACTGAAATGTGAAATTTGTGCCTGCCTTGAAACACTGCATCCTGGAATGCTGTGAGCACAGGAACCCTATTTTTCAAAATTAAAGGACAAAATAATAAAAGCGAACATTTCGCCTGTGTTTCCACAGATGACTGCAACAATTTTATAGATTAAAAGGCCAGAAGGCAAATAAACTCAAAAATGTATTACTGTTAAGTCATTAACTTTAAACTAATCTGGTGAATTGTTGAGAGTTTAAGAGCAGCTAGAGTATCACACAAGAAGTTCAACAGAAAGTCAGAGGATTTCCTCTACAATCACACCACCTGAAATGCTGAGAACAGGCTGTCCAGTAATGCAGATATTAACTGTTCACTTTTTTTACTGATCTGTTCTGAGAAGAATCCCTCCCAATGTCTTCCACAGAGTCAAATGGAAAAGGACAGAATGGAGTTAGCTGGTGGAGAGTTACCCTTTCACCCAGCGACTGCAAGCTCAGACACAAATGAACAGAGAAGATATAGCTTTAATTTTACCATGAAAAACAGTTAGTAAATTCCCATAAGTTTAGGTAAGTGATTTCAGAATCTAAAGGTTTGAGGAAACAATCTCCATTGGTTTTCTGGTGAAATAACCTCCAAAATTCAGAGCCACAACAAGTGTTCTGGTTTTAGCTGGGATAGAGTTAATTTTCTTCTTAGTAGCTGGGGCAGTGCTGTGTTTTGGATTTGGTGTGAAAATAATGTTGATAATATACTGATGTTTTTAGTTGTTGCTAAGTGATGTTTATACGAAGTCAAGGACTTTTCAGTTTCTCAGATCCTGCCGGCAAGAAGGCTGGAGGGACAGGTGAAATTGGGAGAGGACAAGCCAGGACAGCTGGCCTGAACTAGCCAAAGAGATACTCCACACCACAGAACATCACACTCAGTATATAAGTTGGGGGAAGAAGGAGGAAGGGGGGTACATTCAGAATTACAGAGTTTGTCTTTCCAAGTAACCATTATACATGATGGAGCCCTGCTTTCCTGGAGATGGCTGAACACCTGCCTGCAAATGGGAAGTGGTGAATGAATTATTTTGCTTTGCCTGCATAAGCAGCTTTTGCTTTACCTATTAAACTGTCTTTATCTCAACCCACGAGTTTTTTCACTTTTACTCTTCAATTATCTCCCTCACTCCAATGCAGGGGGGAATGAGCAAGCAGCTGCGTGGTGCTTAATTGCCAGATGGGGTTAAACCACGACAAGAAGGCATTGGCTGACCAAGTTAGGAGCCAGCAGTCTGCACCGACAGATCAGTAAGAGAGTCATTTTGACAAATCAAATCACCCAAGACACAGTCTGAACTAATTCATCTTCAGCAGCAGACAGATCACATTGCAGAAGTGTCAAAGTGAAACATTTCAGGTAATAAAAGACTCTACAGAAGCTTGCAGAATAAGAATTAAAATTTTAGAAGGCTGACATCAAGTGAATGTATCAACGTTTATCCATAAACAAAATTAGGAAAGCTGTTGAAGAGCTAACACTGGGCAGGTCGATGGAAGTACAAAAGCAGCCAGTACCATACAAAAATTTATCCATCATGATTAGTTAAGACAGTGTTTAACTGAAGTGCATCAAATGCTAGAATGGAACAGAAAATGTCAACAAGGTATTATTTTCTCTCAGTATGTGAAAAGAGTAGGAAGAATCCAAAGGAAGTTAAGACAAATAGAAGACAAAACACAGAGATGACCTTTATAAGTTGACAAAAAATGGGGATCTATAGAAGAACCAGATCAAATGTCAAGGAGAGAAGAGTGTAAGGGAAGTTGTTTAATAGATATATCTGCTTTGAAAATTATGTATTATTTAAAAGTCTGGAAGTCTGTTCATGTTTTCCCAAAACAGTTTATTTAAAAGTTGCTTTTTTAAGTTAAAACTGATGTTTGTGAAAGTTCACTCTCTGACTGCTGATGCCCTAAAAAACAATGGTCATTCACAACAGAAAAAACCCTTTCTTTCAAAAAAGGGAAGTCTACACACAACTATTAAGCTTTCATTCACTGAAGGCTCTCAGTATTTAGTATCCTGGTGTCTGTGCTGATGACAGAGATACAGCTTTGTTGTTCACCTTGTGGACTGTCTTTACAGATGGTAATAGTTAAGTTTCAGAATTTCCATGTAACAACAAAATAAGGTTTTATTAACAACATTACTCTGACTTTATTAAAAATTAAACAAATGGGAGAGAGCTGTAGTATCAAAAAGTCCAGCTGCATGTGAAAGAAAATCCCATTATAGAAACTATAATCAAAATTTATTGAGACCCCAATTTCCTTTTGTTATCAACAGGCTTCAGTTTCATTACAATACTACACTTGCGATACTTTGTTTTAACTTTGCACCTTAAAATTTACATTAATAGACATATATTACATCCTGCTGTAAGATTCATGACTTAGCAGTACATGGAGAACACTGTAAGCCTTTCTGCACTGGCAGCTAATACCTGCTCTGCTTATTCCTTCAATCACATCACTTCTTTCGATGCTCCCAGCTATTTGACAGAGGTTTATTCAACACTTAATTACGAAAAGAAATGCTATGTCCCTTAAAAAAACACATTAAAACCAGATCCTGCAAAATTATCATAAAGACTAATGAGTAAAATGTAGCAAGTTTACTAACAAAGTTATTCACAAATAATAGGAAAGACAAGAAACCAATAGCAACTCCCTTCACTTGGTTCTAATTCAGGAAATACCTCTCCTCAGCAAGGCACACAAGTTCATGAATAAATCCCAATAAACTCTATTAAATATCAGCAAATAAGCTTGAATTCTTTCCTGATGCATCCTTCTGATAGCACACTGCATGAAGGCCTCTAAGCTAGGTGGAAACTGGGACAGAAGGCAACAAGCTGTTTCATAGGTCTTACAAACAAATGAGTTCAAACAATCCTTTGTTTCAGCAAAGCACTCAAGCAAGTGCTTAGGTCCCATTGACTCCACTTGAAGTGAAGCTCACAGTTACATGACTTATTCCATCAAGGCCAGCGTGAATACTAAAGAATCATACTCACTCATGTCTCTCATAGCCGAGGGTTTCTCGGATAGACCACGCAACCTGGTAAGGGGAGGTTTGCTCTGAATCCTCCAGCTCTTCTCCACTGTCTTCAGACCAATCCAGCCCTAAGGGAATTGAAAACATGAAAGCTGGATGAAATGTGTATCCACCTCATATAAGTCTCTGAGCAACCTATGGCACAAAAGATGAATGTGTAGTATAGTCAAAAGCAAAATGACATTTGATTAAATCACATAATATTCTCAATTACACAGTAAAGTTTACAGTGACAGTGCCATTACAGTGTACAAATAGCATGCACTGATTTTTGTCAAATATGAGTTTTCCTTTTAAAGTCCTTATTGGCTTCTTTATTCATAAGCAGTGGAAGAAAAATCACCAGCTTCATTACCCACAGAAAAATACTACAGCTTTCAGACGAAACACATGGAATCTTTAGTGACAAGGTAAGAGAGAAGTCCCTGCCACAAAGAACTGACTGCCTGGTAATTTTCAATACTATATGATCTAAATAGGCCACTTTCATTTCTGTTTATATTCTGACCCCTGCTCTGTATCAAAACACAGGGAGAACAGGAAAACTGTAAGACAGAGCAGCATGGACAGAGATAAAGAACATTACAAAAGATGCTCCTCTGCTCAGTCTCTGTAATTGCCTGCCAAATGCATGCATTAGCACAAAAAGAGCACTAAAGGGAGAGATGCAAATACTCCTGCACTTTTACTAACCAGCATGCTTTCACTTAATGATGATGCAGTAGAGTCAACTTACTGTATGCACCAGCAGCCTCACTTAGTCAAGCTAAACACAATCGTTGAACAGGACAGCCAGAAACAGAGTCCAGTAAGTTCTCAGGTGGAACATTTTATCTGGACCTTCATCTTTTGCAGTTTTTTCTACTCTCTCCCCTACACCCACTGGAATTCTTGCCAATTCCTTGCAACAGGTGGGATAAAATCCCATAGCTGCATTTACAAGCTAGCATTATTACTCTTTCACTTCCTTGTGTGCTCCTTGAAAATGGAGCAGCAGTTGAGATACAGTTAAGGGGCACTTTATTTTTGCTTAAAATAAACTAAACGACTACATCTGTGATGATACTAAAGTCAAATGCTTTGAATGTGGGAAATGCATCGGTACTTGGTCACCTACTTTCAGAATTAGACACACAGCTGGAAAAGAATCGTGCGAAGCACCTTCATCATTTAGAAGCAACACTAACAAACCAGAAATATCAGAAACTCTATTTTTCAGGAACTTCAGCATCCTGAAAATTCTATACTTTGTTCCTATTTTTATGATATGCATTTGAACTAAATTAAGACATTTGATAAAATGTCAGAATTATATTTTCAACTCAAATGTTTTTTTACTCTCATGACTTCCATAAAGGAATGAAAAAACAATTTAATGATTGGATAAAGATGTCCACAATTGATACCATGTAACAAATTATTTACCCAGAGTTTAAAAATAAAATCAGAGGTTGCATTGTTTTGCTTCTAATGGGCACTGCAGAAATGAAGGAATAAAATCTAATCCAGATTCAGCGATACTTACACTGAAGACTGCAATTACATTAATATCCAATTACATGGCTCTGATGTAGGTACACATAAAACTGGCAGCATCTTTTTAAAGATTCTGTGCAGTCATCTCTAGTGTTACTCTATCATAAAGACATTCTGAAATTCTCTGAACCAGCACAACTAGTTTTTAATATTAAGGCATACTATGAATAAATAACAAATTTATTTTCCACTCTCACATAATTAATACGTGAATTCCATTACTTTCCAAATAGAAAATGTTCTAACTGCATACACAGTTATGCATCTACATAACTGTACATTTATAGGTCTAATCAGTTTTTGTAACTATGCCTCTTTTAGGAAAATGTATTCTCTTCACCACTTGAGAATGTAAAACATTAAACACAGAAAGTGATCTTTCCAATCTTCCAAAATGCAGGTCACTTTCTAAGCTATTGGGGTCTGTGACACTCAGAAGTGCCTCTGGAGTTGCCATTCCTCAAACGACCTGCATTATATATAGGACCATCAAAGTGGTTTTCTGAAGAACAACATCCTTTGGAGACACGCTATGGGATGCTAATTATCTTCTGAACAAATAGTGAAGCTATCTCATGAGTGCCAAAGGGCAGATCTTAACAGCAAATTAAAAAAAGGTTAATGGAAATAGCAAAAATTACAGATGTTTCAATTAAATAAGACATTATATGAAGAATGTCCAGATTTGTTTGAAGTCTTTTTTTTTTTTTTTTAAACATCATAAATGGCCTTCCTGCTCTAATATCACACACTCACTCCTGTTTCCCTTTTCCCTGTCAGTATTTTACTTGTTAGAACAGTACAACCTAAAACTAAGCAGAAAAGTAAGGTAACTTTGGAGGGTGAGGGAGATAAGAAGGACAGCTAGGTGCATCTAGGTCTGTATTCATAATCAGACAAATAAGCTACAAGGTCAGCTGCCTTTTTAAAGCTTTATAGAGCACTACTACCATAGCAGCAAGTTGGTTGTATTTACTTATATTTTCACAAGCAGCAATTGATTATTACAGTTTCTAGATAATAAGGAGGAGACTATTCCTGCACTGGTATGTGGCCAAGACTCCACCCCTCCAACTACCTTCTGTAACGGTGCTGCCCTCCTGCAGTAGTCTTTTGCTTTTGCTCATCCACATTCTGTACATGAATAGGCCCCATCAAGAAAAATTCTCTTACGCTCCAATTTTCCCAGCCAAGTCAATTGGAAATTTGGATCTGCAGAGAATGACAGGTCAAATCTCCAAGCTTTTATTTGCACTCCTTTTGCAATGTGCACTTGTCACATATCTAACATTCAATCTAACCTTCTCCACTCATGTAGGTACAGCTGGCGCCACCTTTACTACTCAAGTTGCAAACCTTCTATACGATGCCTGTATCATCCAAGCAATGTTTTCTACACTTCAGCTTGATTTCTCAAATGGTTAACAGAACATTAAGAACAACCAACCAAAATGCCATAAACCATATGTGACAGGTCCAGGCATTCCCTTCATAGAGAACAGGGCTAAAGAAAGCTCCAAGAGATTATCTAGTTCAGGGTTACTTTGTAAGGACCACATACAAATGCAGGACACAGGAATACATTCCCCTTTTGTCTTTTGGTTTCAGGTTGAAGAAAAAGAAAAAGGTGGCAGTGCATCTATTATCTACCCACCTAAATGTGGAAACAGATCAGTGTCCAGCTGCTGTTTTCGAGTGCACAGTTTCACCAGTCTCTGTAGCCGGCTCATGCAGGACGAGTGCGGAGAGAAGGCTGTGGCTTTCATGAGGACCCGATCAGTCCTTGGAGGGTCCGTGACAGGAGCCCTAGCAGGTGGCAGGAGAGGCAGAGGTCTCTTGTTAGACAACTGCCGGGCTTGTGCTATAGTGTGTGTGGTGGGTGCCACTCCCTGCATTGGTAGGCTGGTGTTCGGAGGTTGAGGTGACTTGCAGACTACGCCCTGCGGTAGCCCTGTCGGCTTTAACGAAGCTGATGAAGGTGGCAGATGAGAGTGCTGCTGCTGCAGAGGCTGCTGCTGCAAAGGTGCAGGAAGGGGGCTAAAGTGCTCTTGGCGAACTTTTAAAATCTCTGTCTCTCTCTGGCGCTGCCGGTTTTGAGCCAACTTGCTCTGCAACTTTTTCCTCACTGTTGCCCCTTTCTTTAGGTCATCATCTTCCTCATTGAAAGCAAAGGGGTCTTCTAATTCTGCCTCCAGGTAGTGGAGAGGAAGCCTAGCCCCCGGGGGGGAGAGGGACATCCCATCCAGTCCATTGGGCATCTTCAAGGCCAGGGTGGGCACTGTCAGACTGAAAGCCATAGCATCCATCTGATGCCTGACCTTTACCTCCTCTATGGGATCATTCTTTTTCTTCCTCTCCTTTTTCGGTATAAAGCCAAGTACCTGCAGGTGGCTGTTGCAGTACCTTTGGAAAGTAAAAGCAGTCAGTTATTAACTCAACTCTTGTAAGTAAAATCTGAAGGAAACAGACATCACTAAAGGAAAACCCACACACCCCCATCTCATGTGAATATAGATCAAAACACAAGAGGTTTTGTAAGTGTACACAACTGCTTCTAATACAACAGGTAACTGGCGTTCCCAACCTGTAACAGAAAACAAAAACTTACACAAGTGACAATTTGTAATCTTAAAAGTCTCCAGTCATTATTCATAGGAGATTCACACACAATCATTCAAAATATTTACTCTCTAATAGGGTAAATACTCACAAAACAAAGTGAACAAAACAAATGGACTGTCTGATACATAAACCAGTAAGAACTCAAGCCATTAACTCTGGTCATTTCAAAAGCTCCTAAGAAGAAGTACATTGAAGACCACTTCCTTTCATTTGGCTGTTCTTTCACTGGAAGTAATTAAGATTTTCATCAACACACACATTATTATTATGAATTCCTCTGTAGTAGGGAGCAGTTTCTTATATGGACAATCTCACTTGAGATACCTGCTGAGAAGGGTCACTATTTGCACTTAATGAACAAGTAGCATAAATATTTAAATTCTGTTTTAGTAGTTTAACATGATGAATTTTGTGGCCAGAGGATTAGCTGAACGCTCTTCAAACAAAAATCTAGTTTAAAAGAAATATTTTGCTGCTAGAAAATGTTTACACAATGCCAGGAATATGTATACATACAATCCACAAACATGGATTTTAAGCTCTTTAATATAAGAAAAGCTTTTAAAGTCATGTTATTTAAAAGAGAAAAAAAAAAAGGAAGAAAAGTCGTTAAAAGTTTGTTATGAAAATTAAAAGAAGAGCTACAATTTATGGCCACAGACAACATGTTAAGTACTAAACAACTAATTTTTGTCTGATTAAAACAAGCAGGTGATAGAAATGTAAGAACCATGATCTGATCCTGTTTCACACAGGCAGGCCCTCCTGTCTCTGTAGAACGCCACCAGCAATCAGACTTCTGCCCTTGCAGGATCCCATCTACAACCTGCAGCTTATAGATGAAAACAAAGATATGAGGAAAGAGTGACGTCTACTTCAAGACATTTATGGACAAGACAAGGAAATACCCATTAGGGTGTTTAAAATCTGATCAGTATGAATCTGAGAAAAGTAGGTTTTGTTGAACAAATAGGGTAAAAGGAAACTATTCCTGGTCTTCATGGAGGAAAAAATAGCAGAAAAACCCAAACCAAATCCCAAAAAAGGTTTACACTTCAGTTTCACGACTTTCAACTTGTTGACCCACCCCTAAAGAAGCAACGTGTGAACTGCTTCTAAAAGGGTCCATAAAAGGTAAAAAAGAAAAAGCAAATTCATATATGCTCCTTAATGATCTCCATATATGTAGTTTCTCAAGGGATCCATATCCATAACAATTCACAAATCAGAACAGGCTGAAAAGTACTGCTACTTATTACTAAATAATTTATTTATTACATTAAGTTGTAAGCAATAAATAAATCTAGATGAGGCAAGCTGAAAGCCAGCAATGTGTGGAGTCCTTATTAGAATACACTGGAATACTGTAAATTCATAGTGAGAGATGTACTTCTAAAAATAAAATTATATAATGAGGGTTCAATAAAGCCTTCCTTATAGTCAACAGCACTATTCCTATAATTAAAATTAAGCACTTTTAAAATATTTTGTTTGAAAAAGATTGAGATCAGTTACAATTGCACTTTTAGTATGACAGAAAAGAAAACAACAAACAGACAAAATAACTACAAGGGAACTTTTCTGCCCTCTTAATCCAATAAAAAGAGATTTTTTTCTCTATGTGAATGCTTCCCTCATACTCTTCAGAACTTAAATATTGCCACCTTGTGCTTGTGCTGATGTGAGGAGGTAAAACTGGCTAGTCTGTTTTCATTGCGAAAAACAAAGAGAAAGCAAAAAATAGGAAAGGTGAATAAACCTATGAAAAGGTAATGAGCTTGCTAACATTCTCTGAGTTTTAGGCTATTAAGGGTTCTGCTTGTTCATTTAACTCTAACATAATCATTTTTGTATCGCTTTGGCTCTTACAGCTGACCATAATGCATCACTGAAAGCCAACTGTATCTTACACAGGCATCATCTCTGGACACAAACTCATAGATGCCAGGCTACAACATAACGAAAATATAGATCACGTGCATTTGCAGACTCCAGTATGCATGGACTTGGCTCTCTGCTACAGGTTCTTGTCAATCAACTCCCTGCCTTCTGGCATAACTGAGGCTGATACACCTTAGACTAAAAGGAGCAAGAAGAAACTGGGAAGAGCCCTTAAGTCTTCTCTGGGTAGAGAAGGCTACACACAGGCAGTTTGGCTAGGCACAATTTATTAGCACCAACTCAACCTTGGCCTTGTCAGGCTCTAGCTAGTCCCACGCAGAGCCAGGCGGGCATGAACACCCACTTCCCCATCCTTCAGGTTCCAAGATGGGCTTTTAGTTGGAGCTGGCCCAAACTGGCTCTGACTCTACACAGTGCTGCAGAGCACAGCGCAGACATTAACTGACTCTGCTGGAAGCAGTCTATTACCAGCTGAGTTAAGACAAAAAACTCTTTGGATCAGATGTAATGCCAGGGAAGGAGTTAGTAGTTCATGCTGCATGGAAGACAGATTACTGGGAAGACTGGAATAATGCCTGCAAGTGGCACAGTCCCTTTCACATCGCTCTGAGCATGACCCCGATTAGGGTGAAGCTGGCCCTACAAGAGCCAATTCTGATGTGCCTGTCTTGGTGGCTCAATCTGGCACTTCTATAACCTCCTGTGAGTTAGTCTCGGCTAACAGTATCACATTGATACCTAATAAAATTTTTCCCTCTCTTCCTTACGTAGTGCCAAAGGCGCTTACTCTGTGCAGGTGAGGTCGAATGCAGTCAGCACACATGGTAAGAGCAGTGGGTTGACAGCCATTAAAACTATTGTAACATGAAGCACACAAAAGGTGATGGGTTCTGAAGGCTTTAGCTGCACAGTTTCCCACGTCACTGGGAGGGCAAGAATCCAGACAGTGAGGTTTTCTACCTACAACTGCATTCTGCTTCCCAGTATGTCCCAGACTGGTATCAAATTCTGTCACTTATTTAAAGGAAGATTCAAATAAACTGGTGAGCACCTCGCATACTAACAAAATATTTAAAGATTCTCTTGAAAGAGAATGTAGAGATAAAATGGTGTTTAACCCAGCTGAATTGTAATATCCCTACACTTAAAAATTACGTTGAACTGCATTATCTATGTGTGTATTTGGGTAAGAAAGAATTAGGAGACATGTATTCAGAGGAAATACAGATACAAAACTCATGTCTGTATCAACCCATCCATATTCTTTAAAAAACCAAGATACTGAATAGAGAAACTAGACTTCAAATAAGGCAATGAAGTCATGCACTATTAATAGATTTAATTTGTAAAATGTTAATGGTTAATAAGAAATCTAATAATATGGCAGCATATTAAACATCTTTGTGGCTGGTAGCATCTCATCTGTCTGGGGTCAAGTGATAACTTTTTAAAATTATCTATGGACAGACTACAAAGCTTTTGGCACATAATGCATGCACCCTGTTAAGACATTTTACTTTTTATAATCTTTAAAAGTATATAAGAAGATAGCTGTCAGAGCATCATACAGCCTGCTTCTGATCATGTATAGTTACATGTCTAAAACTGTGACAAAATGACCATCTGACAGTAATTTTGTACACAGAAAATTAAAAGCTAGAAGTGAAGAACTCAGACATAGCAAACATCTTTATATCGAAAGGAGTGTGAAAAAAGTCTCCTAAGAAACAGATACAGGTTTGACTGCCAAAAAAAAAAAAAATCTAGAGCAGGCACAGTCTTATCACTAGCATTCATTAAATTGTATTGTTAAAATTAAACTCTGCCCTGAGAAGCAGTCTTTTAAAATATTCTAACTATCACATCCTCTCATTTGAAATTAAAAGTTTATTTTCTCCTTCAGACACCTGCTGTCCTCTTCAAGTACTGTAATGTGACACTCGACATGCAATTGAATTATTCTAATATAACATACACCAGATGTCATGACCACACTTCACTTTAACTTGAGAAAAATCAAAAAGAACAAAGTGCGAACTCAATTCAAGGTGTAAAGAAAAATCTCAAATTCCATGGGAACATGAAACCTAAAAAAAGTGTCATGAAGTACTATTATTTCTATTGTTTTTAAGTATGACCTCTGGTAAACAGCAACTCTGGCTCAGTCAGCTCTTGCATCTGAAATTACAGCATACCATTTGTGCAAGCAATTTCCACCATCGTTTCTGCAAGCTTATTTCCAAAGAGCCTCAATTGTACAGTAGCAAAGAAACAGTCACAGACTGTCAAATTACAGCTTAAAGTTATTCATCTTGTGCCATTTGAGCATTTGCCCTACAGCTTTTGACAAACATTCATGTTTTTTTCTCACTTCATCAGTCTCCTCAACTGAAATGGCAGGTGAAGTGCAAGTTAATTTAGAGCACAGTCCAACTGTTGTTTCAGACAAGAGAGGGAGCTGTGAGCTGAGAAGGAAGTTATATGTAGGGCACAGTGGGAACACTGCTAATAATGCAAAAGGTTAGTGAATGGCAGCTAATAATGTGAAAGGTCAGTGAATAGTGGTTTGATTCTTTTTTGGCATAGTTTATATTTTAGTTTAAAAAAACCGTTTCTAACAGACCAAGCCTCACATAGTTAACACACACATTAATTAAATACTGTGTTACTGGCAAAACCTGCAACAATGACTCTGAAAAATTAAAGTCATATATACCTGGCAGCCAAGGTAAGACGAATTCTGCTACTGCAGTCCAAGCAACACCAATGAGACTGGTGTTCAGGAAGTCTTAAAGGAGCAAGGAAGAATGTCCTTGTGGTTACAATATGGGCTGCAATTCAGGAAATCTGGTTTGAATTCCCAGCTCTCCAAAAACTTCAAGTACTATCTCTTGCAAGGCATTTAATAGCTGGGCACCTTAGGCATCTTCATTTGGGCAGGGAAGCGGGAGAGGAAGGGGGGAAGCAAAGAAGAAAGGAAGTGGAGAGCACTTTACCAGCTGGCTCATCTGTTATCAAGTAATAATTATTTTATTCCAGTAATACAACACTACGGATCAGTACCAAATCACAAACACTGAACTGTAAATCTGAATTCGTCCCTGTGTCACTGCTCCCTAAGCCCAGACGGTATGCGTTTTCAGCTGTTTGTCCTGAAGAAGCAGATGGAAGTGTGCTTTTGGCACAGCTGGCCAAACAAGCAGGCATCTTTAAGAGCATGTACTGTAAGCAACAAAACAAGTTAATTAGAACAGCAGGTATTGTGTAGCAGGTTTGATCCACAGTTTATAGGGAATTTGAGAAAAGCAATGAACTCTCCTGAAAACTTCCTTGGGAGTAAGTTACTGCCCCCTGTCTGAGTAATCAGCTCCTACAGAAAATAAAATAAAGTTTACCGGTCTTAAAACAAAACCTTCAAAGGAACATCCTGGAATTCAATCCACTCAGGCCAGTTCCTCCCTCATCCTGAAAACAGCCAGCATCTTAAAAGAAAACTCATGCCTATGTCCCAGCCACTTCCCACTTTGCAGATGGGTAACCACAACTCACCTACGGTCCTCAGATTTGGGGATGGGGTTGGTGCAGCGTTGGCTGTTATACTTGGCCACATATTCACATTGCTTGAAGGGGGCAGTCTTGTCCTCCAGAACGTGTCTGATACAGAAGGCGTAGCCGTTAAGTCGCCTCTGCTTGCACAGTTTGGGGCTATATGAGCACAAGGGCTTATTGTCAACCTCAGAGAAGTGTATGTGTTTGCCTTCATACATCACGTGACTCTATTCCTTGTGAACATCAGCTGAAAGAACCAAAATATTAAGACAAATCACTTAAGGAAAAAAACAAATGCATTCAGTTCTAGATTGTGTGTTTCATTTTGGCAGGGAAGAGACCCCAAAACAATACCTGATTTTAAATCTTCTGTACCATATCAATGTTAAGAGAGAGCCCCAAGGACACCACTATCCTGGAATGATGATGAATCAAGATGAAGCAGATTGTCTAAGGAAAATATCACAAAGGTCAAAGTCAGTCAGAATAAAATAGATATTATTACTGCTTAATAATCAAGTGGCCAGCTGCAGTCACTAAACCTGTGGTTCAGCTAGCATCCAATAAGCCAAATCCACTAGCACAGTAAGCTTTCAATCAGTAGTCACAGATCTTTGAAAACTGTGAAAGGCAATTATTGGGGGGAAAAAAATTCTACTGCCACCACACTTGAACCTGCTAAACAAAACTCCACTCATCTACCAGAAACTGATTAGGAGCTACAAGTTGAAAAGGTTAAGTGTCAGATTAGATCACTTGCTTTCAGGAATCAAGCTGAATGATGATTAACCCATTTGATTGCAGAGGTTTTGCTTCAAGTATCTTTGCTTACAGAAAGGCTGGCAACTACCCTTACTCTGCAAAATTTTAATTTCATCAGGCAGCGCAAGTTCTGTACCACACCCGATGAATAGTCTTTAGATCTTGTAGCTGCCCACAGCTTCTACAAGCATCAATATGCAGTCCTTCCTAAGGTCATTATGGTTCTTCAGAGCTTTTCCTACCTCATTGTATTTATTTTAGGTAAATGTGGGCATTAATAACGTCAGAGGCAGTATTCCCATGGATGCCAGGAGGGCCAAAATGTCATTTCAGCAAGAGGCTGGGGTTTTTTCCCCTCCCTAAAATAGACTCCTACAGTGCAAGTCCAAGCAATCCTAAAGTACTTTTTAATTTCTCAACACTATGGAGTCTTTGGAAATCACCTTTAAAAAAAAAACAAACGAACAAACCACAAAAAAACAAACAAAAATGAACAAACAAACAAACAACCCACCCCGAAGTAGCTTCAAATCAAATTAACAGTACACATATTCTGCAGCTACTCTGCTACACTTAGCTTAGCCTGCAAAAGGCAGCTTTTATTCAGAAAGGCTATCCTGAAGCACTGGAATAAAACTCTTTTGAATACGGTAGATTCAGTACTCAGTTCAGTTTCGTATGTGTTATATACTAAGCAAAGGAATGTACATGGAGGTGATATTCAGGAAATATATAACAAATTAGAGGCATGCGACCAATGTGCACATTACCACCTCAATCAACTTACTTGTTCCCAAAGCCACAAATGACAAGAACACCATTGCAAGGAGGAAGCCTATGCAGACTTTGCAGGAAAGATGCAGTTTCCTCTTGTGAAGGTAAAAGCCTTCACTTTCCACTGTATGAAAGCACCTTGAGAAAATGACAAGCACTATGGCACTGGGGGTATCTAGAAAAGCAGTTTTAAGTCACTAGGACAAAACAAAACACCCTATCACACCTCTAACAGTAAACTGCATAAACCAGGCCTTTCATTAACTGTACAAGCAGAAGGACAGATGATCACTCAAAATTTAAAAACACACTTGAAATTCTTGAAAGAGTTGCACATGCACACGTGCAACATACACAGCATACAGAATGGAGACGCGCTACAAAATATAACTAGCACAAGTGACCTGATTAATCATTTGACAATAATAAGAATCGTTTTGCATTTCCTGTTCATATACATAGTTCCCTTTCCATGGACACATGCAAGTGCAGAACCCCAGGGGCAGGGGTCTCATGCTTTATTTACACCGAATAGTCACAACACAAGCACAGACACCTAATCCAGTTCCATTCACCTTTCCCAACTTCTCTCAATGCATGGAAGCTCATGAAAGTCCAGAGCACACACTATATATATATATATATATATATATATTTGAAACCAATCACTGGAGTATGACCCTTCATAACACACCAGTCTTAAGAACAAAAAAGTGCATTGTTGGCTGTGCCCTTCAAAAACAGAGAATGGGAAGTGGGAACTCTCTCTTCTTTAGCATGTTAAGAACCAAACAATCCTTTCAGGCACCTTTGTCAAGGCGGATACTAACAACACACTTCAGTATTATCCAGCAACAACGTGAAAGAAAAACATAAATCCCATGGTGACGTGCCCAATACAGGAGTTGTGATCGGGGTTTGGGTCCCATATGTTTGAGAGACAGCCTCCCTCATTACTATGGCAGCAAAAGTAATCAAATGAGTCTTAACTAATTGCATCTCTAACACAACACAGCTGACATAAAGCCTTTTGCTCCAGAGTTTGCTTCTCAACAGTTAACCAAAGCTTGTATTTGGTGGCATACTGGACAGGATGAAAACCTTGAAAGAACAAGTGCATCTTGCAGCTGGGGTGACTCACATGCTGCTCTCTATTTCTTTCTATTTACCACATTCTTTTAAGCTACTACTATCACGCTTTGCAGAGTTTTTGATGGATCAATGACCTTCTCCTCTTTTGCACAACCCAACAACATTTCTTTTTGGAAGGTTATCAAGCAACAGACCAAAGAAAAAGAGTTCCTCAGAATGGTTCCAAAGTAAACAGTAAGAAATTCATACCTGGTGTGCCTCTGTTAAGCTTCTGTAAAGAAACTGCTCCACAGTTCCCAGCCACTATAATCCTGGATTTATTCTTGTGCCCCAGTCTTATTTTTGGATTTAACTCATAATTAAGTCTTATTTTTGCATTTAACTTGACTGTGTCAAGACAGGCACAGTATTTTACTTCTCACTTGTCTGAAAGATACAGGGCACAAGTACAATGCCATATGAAACATTTAAGAAAAAATACTGACAATAATCCTTAGGGAATGTTGGGGTCTATATATACACTAAGAGAAGCTCATGCAAATATAACCATGATAAGAATCAATTAGTGCAACTACAGTGCAACAAGCTAAAAGAAAGCTAAAATACCTAGCAGTTAATGTTATATTAAAAAAAAAGTACAGCAACTCTCTCAAACTTGCAATTATATCTTTGTTGGTAGATTCCTACACAGACTCCCTGAAAGACAGTGGCACTATGTGGATATACTGCCAAGATCAGAGACTGAAGTTGTACTCAATCTAAAAAGAGCTTTTTCTTTTTACATCCATAGCATACCAGATATTTTGTGTATATATATATATGCATAAATAACAAAGACTTTTAAATCTATTGAGTCTGGTTTAATCTGATGCAGTATTTTATTTTGAACAAAATATACAGGAGTTCTTAACAGAGCTTTTTGCTGCTACATAAAAAGTAGCACAAGCATGGAATAGGCACATGTTGCTTAACAGAAGAGAACTGAAACTACATGTAGCTAAATAGTGGGTGGGGGAGAAATTATTTTTGTCCCACAGGATTCAGTAAGAGATGACGGAAACATGGACTTCCCCTGGAAAAATCAAATGCTTAAGCAGCTGTGCGAAAATATCAGGGTACAAAACTTTCTGGAAGCTGTTTTGGGTTTTGCATTTATACTCTATATTGAAGCTATAGAAAGGTTTAACAGAAACATAATTTATGCCTGCATATGCTCAAACTAGTTTTAGCCACAACCCATGAATGAGAAACCAGAGGCTGCTTCTTGAGGAACCTAGATTTTCCTTAAAACAACTGCTTCTAAACAAAAGATTTTGCACTAATCAGAAGCAATGAGGCAAAGAACAGAAGAGAATCCAGAAATGTGTGCCATTGCCAAACGATGTAAGAGATGACTGAGGTTTAAAAAATCATGGTAGGGGATAAGGTGAATATAGAACGGTCATATACCATATCACACAATATTAGAACTAGGGGTATTTCACGAAGCTAGTAGGAGATTGTCCAAACACATATTAAAGAAGTACTTCTTCATTTTTACTACTCACAGGTAGTAAACTTGCTGTCACAGGAGGCTATGGAAGCAGAGAGTATCATCACATTCAAAAAGACAATAGAAAAGTTCACAGACAATGGGGACATAAGTGATGTACCTGCTAGCATGCCTAATTTAACAAATATGGTGGAGGAGTAAGAGAATAAAACCCTAAAAGGTGGCTGGGATTTCATGCTCTTCCTAAATAGCATCACTTACTCTTGCTGCCCAAGACAGAACACTAGGTTGGACCGACCGCTGATCTCACCCAGCAGGGTATTTCTTACATTCTTATGAGGTTACCATTAACATTTGTAATTTGATAGTATATTCATTTCTCCCCTTCTCCCATTTTTTATTCCTGAGCAGTTGACTGGAAGAAAATCTCCCTCTGGCAAGAACCCTGTCTGGACAGTAAAGAGCAACAAACTTAGCATCCCAGCAAGGCTTTATAGCAAGGACAGGCAGGACACAGAATAAAGCCACGTTCTGCGACACCACTTAGAGCACAGCTACTCGTCCTGCTGAGTGCAGCCACTGGTGGTCCGTAAGACAACAGGTGGCAGTTTGTAAAGTGACTGTAAAAAGAGAAAGGAAAGACTTAAATACACACAGGTACACACCTGTGCAACTGTCAGTACCTGCTGTCGGGCATAGGAAGAAGCCAGCTCCCAGCCGCTTTTAGAACTGGCAAGCAGGCATCATCAGCTTCCTTGCTGCACTCCTGAGCTCCAAGACAACAAAGCTGTAGCTCTGCACTCCACAGACCCTCTCCCAAAACAGTTAAACAGTCCTTCAGAGAGGCTGGGAAACGGTGTAGCAACAAACTTTGCAGGGCAATCTTTTTTAGACCATACTGAGTATCACCATGAGGTTATACAGAAATCTGGTAGCTCACATCATCTGTAGTCTACAGAGAAGTTAATGGCCTAGTCACTATTACAAAGCCCAAAGCACTATAGCTCCAAAACTCAATCAGTAGTTTTGAGAAGACACCATGCTGAAAACATTAGAATACTTCAAATCACGTGGGTTGGATACATTCTTAAATGTATTCTCAGAACTTGACATTCTACATACATAAGACCCTTTTAAGCAATGGAATCCCCAAATGCATTGTAAATTGCAAGGCAATTATATGTCAGTGGTTAAAAGATGTATAATTAAGAGGACTGAGCTCAGAGCTTCACACATTGCATCCAAACAAAAGCCATGAACTGCGTTGTTTTGCCTTTGCTAATACTAGTGCAGATTTCATGTTAAATCACTTGGTGTGTTCATGACATCTCGAAGCCAAGGTACAACCATCTACATAGGCTTCCGAAACCATCGGCTTGGGGCCAGAAGTGGAACACGGATTTTCAACAACCTCAACTTTTCCACAAATACAAATGGCATAAATAGTAGTTTTGTTGATTCCTCAACTTGACCAAGAAAGAACAGTTCCCTGCATTACCACTGTCTGACCCTTTTGGTGAGACTAACAGTAAGCACACAGATTTTAAGATGTTTGGGCAACATGGAATTTCATTCACTCAGAGGTGAATAGAGACCATAAAAATCATTGTAAAAAGACAAGTATTTAAAGCTACCTCATAGTAAAACCATTCTGACAGTATGAGTAAAAACTGTACTATTAGAGAGAAAGCAAAAACATGCCTTTTTTCCATTTCATGCCAACAGACTTCAGGCAACTAGTACCTCTCTGTGAAGTGCTCTGTTGTATCAAGAGAAGCTGCACCACATCAAATTGTGGTCAACATCAACACCACAAAGTTGTAACTTCTGTCCCCATTCTGCGATCTAACCATACCTTTGGCTTAGTTCTGATCATTTAACAGCTCAATTCTCTACTACGCTCAGCTACCAAACCAAGCCTGCTGTAATTCTTGAAACAAGAGTCTTTTTGTTAGTGAAAACACCAAAATTGAGACAGAAAACACTGGGAAGCAAGTGAAGTCAACTACGAGTTCCTGTAGGGAACACTTCTATTAACTAGAGTACAATCCTTACTCAAGAAGACCTCTGAAGAGCCCTGCACAAAGTCAAGGTACTGCACACACATGCAAGCACCCTGACATATCAAGGCACTTAGCATGTTAAAATCTTACTCGACACCTGGAATCATAATTTGGGCTACTTCTTTTCATATGTAAAAACCTACCTAGGAAGATAGAAGCAGCAACATTGTCCTCATTCTTCCTTGTTAGAAACCTACTACTTCAACTCTGCAAAAAAGCAGTTTACAGTGCATAAAGATGTCCAATCTATTGACAGAAAAGCAGCACTATATTTTAGGCAATACTGGTAATAAGGTTATGCTTCAGAATATAATGTAATGAATATAGAATTAAATTTAAGTATTATTCCTAATAATAATAATAATCATAATAATGACCAGAGAACTTACAGACTTGTAACAAGTTTCAATCAACAACAGAAAACATAACCAAGATGAGGGAAAATAACTTTTTGTTTCAAAACTGAACAGGTTCTTCTTTTTGTTTTCTTACACAAAAAGAACTTAAGCAGGAATTTTAATTTCAGCTGATTCACTCATCTGATAATTAGTACCTTAATGAAAACATTACAAAGACAGCCCAAAGCCTAAAAAACAACACATATTTAAGACTCTAGGAATTTCAGAAACTTCATAGGATTTCTAAAGAGAAAAGATGTTTAGTAGGTAAATTCATAACTGTTGCTAACAGCACATTCCTAAAGATTTCAAAAAAATAATTTCCTAAACATGGCTCATCTTGACCTAAGGTTCAAGACAGGCTCCATATCTTTGGAAGTCTTTTGAAGACGGATTTCTCTATTTCAGCAGAAGGTCTCAGGCCCCAGTCCTGTAATCACATCCTCACAGGCAGAGTCTCATGCTTGCACAGAAGCACACTTACTTCAATGTAGCTACAAACAGGCCAGGCTTTGCCAGGGTGAGCCAGGCTGCCGAAAGCTGGCCTTCAGATGCAGCAACAAATGGAACATTTAGGCCATTGCAACATCACAGAAACGCAGCTTAAAACATTATCTCAAAATATCAAAGCCATAATCCTGAGAGAAAGCAGAGACTAAACATACCACAGCATACCTTGCATCTGTACTTGAACAAAGAAAAGGCTGTAAGTCCAAGTCTTTTATTTATTCAAATAACAGATAACCTGCACTTGCATATGAGGTTAAACAAAATATCTTAAGTCTTATTTTTAGTCCCAATACTGCAAAGACAAACAAGCTTATTTTCACACAATACAGCAGTATCATTCTTGATTCAGTAGGAATACTCAATAAATAAAATAAAGCAGTAGAGCTCCTCACAGGGCAGCCTTTTAGCAGTTTTAAGCTATCAAAGTTTCAATTTGATATTACAATAAATTTGTACCTCCTGAGGATCTACCATACTGTGAGAACATGGTACATGCAACTCCACGGGACCAGGCCCTATGTACAAATTCATTCACTCGTCATAAAAATATTGAACCATCAAAATAACTCCCACTAAGGAAATTTTGGGTTGCTTTCTGTAGCTAATTTAGCTTTACAATTAATAAAACTTGTCTGACGAATGTATGCGTTACAAACAATCCACATAAAAGGCTGAAGATGGCTGCAAAAATGTCACCAGGTTGTAAGTGACAGCTCCACACAAAACACAAGCGCTCCAGTTCAGCCGCCAGCAGCGGTGCCCAGCGGGTACGGCCTCAGCGTGAGACACGGCCAGGACAGGGGTGCCCATAAGAGAGGGAGCTCGACTACGGGGGAACAATGCGTCGCCCTAAATTTGGCAATTTTAAGCCTACCGATCCTCAAAAATGGAGAACAGCCTCAAAATAAACCTTCATCACAGGTTGTTAAGTAACAAAGTTAGAACTAGCTATAGGTCTACATATTTTAATCAGGTGGTATAAGATAAGGCTTTAAGGTAAGCGTTAACTGTCATTTCCAAAATTCGTGTGAGGTTACCTGCGCAAACATTTTGAGCTAAGAGACACGTTAAGGGACACGACCGAACCGAGACCCCTCCCGCGCCAGGAACCCAGCCCTTTCACCTGTGCGGGGTGAAGCGCCTCGCTGGGTTTCCCAGTGGACTCACTTCACAACTACCAGACGTTGTTTTCCCTGAAAAAAAGGATCCTTTCATTTTCAGTCCCGGGGGGCAGCTGCACCTCACAGGGACCCCCCCTTCCCCAGCGGCACCCCGGCCGGTGCGGACAGCCGGGGGTCCCCCAGCGGGGACACGAGAGGGGGCCAGGGCCCGAGCCCAGCCGGAGCAGGGGCTGCTGAGGCGACCCCTTCCCGGGGCTACAGGGCCAGCGGGCTGTCGCCGCTGTCGCCGGGTGGCCCTGGGACAGAGGGGGC
>JAVJGI010000064.1:14434760-14454547 GCA_035590275.1 Ibycter americanus | reverse complement strand
ACCGTCTCACCCCCCTTCGGCGCTCCCCTCGGCGCCCGAAGACCTCAAAACGCGCCCCGGCTCCCCTCACCCCCCGCTGCGGCCTACGCCGCCCCAGCCGATCCCCGGCCTCGCGTAGCCCGCCTCCCCGCCCGCCCTGCACCCTTCGCACCGCCTGCCGCGCTACGCGAGCCCGGGGATTGAGGCCGGGCCTGGCTTACCTTTCCAGCTGCTTTTTTTTTCTCCTCTCTCTCCTCTCCCCCCTTTCCCTCTGTTGGGCTGACAGATCAGAGTTTCCTCCCCAGCAGAGGGACTGGGAATGGGCTCGGGCTCTGTGCTGAGGAGCTGCTGCCCCCCTGGCTCTGAGAAGATCCTGCTTTTTGTGGGGAGGAAGCTTTGGGGGCTCTTTATTATTTTAAAACTACAAAGTGCTCAGAGGGTAGGTGATTATTAAGGGGAATCCCTGAATATATTCTCCAGCAAAGAAGGCAGGGCTGCTGGGGCTGCTCAAGAAGAGAGCCAGCAGCCTCCTACAGCACCACTACAGGCACTGAGAGGACATAACATCAGAGAGCGGCTCCTCTGCCCTCCAAAACAACAACTTTCCTACCATCTTGGAGGTAGTAGAGAGGGAGAGAGGGAGGGGGAAAAAAAGTACAGAAGGTTTTTATAAAGTGTCAATTTGGGGGAGGGAGCCAAATGGCCAAAACCAAATTTTTTTATAATTTTGGGGACTTTTTATTTTAAATAAAAATAAAATATAAAGGCATGTGGACGAAGAAGTATTTTCTTTATAACCTATTAAGATCAGCTTTCTGGAAAAAAAAAAAATTGAAAGGAGGTATGGTAAAAAATGTATTTTTAGTAACTTCGGTTTTCTGTAAAAATTAAAAATTTGTAATTTTTTCCTGTAATTTATAAAGTTAATAACTTTTTTGTCATTCTGTGATATTTCTAAAAATTAGTGTGCAATTGTGAAAGTTAGTGTAACTTTTTTTTGGTACTCGTATTCTCAGCAGAACAGCTGAGATTGATGTGGGATAGCTTCGTGTAACTGCACCATGAAGTCTTCCTCTCTTTCAAGGGTAAATAAAACTGAATGTACAGGTAGGAAAAAACAGCTGTTATTTAATTTAAATTTTTTTCCTAAAGTAGGCCATATATAGAAGGTATGGGGGGATTAATGCAAGTGAGTGGAACCTGTGATATATGTATCTGAGAAATTCTGCTAATCTGTCATAAATTTAGCATTGTCTGTCCTTCAGGATGGGATGTGAAAAAATAAAGCGCGCAGCGAGAAATTTGGAGGCAATAGTTGAGCTCTGTTTTAATGTTTTCAAAGCACCTTGCAGCCTTTTAAAATCTGTTTTGGTTCTTTCTTTGGTTCAAGTTACTCGTTTGATTTGGGGGCTTTGTGCCTGATATTTATGAATACTATTATTCCTGACTTCTTTACAGAGTTGAGAGATGCTATAAGTTTATACTACAGTATCTTGTAAAGTAAAATAGTAACTGTGTTTTTCTTTATTGCAGACGTTTTTATTAGATTGTAAAAAGTGTATGAAATGCTGTCAAAACAATACAAGATGCTACGGTGTATCTATAGGTGAAGACACTGATGACTGTATTCAGCAGACCTATGATAATGTTTCTTGTGATAGGATTATGCACAGCACTGTTTAGAGATGAACTGCAAAGATGCCTTTTTATTTGTGCTGAAGAAAGAGGAAATAATTAGGAAACTAATGAGCTATATCTTAAAAAAAATGTATTTAAGTTTTTTCCATTGTAAAAATTATTCAGGTGGTATAGGCGAATTGAACTGCAGTCAGACTAAGGTCATATGAATGAAGGTATTGAATTACTTAGTATCTTATCAACCTCTCCCCTACCTCTGCCAAATCTGAAATACATTGTTGTAGCTCAGTTACTGTAATCTTTAAAAAAAAAAAAAATAGTTCCTGAATTTAGATACATTCCCTTTTCAAAACATAATTTGTGAGTTTGCCTAGCTAGTATAGTGAGCGTAGTTTGTATGTTTATAGTGAGGTTTTAATGTAGATAAATTAGTTTGAATTAAAGTACAATTAAAAGTCAGCTGGTCTTTGTGTCAAACTGTGTATTTTCTGTTCAGCAGGAGTTTTTTTTTAAATTATAGTTAGTCTGCCTAGCACATTTTAATAATTCTGTGTGTTGCATTCTATGGAGTTACTGCATAGGAGCTGTTTTTCTGTATCAGATTATTAATGCATTAAATGCATTATTCTGCTCTGACATTAGAAAAACAAAAAATAATCAAATATATTGCTTCTATGAAATTTTTTTAAAGATTTTCTATTTTGTATAGAAGTAGTGTGATAATTAGGGTACTTCATAATCTTACCATTCGTTATTGTGTGCTTTGGAGCATGAAGTATAATGATTCTTTTTGTAAGATCTTTAAACAACAACAACTTTTCTATTCTGTATCTAAAGTTCATTACAGGAATGACAAGGATTACAAATGTTGGTCATATATGGGATGATTAAAAAGAAAAAAATTTTGAAATATTACGAATAAATTCTCTCAGTGAATTTAGAAATTCAACAAATGCAGGATAAATTAATATTTCCTTTTCTTTTATTCTAAATAAATGAAGGACCAAATTCTTAGACCCCAGTTTTGCAAGTGCTTGCAGGCCTGATTAATAATTCAGAAGTGTTTGAAGTATCATTCAATACTTGCTTGCATAAAACTCTTACCAAGTCTGTAGGGTTTTGCTAGAGCACCAAATTCAAGTTTCTCCACTAAGTGATTTCTTCTAGCTAGCGTTATTTTAAACAAGAGAATTGCTACTTTTAACTGTAATTTGGTAGTTCAGTATAATTCAACTATAATTCAAGTTAGTTCTCTTTATTGCACTATTAAGACATAATTTTTAGGGTTTCAGGAAGAGAGGCATGCCATGAACAACTGGTCTATACTGAGTCTGTGGTACTCTTGAGAGTATCTGTACAGCACGCTGAGGGGTATCTTGGTGTTTTTTTTTTAAATGGGATGCAGATGATACAATACGTTAGAGAAATGGCTATGAAAGCACTTGAGAACCTGAACACAGAAACAATATTAAACCCTTTCTTTGGCTTATGTGCTTGACTTCGCAGATACTGACTTTAATCGGATTACTTGCATGCCTAAATTTAAACATGCATCATAGTAGCATTACACATTTTGGTGACATCCTGAGATCTATTTGATGTGTGTTAATTGCAAAGCCAGAAGCTTAATGCTAAGGGAAAGGAGAAACGTTTTGAATCTAGGTTGGAATAGGAAAACTGAAATGGGGTATTTTTTAGTGTCTTGTACCAGAAAAAGTTTCATCTTTTTAAGGAGGACAAAGTAAAGAGGAAAAAGTCACTAGATTTTAGTTACATGGACTACTGTGTAATCATTCAACAGAGAAATTGAAATCTATACATTATGGATGGAGGAATTTATTTAACAAAACTTTATTTACCTGAGAGGATTAAAAGGATTTGCTTTTCAGTAACTTACTAAAAATTGCAAATATTATTTCGCTTTGCTGACAACAAGATGTTACACATTAACACCTTAAAAGGAGCACAACACCCTAAAGGAGCAAAGTCTGCTAGCTTTAGTATGGCAGAATTAAAAGAAGGTATAAAACCAGATTTATATTTTTTTTTCTTTATGGACAAGACTTTTCTCTTAAGTTGGGAGATGCATCATTTTGATAGAGTAGAGCAGTGCTCTGAAATTATGTTGGAGAACAAACTGGACTCTGAGACTCTTGTACAAGGATGGTGTGTAAACCCAAAGCAAGAAACATCCCCTGCACAACATGAGAAATTGTGTTCTGGAAGTTCTATTTCTTCATTACAGAATAGATCTGTCTGCCTTGACTTTAAAGTGGCCGCATCGCTGGACCAACTGCTCCAGCCAGTAAATGTATTGTACGCTTGAGCACAGAGTGGTCAAAGAACATTAATGTTCCCTAAATCACTAGTTTCTGGGTAATGAGGCATACTTTGCTGCTGTGTCTCACAGGTATTAATAGCGAGACGGAGGGCACTGACATAGTGAATAAGCTCTGTGAGTCTAATAAAAATGGAATAGATGCTTTAGGTTGTATACCAGTTACTGGAGGAGGCTACATCAAGAAACGAACCTTGACTTTCTCCCAAGGTCATATGCACCCCAAGTGCAGATCTCAGGAATTTCTAGAGCATGGCTCTCTGCATGTGGTGAAGAGTCAGGGTTTTTCAGCAGATAGTGTTGTAATGTCAGCATCTTGGGATTATTCCTTGAAAGACATACAATCTGAGGAAAGAGTTCCAATGTCTTCAAATGTTTGTGAAAGGAATCAGCAATTTCAAATGCAGGTGAATATTGTGAAGGGGAGGAACAACTCTAGGCGTGTAGATGTTCATTAGAGACTTTCATACATAGAGCTGCATTTGTATAGCAGATCTTGTCTTTAGGCATTTAAGGGTGTGACAAATTAAATGAAACCAAAAATTATCAAGAGATACATTGTTCTAAGCAATGTCTTGAGCAGCAGCTTTATGTGGTATTGGTTTATTTAATTGTGGTAAGTTCTGGGGTCGTGCTAACCATTAAAGCACAACATGTTAGTGTTACTGAAAACTGCTTATTCTTATTTTTCAAAAATTCTTTACATGGAAATTTTATTGCAGTGGTTGGTCTCTAACATATCTGAATTTCAGTGAGCCTGTCTGCTATTTGATAACCAGCGTGCTTTTTGCCACTTTTCCAAATATGGGAGTCCCAATACTAAAAACATTGTCTACAGTCTGAAGATTTTTCTCCAGCAAATACATTCAAGTTATGGCATATATTCAGCTGCTAAACTACTTCAAACCCATGTTTTTAGTGCACTTCTACATGGCAGATAGCGCAGCTGAAAGTATAGGACAAACCATATGTAGAACACAGTAACTTTGCTTTACTTCATTTAAAGTCATAAAGGCTAGCAAAGGAACACAAAGTACAGATGGCTGGCCTTGTTTTCCTGAGTCATAGGGGCTTCATTAAGCATATTGGAGCAATGGGAATTTTGCTGTGGATTTCAGCAGGAGTGTAGTTGCAGGAGTGTTTAACCAGTTGGGAGCAGATGTATGCTAGCTATTGCATGATAATATAATTAATTGATAGTGAACTGTACTGAAAACAGTAATTAACTAAGACTAAACTAATCTGTTCTTCATTATCAATGTGTATTTTAATCTGCATTAAATAAATGGTATTGTCTTCCTAAAGCTCAGCAAAGACAAAATAGTAAGACTACTAATTGTGGGAAGGTTGTCCAGAATACATGACGGGCATCTGTGGAGACTTCTTTAAATGAAAGACAAATGAATGGAATAAACTCTCCCAGCAGAATGCTCTAATACCGTCCCATTTCACTGGGAAGTCCACTGCTAATTCGAAGTATACTATTGTATTTTTACTGTCTGCTTCTGTCTATCAGTATTTCATTAACTGTAATTGTAGCAGTTAAGAAGCCACATGCTTTATCACCAGTCCTTTCTGCTGTTAGTTCAGTTATTCATTTACATTCAGGTTAGAGTGGGTCTTGGTCATTACTGCAAATTGGAAAGATGAGAATTCCCACTCTGGATCAAATCAGCGATCTCTTAGTCTTCTGAGAGTTGCCAGTATAAGATGCTTCAAACAAAGGTGTGGAATATTCTGTGATGGGTAACTCAGAAATGAAAAGCATGCAGGACAGGATTTTCCAGAAATAGTTGGAGTTGAGCTAATATCAAAGCACAAGGCTTAATTAGCGTCTAGGGGTCATGAGATCCTAGTGGATTTTGAAAGTTATTTGTTATACATGAAGCTTTTTGCTTTTTGTATGTGTCTTTTTGATGCATGGTTCCTCTGATCCATTTCAAACATAGACACAGGTGTACAGAAGGTACCAAGAAGAAACAAAATTACTTCTTTGGAATATTAGTGAGGTATATTCAAAATTCAGTATTAGCATCAGAGTGAGATGTCTCTACCAGCTATTGTGTCTTGCTCCACAAAGAGGCCTCTCAATCTCGGTAGGCTTCTCGGCGTTAGGCACTGTGAATGCATGCTTACACGTAGCCAGAGGAAAACATTTCTTAACAGTGTTTCGCATAGCAGGCTTTGCTGATCATGGAGTCACCCACAGAGAGTTTGAATTGCAAGGTTTTGTGTACGTCATTTATGACTCTCTGTACCGTTTCTCTGTTGTGCGCAGCTGTGGGGAGTTGGGGATACCGTGGTACTTCGGGAGACATTACTGACATCGTTCCATCAGCTGCTATGTGTTACTGTAAAATGTCTTTTGCATAAAACACTACAAAACAGAGAGGACCATGACTTGTATAAACCCCTACACAGAGCAAAGGATTCAGTGTTTGTTTCTGAACAAAGTTTTCCTTGTGACTCTCTGTAAACTTCAGTGTTTCATTCCCAAAGGTACTTATGCCCATTCGACATTTTATGAATAATTATCTGATAACCTCTTATTAATTTATTAATAGATATTATAGGGGTTTTTAAATAGGAATTTGAACTGCTTCTTGGACAACACAACTTCTTGGGTAACTCTGGGAGAACTTACCCCATAAAACATGTTCTTGTACTCCTGATAAAAAGCTTACTTCAGCTGGCAGTGAAGTCCTTAACTTTTAGGTGTTCTCCATAATTCCCTGCTTACTTACTGCTGATTTTTTTCCATGATGGCAGTCACAATTAAGTCCTCTTCTATCAGTTTGCTTGTTAGCACTTTCTCTGCTCATGTCCTGTCAGTGCCTTGGAAGTCAGTCTTTCAGCTTCACTGAAGGTGATCTCATCTAATTGCATATTTGAAGGACAACACAACAAATCATTATTAAGATAGTGTCTTGTTTTGGGAGAGGATGTTTTGGCTTAGCCATTGTTTGGAGTATTTTATGAGGAGGAGGTGTGTGGGGACAGGGATGGAGATGAGGTTTTATTAACTTTTCGCTTTGGACTAAGGGTGATGCCAGGCTGCTGTTGTGCTTTTTCTTGAGCTCTATGAATCTGTGCTGCTTTTCTGTTGGCTTCAACAGTAATATACAGCATATCCCCCAGCCAAGCAGATACCAGACACTGTCTTGCAGGAATCTCAGCCTCAGAAGAGGCATTGATCCCAAATGTTTTACTTCCTGGGGAAGTGCTACAGACATTTCCTTTTCTGCCTTGAGCTATGCTTCAAAATATATGGGGGGGGTGGGGGGGGTGGGAAATGTCAGTTATAACTAATTTTATGAATGGCCCAGTTTTGTTGGCTGTTTCAGAGTCTCACTGAGAACATACCTCAGTTTGACTTGACTTCCATTTGGGACCACATTGTCTCATTTCTTTTTATTGAAGAAGCTCACTAAATTGCCCAGGATTTAAAGCATTCTCCCTCTGGAACTGTAGGGATGTACCCATGGGATGCTGGTGCTTCCAGGAAGGTAGCTATTGAACAGGGTTTTTAAAAAAAAAATGCTTTCAGGTCACAGCTTTACACTTAGACATGCTCAAATCCGCCTGCAGTATTTTGACAGAGACAGTTTGTTTTTCTGTAATCTGACTTGCTGGTGTTAACCTGGCCTAAACTTGCTTGAAAATGTTAAATGTTTAGTAGGGTTTTACCTAGAATTAACACACCCTTTTCCTTCTCCGCTCCTCGCAACCTTATGCTGAAGACAAGACTACGTGAAGGCAAGGTTTAATCTAAGCCATGTTTGGGGTTAATTGCTTGCATGGAAGAACTATGTTTACACAGTGCTGTGTTGAGAGAAGAGGATACTTAATGACTAAACCCATCCGTGTCTCCTAGACACATACCTGTTCTTTGTCATGCTGGCTGCAGGTAGGAGGAGTGTACAGGAAGAACTGAGATGAAGGTTACTGGACCGTAACTGGCAATGCAATCAGTAAGAAATTCTGCCAGTTGGCCACCAGGTGGTACTAGGGCTGCATTTGGGGAATTAAACTGTCTTCAGTTCTGGTCTCGGCATTAAAATACAATAAATCCCCTGGCCACCCCACAACAGAATCTGGATAAATGCACCCACAAACACTGCATTTGGAGGTTATCTGCATTAGCAGAGCAGAGTGTTCAGACAATGTAGCATCCAGCAGTCAAGAACAATACTTGAGCATGTTCATCTCCCATCATCTCAGCTCTTCATTGCTGCGTTCTCATAATGCTCTGCTTTAATCTGAGGTTGCAGCTTCAGAACCAGCAAGTAGTAGCACTAACTTTAAACTTTTTTTTTTAAATAAACAGAACTAAATTGCATGAATAGCCCTGTTTCTGCAGTTTTTGTTCCAATACTTTGCCCAGCCTATATCACCTCCCTTCCTTTGCAGGCCCCTACTATCATTTTATGGCTAACTGGGCAAAAGTCCACATGGGGACTGACTGTCCAGCCACCAGAGCAAACAGAAAAGATAAAGGAAGGGCTGCACTGTAAACTCAGTCGATAAGAATGCTGATTTAGATTTCTCTTTGCTATCGGTTTCCAACAGTCAAAATTTGTAGAAGCCTTGTTGCTATTATCAGGTTTGGCTGAAAAGTTCTATACTTGATAATTAGGTGGGAAAGAGGGTAGAAGTGGGACAGACAGTATGACATGTACTTCTTATCCTTTTTGTCTTTCAAGATAAGGGCTGGACACTTTTTGGATAGAAATAGGGATCTTCTATACACACTACCTGAACGATGCTGAACTTTCAAAAAAAACAAGAATATGTGCCAGAGATCCCAGGGTTAAATAAATGCTAGAGCATTAAGGCAAGAAAAAAAAATATCTCTAAAGCTTTTGAATCTTTATAAATTTTGAAGTGAAGAAGTGATAACTGACTTGTTGCACAGCTGAAATTATTCATCTATGTTTGTACAACATGGATTTTCAGGAAAAAAAAGTTTTCATCCTAGGAACCTGAGAACCAAATGTTTTACTGAATGTAGGCTTTAACTACACCCTTTCCTCTTAAACCTACCATCTGTGGGAAGAACCAACTGCCTTGCTTTAGGCATATGTTCTCACACACATTCTTCTTTTGCTATGTCCCTGCCATAAACGCCTCTTCCTCCTAAAGTAACATTCTACAAGGACAACATGAAGCTTTTATGCTGTACTTGGTCACACATGGACATGCACACTATGGGGTCCTGTAAACTGCCACATTAAAAGTAGACTACAGTATTTCTAGATTTCTCATTAACATGCACAGTAGTATCTTCGAATAAAGTGAATAGTTGCATTTATTTTGTACCACCAAGAGAACCGACCTTGTTGGTAACTTGACGATGGAGGCTGAGTCAAACAATGCCGAGCATTTAAGACTAAGTCAGCTTAATGTAAGGACACTGGGCTATATACCAGGATGATCAGGAAGAGTTTTCTTCCTGGCATAAGAAAAACTATTTTTGTAAAAAATCACTTGCTTGTTACTCAAAAGTTCCAAGCATAGAAGAAAAAATGAATTTTATAAAGCTGAGGCTTCTACAGCAGCATTCTCATGCACTCAGTATTATTCTACACTGAAAAATATAGCTTTTCCTCACGCAAAATTAACACTTTTTTAAAAAAAATAAAGTTGGAAGTGATGGCTTTATGATACTGTTCCCATTTGCACGATTCCTGGAAGGATTACTGTAAACCTTATTACCCTAGTAGCCTGTTGAAGAGGAAGCTATCCTTCTTCCAAACCTACATTAACCAACATAAGAGAGAGTTGTTGTTCTGAAGTAATTCTAAAGCTTAAAGAAAAACCCCAAAAATCCAAAAACCACCATGCACAACCCCTTCCCTCACTTCGCAATAAAAAGATCAGTGCACAGAGAAACTATTCTGAGATCTCTTCTGTATTTCAACTGGTGTAGCTAAAGGCCTTCATCTTTTCGCTAAATTTTTAAAGCAGTTCAATATGAGGAAGCTGTGTGAAAGCTGCTTTTCTTTTTCACAACATCAGAATTATATTTATTTCCTCCACAAGTAGTTTCCCAAGTGGAACAAAATGGAGAAACAAATATCTAGAGCAGTGGTAGATCTGAACACTGACACAAATCAGGTATGTTTGACTTGAGAGACAACTTGCTCTGAAAGTGCGTTACAAAAATAGCATGTTCACACTCTGACCAGTGCTTAAAATTAAAATACCTGGATACTCTGGAAGGAGGTTACAATCTACTATTTTTGCCATGTAGACTTGTTCCTGGCATGTCAAGACTTACTGAGTCTGAGCTGTTTACCGAGTTCTTTTCACGCAAGAAGTCTGAGCTATATAAATTACATAGGTAATGGATTGTTTGGTATTATAATTTATTTGTGTACAGTCATCATGTATGCTGCCTCTGGGTACAGTAAGTTGAGTGCTGCACATTCTCTCAGACACAATGACAGTCGTATAATATGGGACTATTTGAACTGATGGAAATGTGAATGAAGAAAAGAAATACAATGACATAGCAAATAGTTTTTTGGGAAGAAAAAAAAATCAGTCACAGCAGTTAACTGCAACAAATACTTGGATGGAGGTGGGTGCAGTCTGATTAGTCTCTAGCAGCTGGCTGGCTCTTCTACTGCATGAGCACCTTCAACAACAGCTTTCACACACTTGGCCATTGTTTGGGATGCTCTACTGATTGAATCTGGAAAAAAAACCAAAAATTCAAACACATGTCAGTGTGTTTTTACTGTTCATTTGCAAAATTATACAGACACAATATAAAAGAGATTTAGTACAAGACTGCATACAAAGAGGATAAAGAAAATTGCTTAGTTGATAATACAGTCCAACAGTCTGTGCTTTCTGCAAATTCCAAATCATTTTACTGGAAAATTTTGTTTCTTCAAAAGACTCAAATCCTGTATATCTTAGTGAAAAGTTTTAAATGCTTCATAAGAATCTTACTGTAAAACTAAGTAAAATATATTGCTGATTTCAGAATGGAAAGGCCATACTATACATACCTGTCATATAAAAGTCTTTTATTGTGAGCTGAGGTGGAACAAGAGGATCAGCGAGAAGCTGTTGCTTCACTAACTGTGGCAGGGGAAAAAAGAAAAAAAAAAGAAAAAAAAGTCAGCTTTATGATAGGAACTCGTTACCAAAGCAGTTGCTTAGTGAATTCTGCATTCACTGCAGGTCAAAGCATGCTTGTAGTACTACATGTGAAGAAGGCCCATTTCTTTAAAAAGCATCAAGCTATGTAACAGCACTAAATCATGCCCAGATGCTTCAGTTTTGATTACCTTTGACAACTCATTTGCCTGGCTGAAGTAGTTAGCCCCTTCCACATCATCATATCGAACCAGATTAGGAGATACTTCTTCTAAACGCTTCCGTATTTGATCAAGGTTCTCGTAAGGCAAGGTCATACCAGCCAACTAAGAAATTCACAGAAAGAAATGCCATCAAGTATAGGGATTTAATACACAGTGATTTAGATTACCAGCCAATTAACATACCTAAGGTAAAATCAGGAAAAATCTACACTCCTGAAAACACAGATAGTTATAATGTACAAACTGAAGCAAAGTCACAGTATTTTGTTAGAATTCTGATGCCTACAGTTAAGACTTCCCTATGTTAAAAAAACTAGGCTGTCCTGTTTCCTATACAAAGGGGGGAGAAAAAAAAAGACAAGAAGTACTTTTCTCCTTCCATATTGATGTCACTTGTACTTTCCCTAGCTTACCACCAAATGATATAAAAGTTGATACAATTATCAATGCATCTTGTACCCAGTGAGTAGTAAGCATGTATTTGACCTTATTTAATGATAAGACCCTGTCCTCAGAGTTCATGTTGTTCTCTTTCTGAAAAGCAAGAAACTACATCCTCCCACCAATTTCCTCTGAAGCACTGCATGAAGACCTGCAGTATTTGCAGACAAAGCTTCACCCATTATGCATTCCAACAGCATACAGTAGGCACAGTATTAGTGCTATCCTCAAAAGGCAAACAATATGATTTAACTCACAGAATTAACAAAGGATTCAATACAAAACATTACTTCTTAAGACTACAGTTATGTATTTCCCTGAAAATGGACCTCTTTTTTGGAAACAGTTTTCAATATAAAAGGAACTTAACCTCTCTGTATACTTCTATTAGAAGCAATTTACAACAGCAACAGTACCTCAGAGATAGCTCTAATAATTTTCCAGTCTTCCCTTGCCATCCCAGGAGGTGTTACTGCTACTCTTGTCTGCTGGGCCCTACCCTCAGTGTTCACATATGTAGCTGCCTTCTCTGTATATGCTGCTCCTGGGAGAATAACATCAGCCATGGGAGCTCCCACATCCCCGTGATGTCCTAAATACATGGAAAGAGGAAACAGTACACAACAATCTAAGACATTAGTAAGTCAAAATAAAATGCTTTACTAACACAATACAGAACTTCTGTGTTCCCAGAAAAAAGGAGCTTCTAAGGTTCGCTTAACCATTAATATAAAGCCTATTAGGCTGAGTGCTCCGAGGTCTTACTTGACTAATACTTTGGAGAGAATGAACGGACTACAAGCAGTAGTCAATGGTAGTTCGGTCTCTATAGTCAGTCAGCTTTAGGGGCGCTCCTGGAACAAGCATGTTTTGGTGTGACAGAACAGCTGGGAACCAACGCCATTTTGTCTGCCAGGTTTCAAGCTATGCTCCAGAAGACCTAAGTGGTTTATATTCCCTTATTACTCATCAACAGTTTCTCATTTTTACCTAAGAAATAGGTAACCAGCATCTCAGTTGTGTTGGAAGTTCCATTTCTTGGCAGAAAATAAAGGCTAGAATTCATCAGAGTGTCATATATGTTTGTAAGAATATGCCACTGTTCAGGCTTTCTCTCCAGCTATTGGATAATTTACATCAACTAATTACCTTGATAGATGATAAAACAATCCTTTGGCAAATCCTGACGTGTTATACAACCTGAATCTGCTCCCAGGAGATACAGTAATTTGGGAGGATTTTTCCTAATTGCCTCCACTCCTGGTTTGAAACCCAGATCCAAGGCAGCTACCTGGCTTGCAACCCTGCAGGAACAAACACATTATGAGTTTAAGTTGTTTCAGAATTTTCCCTCTCCCATCAGAACAGACCTAACCTCTTTTTTTGACTAAATATTTTGAAGGGACATAAGAGGTCTCTAACAGTAACGGGACAAAAATGAAGTGTGAAGGCAGCTGAAAATTTTGACAGAGTATTTGACAGAATATCAGGTTAGTTTTGCATTTTGACAAACTGATGCCATTTGAAGTTTTCATGGGGAATCTCACCTATTTAAGATGGGATAGCAAAATAAAGGCAGAAATTCCAGGTCAGGACCTAGTGGTAGGCAGCTCACTTGTCACCTGGAACATCAAGGTTCCCATTGCAGCAATGAACTGAACTCAACAGTCCTTTAATTTAGGGCACTCATGTGGAAGATGAAAGACCAGCACTGGACCATCCACTACTCTATAACATCTAAGAGTTAAGAGCACTACTGGATCACTATTCATTTATTCACACGTAAAAATACTTTAAAAAGAATGAAATAATCATTCTCATTTTCTGGCAGTCATCTTTTCCAAATCAACAGTTCTGCATAATCCTGCATAACCAGGTGCCAGACTTACAATTATATTTAAAAGAAAAAAAAACTCTCTCTGGAGAGTACAGACCTTTCAGTGTTACTCCTGTTTGTCTGACATAGTCAAACATACAGGTTCCAATAAGGTAAGTTGCTTTATGCACTTAAGGTAGAGACGATGGTGCACCAAAAGCACGAAAGTCAGTAACATGAAAGACTGCCAAACCACATATAAAAAAAAGGTATCATGAGTGTTCTTTAACTCATCAGTGTTTTGGTTTCAGTTTCAACAGCAGGATTTTATATCCAAGTTTCCTTCAGAGGACCAAGCCTTAATCTTGCTATACTAGTTTTACATCAACAAAGCTGCTTTTGGCAGAAGGACTTTGTTGCGTGTCTGAATCCGAGTGCCACTACATTTATTTGCTGAAATATTTTTTCCTTTATGGAGGTTGTCAATTTGACAGAGTTTTAGAAGGAGAATGGGGAAGGACTGTCTCAAGCAAGGCTTGCCTGTTAAAAGGAATAATATCCCAATAAACTGAATAACTAAGATCAAAAGCCCTAAAACTAAAAGCTTTGAAACTGTTCTATTAACAGTTCAGTTAAGAAACTGCACAATTAAGAAACTGTATTATTTGAATACTCTTGCTATTTTGTTTGATTTTCTTCCTGTAGATAAAAAGCAATCATTCAGCAAGTGACAGAGGTTTGCTGTGCACTCTACTGAGCACTGTGGTATGTTATTAAGCTCTCTGGTATTCTATACTGCTAAATTTACATCCTACATTTAAATAATAGATCAATAAAATCTCATGGAGAGCCAGAAAAGTTTGCCAGTCAAGGATTTTTATTAAAAGGTTTCTGTTAGTTTGTACTTCTATTTTTTATATTCCCTACAGGAATGTAAATTCTAACCTGATAAGCCACCTGTGTGTACACAGAGAATTCTGCACACATATATTGCGGTAACTTGTGCAGGCCCAGTGTGAGTGAAAATGGTTCCCAAAAAAGCTTTAAAGCAAACCTGTGGAGGATGTTCATGACTTTCCAATCAGAACCAACACCGCTCTTGGTCCTGGCATTTTGTGCAATGGTGGAAACAGCAGCATGGATAGCTGCTCCGTCACTGCGCTGCAGCGCTGCACTGCCTACCACCACCACTGGCTTTTTGGCCTGGTCGAGAACCTGTGCAAGTGAAGAAATTCATTCCATGGCTCTGAAGACAATTCTTGGTGCAGATAATGTAATAAATCCTGTAATTTCTACGTAAGTCTTCCATGCAAAGCTACGGTGCTGAAACGGTCATTGTTTCACTTGGAGATGAAGCCAAGAGCAACTGCTATAAGGAGTACACTATCCTGTCAATACACAACTATACTCTTGATAACCAGACATTGAAGTGGAAGCAGCAGCAGCTGAAACAGCCCATTTTATATCAAAAAATACTCCAGGAGTTTCCTGCACTGCAAAGTTTGACACACCTGAATATGTTAAACAGTTCACACATACCTGGTGCACACTAATCATTACCTCATCTCTCCATGTCATTAAAAGCAAATAAACCCATATACGATATGGTACTTCAAATCTATCTCTGTGGGGAATTCAGATTATTCAATATATATGAAATTTAAGTGTCACAATCTTAAATTGTGTGTACCTTGCAGAATGCATGTTTTCCAGAAGCAATGTCCTCCAGTATCTGTGGGGACTCTCCTAGATGATTATATGTGTAGGTCAGATTTACAGGAGAGCCAACAAGGGCCACTTGCAAGTCATTGTGAAGCCAGCTGAAAACACAGCAAACATTTTATAAAAATCAAAGAAATACAGAGTTTTACTCAACAAAAGCCACTAATTATAACTTTAGCAGTAACTTGAAATAGGGATGTAAATTCTTTCAAAGGTATTCGCTGTTTTGCTAAGATGCACATTGGCATTATTCTGACGCTAAGCAAGCTTAGGTTTTTTTGAAGGACTATTTCTCTACATACATTCAGGGAGCAGTGCAGCAACACGCCTTATGTAAGAATTTCATAACTCAATTCCCTCCTCCCCTCAAACTTTTGCCAATTCAGTGGAAAAAAAGGCTGCACAAAATTAAGTGCTACAACTTTAAAAAAACTTTTCCAGCGTTAGGCAAAAACAAATGAAACAAAATCCCACACCTACAGCTAACTTTGTTTAGCTTGACTTAACTCTTAGTTACTTCAGAATTAAAGTCATTTGTAGGAGGAAAGAATTCTGGATTTGATAGTGCTCAGTTTTAGAAATCCACTTATTTGTTAGATAAACAGAGAAAAAATTAGCTGGCTAGAAATTTTTCCTTTTTTGTAGCTTCTCAGCACAGACTTATATATGAATTGTTCATAAATCTCATTGCATTTTTTCCTCTTAAAATTTTAAGGCCACGGTTGTCTAAAATGATGTGTTTAGGAAGATCAGAGCATTAGGAAGGACAAGACTTTTATAAACCTCATTTGTCTCGTGATGTATCTTTTTGTTGATTTAGCTATGTTCAAAAGTTTGGGGAAGCCACATTACTTGCCAAAGATGTTAAACTTGAATGACTGCTTCTAAAATCAGCAAGTCTGACTTGTTACAACAATACAGAAAGCAGCAAACTGATGCTGAAAATAATTCTTTAAGGGATATGCTTTAACAAACTTCTGTAAGACGAAATCTGAGGTGTCTGTAATGTAACAAAGGAATAAATGTCTGAGTTTATGAACTTACATAAAATGTCAGAGAATGAACAAAATGTTAACTATACACTACAGGGAGAAGAGACCCCTTTTGTCTACACATATATCACCGTTCCCTTTACTAAAAGGTGAACTGAATGCAGTGAGTCCGTCTGAATGAACGCTCTCAATTTACTGCGTGCAGCCCCACCTGAGCATTGTATCAAATCTAGATGGATTTCCATGCTTATTCACCACCAAAGAATACAAACCTCTTTCGAATTCTAGCATTAAAAAGTGGTGCCTCGAAGCGTGGATTGGTGCCAACCAGAAGCAGGACATCTGCCTCCTCCACTCCAGCAATCTTGGTATTAAGCAGGTAGTTAGAGCGTAAATCTGTGCTATAACAAAAAGGTATTAAAAAAAAAAAGAAAAAAAAAAAAAGGATGAGAATTCAGTAAAGGGAAGGAATGAAGATATGGTAAAGATTATAGATGCTCAAAACGTTTTTTTATCTCAGGAAGAGAAAGGGGGGGGAAAAGAAAAGATTTCTCAAAATCCAAATTACTAACCCAAATAAAAAGTAAGAGCTTCTCTCTTTCATGAGTATCAGAGATAGAAAAACATTAAAGGAATTACAATGTGGATACTTCCTACATTTACAGTTATTGTCAGCCTTCACAAACTTCATCTGCTATTGCAGTTTACAAGATCATAATTACATTATAGTTTTCACAACACAAATACAAATAGACTAAATTATCCAACTCACAACAGACTGTAACTGGCTTTCAGTAGCCTACTGTTAAACTGCAGCAACCTCAACACAGAGCAAAGCGTGCAACCCTTTGTTGTAGTAGAGACTGTGTATCAACTCACAATCCGTAAATACTCTATACATTAATACTGTAAATTCAAACAAAACCTGCTAATGCATCAGCAATTGCTACCCTTGATCATTTCAGAATCTTGCCATGAGATGATTTGCTGACTGGGAAGTTTATTAACATACTAATTACAGACAAGCTTTGCCTAAACTCTTACCCAGCTCCGGCAGTAGGGAAGACCTCTTCAGTGCAAAGTGTATCACAATTTACTCTATTCAGTAAGTCTTTCAGAGCTATTAGCGCTTCTGCATCCACCAGTCCTCCTACAATTGCTGCTACTTCCTTACCTTGGACAGCCTGTAGCTGGAGAGAGAGAAAGTATAAACATAAGCAAAAGAAACTATTGAAATAAATTCCCATTTAGCCCGGGTAGATGTTTGTTACATTAGGGTATGTCAAAGCCAGCAGTGCAACTGCTGGCCTGGAGCAGCACGAACGGACCAGCAGTGTCTGACTTCTGCACGGCAGCAACTCCAGCTCCCTCAGAACTCATGATGAGCAAAGAACAGCTCTCTGTATTCTCTGCAGGTCTCTCCCACTTGAGTTATTGCTCAGATGTGGCTAATTCTCATTTGGTGTGGTAAGGAGAGGAAGACTGGTGAATGCTTTTATTTTAATGAAGCTACAGTGCAGACAGAATACAAACTTCCGTAACACGAGCTCAGGTAGTAAACTCAACTCAAAGGTATTATCTAAGAAGCAATAGCTCTCGTAACAAACCCTGCTACTGTACCACGGGCAAAAACATCCTTGAGGAAAGTTCAATTACAGTTATTCAATTCTACTTCGTCCCACATAAAATTTTTAATCAAAATCCAGAGCAGTCATGCAGCACTTCATTTGAGCAGCAGAATCAATCACCACTCAGAGAAAGCACTGAGGCAAGCACAATTCAGATATAAGTAATACAGAATTAATGGCTTTGATGGCAAAAGTGGTGATAGCACAGTTTAAATAAATTTAAAGAAGTCTTCAGATAGATCAGAGTTATTCAGGAAAGTTGCTTCCTCCTAAATTTATGAAGGAACAGTTTAGTTTCCTATTTAAATAAAAGTAATTTCTCTCCCAATGCCCCAAGTGAAATCATGATAAGACAAAGTTCTCCACATGGTCTAATCCATGAAACAGGAAATAATATTCAAAAGAAGAAACTTAAGTGGAAATACAATGGATTAGAAGTCAAATGCTCCCCTCTAACCTTAAAGAAAAAAAGCCCTTTTCTACATAACTGTTTTCATATTAATCATTGTAATATGTCCAGCTTTAGAAATTAATTTTACGCTACATATATTGAAAATTGTTCTTACCACACCAGCAACACGAGTTAATACATCCTCCCATGAGGCATAAACAAACAGTCCTTTCTCATTTTTGATCATTGGCTGAGTAAGTCTCTGCCGCTTCAGACCATCATAAGCAAACCTAAGTGAACACCACTAATATTATTAAAGAGCAAAGGCAAAGATAATTGTGTATACTATTTTCTGCGACTGAGTTTTCTAACAGCTTGCAATGGTTAGAAAAGAGAAACAAGAAATATTTCCCCTGAAAGTTTTTTTCCTTCTCAAAAACAAGCAAAAACATCTGATACAAACAGGTAAGTTACTGTAAAAAAAAAAGCTACAAAAATGAAAACATTAAAAACTCAGTGACCTCAATCATAATATCTAAAATGTTTTATTAATCATTCTTCACTATAGCCTTACAATATCAACAGTAGAATCCAGAAGTCAGTGCTACTGTCCACATATGTGGTTCTGTAAAGTGTGCCTTTAACACATGCACATGCAGGTACAAACACCTCCCACACACCTTGTTTTGTCAGAAATCCATTCCTCGTTGATATCTTCGTGCAGCCTTGGCAAAATCCTCATCACTTCTCCAGTTCTCGTGCTCACTATGATGTTGCTTCCAATCGCATCAAGAACATCAATTGACTCTACCTTCCTGTGTAGAAGAACAAATAAACCACTTGCAGTTTTCTATATACGAGCAGCAAGTGTCCTCGTTTCAGCTGGGACAGAGATAATTTTCTTCCTAGCAGCTGGCACAGTGCTGTGTTTTGGATTTAGAATGAGAATAATATTGGTAACACACTGATGTTTTAGCTGTTGCTAAGCAGTGTTTGGACTAAGTCCGGGATTTTTCTGCTTCTCATACCATCCTACCAGCAAGTAGGCTGGGGGGCACAAGAAGCTGCAAAAGGAATACTCCATACCGTCATGCTCAGTATATAAACCGGGGGGAAAGCTGGCTAGGGGCCACTGCTTGGGAACTGGCTGGGCATTGGTTGGCAGGTGGTGAGCAACAGCATTGTGCATCACTTACTTCGTATATTCTATTTATCATTATGATGATGATGATGATGTCTCCTCTGGAGACATTCAAAACCTGCATGGACGTGACTCTGTGCAACCTGCTCTAGGTGAAACTGCTTTAGCAGGGGGTTGGACTAGATGATCTCCAGAGGTCCTTCCAACCCTGAGCATTCCGTGATTATTATTATTTTCCCTTCCTTTTCAGTCCTATTGAACTGTCTTTATCTCAATCCACTAATTTTACCTTCCCTCCCCAGATGCCATCCCATCTCTTTGCCCACCCAAGACGCATTCCCTCATTTCAGACCTTGGCTCCCTCCGC
>JAVJGI010000064.1:14416377-14427380 GCA_035590275.1 Ibycter americanus | reverse complement strand
CGGAGCGCCGGAGCTGGCCGAGCGTGCCAGCCCGCCTGGCTTCTCGCACTTTCTGCGGCGCTCGCTGCTGGGCCTAGCGGCTGCCTGGCGGGCGCACCGAGCTGCTGCTGCGGCGCGGTCGTCTCTGCGCTCGGCGGCTGCTGCTGCTTCACGTCTTCCTGCGTGCACCGAGGAAGGGCGCTAACTTCGGCTTGTTCTCCGCAGGTACGTCCCTTCTCAGGCTGATATAGCAGTCTTTGAAGCAATCGCGGCCCCACCTCCTGCAGACTTGTTTCATGCTCTTCGGTGGTACAATCATATTAAGTCGTACGAAAAGCAAAAGGCAAGGTATGGTTGAACTGCTGGAATATACGAGCGAACTGGCCTACAGAGTGTTGCGTTTGTCTCTTGGAGTTCAAACACCGTTTTTCACTGGTACCACGTGCTTTTTTGTGTTGCTGTTGCTACAGGAACAGCTGTAGAAACACCCGACCTGTCAGTGCATTACATTTCTCACTTAGAATTTAGGCAACCTGATTCTGTCTCTGTTAAGTTGCTGACACTTCTGCTAAAGCTTATAAGAAAAGCTTTAATTTTGTTGCTGCCATTTACACAGATAACTATGCTGAAAGCTGGAGATTACTTCTCAGTAATCGAACCCATAGAGGCAGCACCAAAATGGATTAATAAGTATTACAGAGGTCTTTAAATATATAGTACATAGATAATACGTAAGGAAGGTGTTTCGTTCAGGTTTTCAGTCCCAGAGGATAAAATTATTTGCAATGCAGAAGCACGTATAAAGAAGGGGAGATATGAAAGCAAATGTTATCTTTTTTCTTTTTTAGCGATTTTAGTGTTCATGAAAGGTGCTGTATTGACATCCATGGAGACTGCAGGCCTCTCTAAAAAGGTACAGCATAGGCAGTGTCAGTATTGCTACACTGCCTCCTCTATGTGCCTCAGTCCTGTTTGGAGGGAACTCTTGTACAGTTGGGTGACTCAGTCACCAGTCCGTTTCTGAAGTTTTTGCAGTGCTAAAGGGGACTGAGATTATAAAGTTGCTTCACGAAGTCCGCTTTGTTGAAACTACTTGTAATTACTGAAAACTAAAGCTAGATTTATGACTTGTAGCAGCAGTTCACAGTAACAGTAGAACTATGAGCATATTCTAAGACTACAGAATTATGTGAGCTATAGGAGAAGATTAAGTCGGGGGTTCTGATCCCTCGCCTGCTGTTGCGAGCTAGCTTTCAGAGTAAAGCATTCACTGAAACTTCCAAAGTCAGAGGATCAGTTACCTTGCAACATGTTTTCTGTCACTGTTAGTTTCTAAAGAGATTAAAATATTTTTAGGGAAGCATGAACAAGCAGTTGGTAACTATTCCTACACAGAATAGATTGCAGATAAATTATTCCAATAAGAAAGCTTTTTCTATCCATATACTTAGGTGGAACAGCAGTGTTGGGCAGGATCACGTCAGCTTAGGTGAACAGTCTTTGTGGAGTATGTTTTTTGTCTCAATGAGCATGTCAGGAATATCGCGGGGGTTGTCTTTGGGGAGGTTCTGCTTTCAAGCAGCAGAATTAGATTATTTTTTCAGCACAGCATTTTCACTGTAAATGCACTTGTAGGTTCATTGACAAATCGGCAGTATTGGCTTTGATAATTTGAGTAAGTTCCTAATACCTGCTTTTTTCTTTCAGCTTGCCAGGAGTAAAGAAGGCTTTGGGGAAATACGGTCCTGCTGATGTTGAGGACACAACAGGTGCAGCCGCAGATAGCAAAGATGATGATGACATTGATCTTTTTGGATCTGATGATGAGGAGGTACTTGTGACTTTTTTGTATTATATTTGGGTTTTTTAGAAATACCCAGATATGTATGTGGGGTTTTGCTTTCACTACTTTGTTACTTAAATTTGTGATCTTGATACCAGATCTTACTTGAAATTCTCAAATTCAGTTGTCTTTGCAGAACAGAAAAGCTTGGAAGGTAAAAACTCAAGAGTTAGAAGGGAATGTGTTGCAATGGGATAATCTGTCTACTTTAACTTTGACTGGTTAACGTGATGAATAAAACAAAAAATCACCATCTTTCGGCTGACAGTCGTGATGATTTGTTTTTGCCTGAGTGGATGCCAGTCAATTTTTTAATACCTTAAAAGAAGGCGTGGTTTTGGTGCTTTCTGTAACTTTAAAATTCTCTTTCAGGAAAGTGAAGAAGCAAAAAAACTAAGGGAAGAACGTCTGGCCCAGTATGAATCAAAGAAATCCAAAAGTATGTCTACCAAGAACTCTTACCTTTTATGCTTGTGTTAATTTTCATGCATTTGATCATGATGGCTAGAAACACTAATTAAGTGTAATAGCTAAGCTTGAATTCACTTGAATTGCCTGTGAGCTTAGCCTTTCCCATAGCAAGTGGGAACCTTAACATAGTTTTTGTCCTGCTTAATACTTGTTTGTTTTACCCAGAGGTTGAGCTTTCTATATAAATGAAGATAACCCCGGGATTTTCTTTGCAGAGAAGAGGCTATGATACGCAAGTCCCTCCACAGCTACTGGTCTGGAACTGTTCAGAACTGTAGCAGTTGCAGTATTCCCTCTGTGGAAGATAAACTGTTACATGGCATTAAGCTCCTTCTCAGATCCTCTGTAAAGGACTCCCTATGTAACAAACAGTGTCTGCTTCTGAACCTGTTTTCTTGGGAGTGTTTCTCAGGAAGACCTGTATCTACATCTTGAACATTGGGATATGCACAGCTGAAAAAAATAGTTTTGAAATGTGTGTTGATACAAGAGGCCTGTCACAGCTATGTGAAAAGTTTCTTATTCATGAAATTAGAAAAGTTCTTCTTGTGAAGCTAGTTTGCAGGTATATTAATGAGAATTTTGAAAATTCCCTAGTTTTTAATGGTGATGTTCTTCTTCCAGAGCCAGCTGTGGTTGCCAAATCATCGATCTTGCTTGATGTGAAACCTTGGGATGATGAGACAGACATGGCCAAACTAGAGGAGTGTGTTCGAAGCATTCAAGCAGATGGCTTGGTCTGGGGATCTTGTAAGTAGGAGAAAAATTCAAAGCAGGGAGTGGGAGATAGTGTGGTCCCTTACCATGGTGTATGAGTAGGTAGACTTGGCGGTCACTGTGTGCTGATCTGTGGAAATGCAGGTAGCTAAAACAGCGTGGGAGCTACAGTACTATGGTACTTCAGTATCTTGACATAGAAAGGTGTGTGGGTGCAGCAGTGAGGTTTAGATGCAAGTACAGGTTTTAAAAGCTTAAAACTTTGGTTCTGCTATCCTGCATCTCCCTGTACAGTTCCTGATGGCAGCAAGCAAACACCCACATCACTGGTTTGGAGAGGGTGGGGGGGAAATACCTCGAAAGGAAATCCTTTCCACCACCTTGTAATGAATGCTGTGGTATTGGTTAGGCAGTCTGTAATACAGAACAAATTAGGTTTTCATGTATTCCAGCAAACTACTTTAGTCAGTTCAGTCTGTAGAATTTTTAAGAGATTCCACAATCAAGGAGTAGTAAATGTTTTCTTTTTTTTTGGTTTGTTTTTTTTTAGCCAAGCTAGTACCAGTTGGGTATGGTATCAAAAAGCTTCAGATCCAGTGCGTTGTTGAAGATGATAAAGTTGGAACAGATATGCTGGAAGAGAGAATAACGGCATTTGAAGATTATGTACAATCAATGGATGTAGCTGCTTTCAATAAGATTTAAGTCTTGATATATCTAGAATAAATGTAATTGCAAAAACTGGGCTGTGTCTGATCGATTGAAAATGATAATGTAATCCAACTCATAAATGTAAAATTTGGGTGATGGGTAAAGTAGAAGCTAAAACTTAATTTCAGGGTTGCTTCCAACACCTTACTGTAGTACCCAAGAGCATGAGGAAATAGAAAACTTACATTTACCATCAATCCAGATTTAATATTTACATGGCTTTAAAAATCTGAAATGCTCTTTGCTCCATCGGAAACTTCTGTAATTCCTCTGGAAGGAGGGATGGCTTTAAGGGAAAAGCACAGGGCTCAGGCAAAGCACAAAAAACTTTTTTTTTTTTTTTTTTTTCAGCAGAGCAACAGTAGTATAAGTTCCTTTTAATAGGGGGTAGTGCCTAACCAAATATGCTGTGTTGTCTTCACTGGGGGGGTGGAGATGAAGATCGGAGGCAACTGCAGTGCACTGGAGATGGTGCCTTGTGAAACACTTCACTGGACCTGAGACTACTCTGGTACCTTCTCATCTCCTGTTGTGTGGACACTTCCCCGCAAGGTGTGAAAACATCTGCAGTGGAATTACTTAAAATTCCACATCTTTTCTGGGCCTTCTTAATTAGTACAGCAATAAGTGTTGATAAAAGCTCCTGCTTTGACGCATTCCAAGGTGCCTTGTGCATCCTGCGCCTCAGACGGCCTGGGCGGGTGTGACTGGGCTGGGGCATGGGGCTCTGTTCCTTGAGAGGCCACTAGGGGGCAGCGTGTGCCTTCCGCGGGGACTGTGGCACCGGCGTCGGACCGTGGTGTGGCAGTGCCAGGATTCGCAGCCTGCGGTGACCGCTGGCCTCGGCTAACGCGGATGGGTAATTCACTTCATAAACTTGGAAGTATGTGCCAGGCTAAAAACAACAACAAAAAAGGCGTTCAATTAAAATGCAAAGACAAAGTAGCCTGACACCAGTCTTGAGTTGCTTGCTTTGCTCCAGACTGGTTTTTAGATGGAGTTTGACATTTTTTAGACATTGAGGAACCTGTCAGAACTGAACTGTTTTCTAAAAGCTACCCACAACAATGATACAAATGCAAAAACTGTTAGTTGCAAAGCTTCTAGACAAATTCATATTTCTAGGCCTTCTGTTGTACTGAGGTAAAGAATTTATTGCGACCATGAACAGGAAGCCTTTTATGTGCCACGTTGGGGTCACTCTGAGATGAAGATGCTCAGTGCTGAAGCCTGACAGCAGTAGCTAAAATAACTCTTTTTGTTCTTTTTTCACAGAGCATCTGTGGTTATCTGGCACAGCAGGTCCTGTTTGTTTAAAGGTCTGCCAATTTCAGATTATGTAAGAGTTTTGTTTTATAATTTGTTTAAAAAAAAAATCTGCCTGCTAGAGGTTTAAAACGTGATTAAAGAATTGAAAATAAGTATAATTACAGGCTTCATTCCTACCTTCCTTCCATAAACTTAACTCCTAAAGCACTGGCTTTATCCTGTGTGGAATTAGAGCACAGTACCCTTTTCTGTGGCAATTCTCTAGCTGTTGCTTCCACTAAATCATGTAGCTTAGTTTTAGTAATTCTGTAATGGTGCTGCTAAAAGCAAAAAATTAGCAAACACCGCATCAGAAAAAAAATAAGAATTATGCCACAAAAATGTAATTCTTATTACCCTTGACCGTCACTGTTTCTGACCTCCCACTCAGCGTGCTTCTTGCCTTTAAACTCTTTCCTTGACCTTGAAATTAAAGCTCTAAGTGGATAAAATGGTTTGATTTATAGACTGTTAAAATACAGCACCGTGAGCCATCCATCTGACCTGCTGGACTAGATTTGTGTGTGTGTGTTTTTCATTTATGCTAAGCATGCACGTACAAACTCTTCAGTTGGGATTTCTTTTGTCTGTTGTTTTTCCCGCTCGATGTTAGAAGGAAACTTTCTGCACAGGAGCAAGCCAAAAAAAGCTAGAGAGCAGTCTCCCCAGTTACAAAATAGATAGGCATGTGGGCAAGAGAATTCCACAGAATCCACATCTGTCTATGTTAGGGGCTTTTGTGTAGTATTTGGGTATGTGCTGGTGTACTGCTGTGTCACTGTGCCTGTGAAAAATCAGCATCTTAAATGAGATGCTTCTATCCCAAGTGCACTCCGTAACAGAAACATCATCAGAAAGTTCCATAACTTCAATATGTGACATATAGGAATACTGGGAAAACAGTTTCAACAAAAGTATCGGTTACAAACCAATCCACATAGCAGCCTTCAGACCCTTCAGGGAGCAGGTGAGAGTAAGTTACTAGAACCCATCTATTACAAAATGTGTCAATAACTATTATTCTTGAATGAGCTATTTCCTGTGAAGTATTTTGAGAGCGAGCCCCTTCTTCTGGCTTTTTTTCCATTGTGGTGGGTTGAACGAGCATTCCTCAGTCTAAGCAGTGTAGAACTGTTGGTATGTTTTGGACACCCTTTGGAAACAGAAACTTGGTGCGTTACCAGTGTTCTTTAGCTAACTTCCATTATTCTTGCAGAAATTATTTGGAGATAATTCTATAACTGATCATGCTGTGAATGAGGTAGTTACATTGCAAAATTGTTAATCCACTTAATTCCATAGACCAGGGCTGACTTTGGCCTTGTTCAATTCTATTCTGTATCTCTGTTGTCTAGTTCAGGGGAGGCTTTCTGGTAATTTATGCAAGACAGCACATGTATTTGAAAATCAATCTCTCCACTGTATATAGCAATATGTGTGCTCACATAGCTAACATGCAAGAAGAAAGCTGGCATAAACCTGAATTCCTGTAGTAGAAAGGGTCAGGGCTTGCTTTCATCTTCCAAAATCTTTGGGAAGGAGCTGTTCTAAGAACCGATACTCACTGCATATTGCTGCTGAGAAAAGCAAATTAACACACTCTTTGGAAACAACAAAATTTTATTACTTGGAGTACAGCCAGGAGAGTAGTACTAATACATCATTCTTAGAAAGATGTCAGGGAACATGTGAAGAAAAATGGCAAAATGTTTGATTTGGGCACATTCAGCAGCACAGTTCCAAAATACTATGATGAGTCACTATGTACCAGGCAGCAAACGACTCAAAGGGAGTGTGCTGCTTACCGGCTTTCCAGCCCAAAGTGAAATACATTGAAATTCCACTGATCCTGCCTGACTCTCCCAAACTCTGAAACCAGAGTTCAAAGAAACAGTTGCAGATCACAGTCACACTGTTTGTATTTGTACAGCTATCAATAGTGGATGTACTCATGCATGCGCATATATATATATATATACTTTATACAAAAGCAAATATATTTACATATAAGACCTCAATTACAGTATAAATGCTACTTCAGTGTGTTGGCAGGCAATAGACACTAGGTAGATTATCTGAAAGGCACATTTATGCTATATACCTAGGCCAAAAACAAGGAAAAAACCAGTTCCAATTTACCCAAGGCTTTATGCTTTTACTTTTAATCCCACATTCAACTTTTTAATTAAGTGGTATTGCATCAGAAACTGGTTCACTTCACCTAGCATATATATTTGTATTGGCGCATGTGTGATTCTTCAGCAAGCAACAAGTTGGAACAGAATACAGCGTAACTGGGACTACTTCATCTTTCTTATGGGAGTGGACTCCATTTCCTGGATGTACTGTCTTACTTCTCATTTGGCAAAGTCATCCAAATTTGGCTACAGACTTGTAACAGAATATCGTTGAATTCACTTTGCCCATTTTTTGAAGATTGGCATTAAGGCAAACAAAACATTATATCATTTCTTTACCTTTGTTTGACAGAACAATAAACAACCACCAATAGTTGTAAACTGCTTTGAGCTTGAAAGTTTAAACACAGAAGAACAAGTGTGGCACAGGGCCTGCTGTAAGAAACATTTTCACTAATTATTTGCACATTTCAAATAAGCCTAACACCTATATGAAATACCTGCTCAGTATTTTGCACCCAATTGGTGCTAAAAGCACAAGAATATGTGACCAGAAAACACAGGATCTCCCGTCTTAGTTTGGAGTGTAAGATAAAAAGCACTGGGAGAAACAGATTTTATTTCCATATTTTTCTTTTCTGACAAGAGAAGGCAGTGATTCAGCATATTTTCTGTCTTGGGATTCTTCTCCAAGTGCAGAGCAGAGCCACCAATAGCTTTACTTAGCTGGGATGTAGCCAGGTGGTTCCTACTTTTAAGGCAATACTAGACAATCAGGAGGCTGGTGACCCACTGATGTATGGCCATGACCTCTTGGACGAGAATGCCTTGATCGAGAGTGTTATCAGTGGTGGCAAGGGGGAATATTTTTCTATTCTCTTTTTATATCAGTGAGGTATGGAACCACAACAAAACAATAGGATTACAACAATATTCCTGATCAGAAACCCAGTTAGAGCAATTCCACTTATGCTGACCACTTTCAGTTAGGGCTGTGTGTGCTTGCAAGCACACCACACCCAGATGATGTGTCCTTTTAAAACCTTTCAAGGAAAGCAGCAAGTGCAAATGAAGCTAGCTGTTTACATAAAACTGTATATGCAAAGATGCACATCTGACTGGCAGATGCAAAGTCAGGAACACCTTCGAATCTCCTATCAGCTGTTTGGTGAAGGATGGTGACACGAGCAGTCACTGAGCGGTTTCACAGTAGTGCACAGGCGCATGGGTGTTGTCGGAGCTCCACAACTGCTCGCTGACAGTCCCCGAGCGGCTCATCTCCCACAGCGCCAATTTTAGCACCTCAGAGACTGTTGTCTTGACCTGGGCCTGGAACTTTTTGCTAATCAGAACGTAGAGGATTGGATTCAGGCAACTGTTGATAAAACCAAGGCCAGTGGAGAGGGGAATGCCATCCTGCAGTAAGTCATGCAAGTTTTCATCATGGTGAGCAGACAGCTCCACAATGCTGAATATGTGATACGGTGTCCAGCACACAAAAAAAGCTACAACTACAGCAATGATGGTCCAGAAAAGCCTGCTGGAAGTCAATACAGTTCTTCTCTTCACTTTGACAATCAGCAATGAGTAGCAAATGACCATGGTCACTAGAGGAAAGAGGTAACCGAATGCAAGCCTCACCCAAATGAGAATGTGATGTGTCAGCACAATAAGTTCTCTGTCATGCACATGGAAATTGTTGTAGCAAATGGTGACATTGTTGAGAACTGTAGCTGTGTCTCTAAAGTATAAGGCAGGGCCACCAATAATTGCAGCTGACATCCAAATGATCCCACTAAGAATGAGGGTGTTCCTTACAGTCCGATACTTGTAGGAGAAGACGGGGTGGACTAGGCGGATGTAGCGGTCAAGGCTGATGAATGTCAGGAAGAAAACGCTGGCAAACATATTAAGTAGTGCAATGAATGAGTTCATTTTGCACAGCCACTTCCCAAAAGGCCAGTGGAAGCCCATTGCCACGTATGTAATATAGAGGGGCAGGAAGAGAACAAAAATGAAATCTGCAATGGCCAGATTGAGGAACCAGAGTGTGGAAACCGATTTATCCCACTTAAAGCCCATAAACCAGATGACGATGGCATTACCTGGCACTCCCAGCAGAAATGCCACACTGTAAAAGGAAAGGGAAATGATATGGGCAATGCTGAGGGAGGACTGGGGTGATTCATCTTCCTCAGACAAGTCGTAGAAGTAAGAGTAGTTCTCAAAATCTTCAAATGTCATGTTGCACAGTTGCTTTCTGGGGAAGAAAAGAAATGGAACAGTCAAAAGATGACAGAAAACAAAGTTTTACTGTGCTGCAAATAGTAACCTGCAATTCCTTTATGGTCTTTGTCGTAAAAAACCCAACAAACCGAAACACTGACTTAGGTCCACATATGTATCACTTTTTAGCCATCATTTCAGCTAGCACAAAGCTTGTGGACTATTTTGGTCACAGGCATTTCAAGAAATGCCTTGATCTTCAGGAACTGTTTTCCTTGCATTTATGTCTTAACAGAGAGCACTCAGCACAGTGTCACTGATAAATTTCTGGAAGACAAGATGCAAAGTTTTACTGCAGTGTGATTTTTCTATTCTTTTCTAGTCGGGTTTCATATTTTACTATTCTGTTCCTATTTTAAGCAAGTTTTATGAATTATATCTGTCAGAAGTCAGAGAAGCAACAGGCATCTATGCCGGCAAAGTCCAGTTAAATGCCAGGAAGCCATTTTTTATAAAATTATCACACACACCCCTCAAATTATGGTTAACAAAATCATAAATTTTGTTGTGTGATGAAAGTGAACTGAAAGTTAATGTGTTTATTCCTCTCTGTCATGTATCTATCTTTGTATCAAGGGACAATGAATTTTTCAGACACATTCAATGTATTAGATTTCCTTAATGCAGCAAAGGACGAGAAGGAAACATACAGAACATATTTCAGGGACAACACATACAATTGTGGTGTTCTTCCACTAGTGAGCTGAGAAGGTAATAGATGACAGAAAACAAAGCTTGCCAGGAGAATAAGACACACTGTAAGAGTTATAGATGAAAATATACATGTGTCCCTTTTTCAAGACAGAACAACAGTCTCAGTTTTCTTCTGTTGCAAAAGCTTCTGAAACTTAGAAGTACAACATGATTTTTCACACAGGAAATGTCTTATAAAACTCCCAAGAGACGGGGGATGGGGGTGGGGGTGGTGTATGCAGACAGACTATAAACGAAAAGACAAATTGAGGAAAAAAAAGAAATTAATGGGAAAACAGATAGCAAACAGAGGTTGAACAGGAAAAAGCACTCAGTCCATTCCACAGTACAGACAAAGCTGCAGCACGGCACATATGGCCACAGTCTGACAAAAGTATCTGCTATGGTCAAAACAAATATTCTGATAAATTCTGTTATTATTTAAAGCTATATAGTCTGGCTGGACTCAGCTACACCAAAAACCTGTCTCTGAGAGCAGGATACAACCAGCTTATTAGCTGTACAATGCATTTGCTCAACAGTACACTGCTGAGCACTAGTGCCATTCAGAAACTGAAATTCACCCGCAGTTTTGGAACTCAGCCCCGCATTCCTGTAATTCCATTAATTTTAGCATGCTAAAGACAACAGGAGAGGGGTCTCCAGAGCACACTGCCTGCAGAACCACATCTGCAAGCTTGTATTCATGTACATACCTTTCCTCCAAAAAAGTAGTTCACTTATTTTGAAAGGATTACTGACACAAGTGAAGCTACGCATGTGCACACACATTAGCAGGATCACATTTCTCATTCGCAGATGGATAGGCTGGGGGGGGGGGGGGGGGGGGGCCACTT
>JAVJGI010000064.1:14394983-14415101 GCA_035590275.1 Ibycter americanus | reverse complement strand
ACTACTAACTACAAACCAGAGTCAGAACTGTCTTGCAATTCAGGTCTTGAAAGTGAAGAAATCTAGTTCTATCCCATATTCCATCACTGGTTTCCTGTATGATCTTTGACAAATGACCTGATTTCCAGGCTGGAAAGATTCTCAGGAACCTTTCTGCAAACAGAGGCTCAGTAGAGAAAACAAGACTTTTTGCCATCAGTTTCCGCTTGGCTTTCAGGCATCTGCTAGAAAAGGTGAGGGAGGTTTGATGCAGTTCACTGGCTCAGTCCCTGCTGGTCCAGGGTTGCAAAAAGGAGTCAGAGCAAGGAAAATATTTTTCAATAAACAGGAAAGTGTGGTTAGAGGCCTGCCAATAGGACTTGGGGGCAGCCACAGATTACAGAACAGTGTTATATTGCGTGTGGATGAATATAACCACGTTTAGACTTCATCCTGTATTTTTGTTGTTGTTGTTTTTTTAATAGTAAACAGCCTGTGTAAAGTGTACGCTCAGTTGTTTGCAGTCTGTTCCTGTTTGCTGAGGTCACAAGCAGCTCTGAAAACTGAGCCTCCTTGATTCAGTTACTTAATTATGAATATAGTTGCTTAATTTTAAGTTTCAGAACGTTTGACCAGGATGTTTTGTTTCCTGTCCCCTTCTGTAGTTAACTACTAAACAACTTCATGGGAATATCACAGGCTGGCACTTGGTGCTAGTACCTTTTAGATCCTGGGACACTAAACAGAATTACCAAAAAATAGAATCATAGAATCATTTAGGCTGGAAAAAACCTTTAAGATCATGAGGTCCGACTGTTAAAATACAGATTGAAGTATGTCTAAAATACAAAGCCACAGAACTGCTGGGAAGAGACTTCACCATGTGCTACATGAACTGTCTTTCTCTGAATTTCACACGGAAATTACAGAATTGGGTCTCAATTGACATATTCATAGCTTTTTACCACGTAGTACCTAGAGTTCATTTTCTCTGCCACCATTCCAGTATTTCACAAAGTTGAGCCATAATGACAACTGGGACAAATGATTGAATCTGCTTAAAATAGACAAAAAAGCTTTTGTCACACTAAGAATGGCCTTACGATTATGACTTGGGACCAGTCCTTTGGACTCTATTCATAGCTATGCCACATGCATCCTGTTTGACCAGGGGAAGTCGTTTGACCTCTCCACACCTCAGCCCTGAGGTCAGTGGAATGGCTTTGGAACTCAATTGCACTGGGTTTTCAGTCTAAAGTAGGAGAAAACAAACAAAGCAGTTGCAATTTCCACTCACTTCACTTGATGCAAAGTCTTCCCAGGGGTTCAAAGTTCTCTGGGCACCACGCACATTGGGATCCAACTTAACGACACTGGTAGTTTATGCCACATGTTTGGGCTACAGCCCACACAACCTCTCTCTCACATTTGGTCCTCATTACTTTTGAAATTTACAGAGAGGTCCAAGGGAAGAGCTTATTCCTTGTCTATATTTGTTAAAAGTTAACACAAATATTTGAGTCGTAGTCCCGAAATCTATTTGTTTGGTGTGATAATCAGTGCTCAGAGACTGGCCAGCTAAACTGATTTCAGAGGTCACAACAGTGGGTCCTGACTTAATAGGAAAATTATGGTTTGCAGAGTTGGTTGTCTCAACTATTAACTTCATAGAGGGAATATATTACACAAACCTGCCTCTTAATGTCTTTATGAATAATTCTGAGCATATCATATTCCATGTGTATGATCTATGGCTAAAGGAAAGCTTATGTGATTGATTCACTTCAACTTTTGTTGTCGTTTGCCAGTCAAATGATGGAGAACAACTAGTTTCTCAAAAGGTCAGCTAAAGCCTACTTGTCATACTGTGTCTCATCAAGTTTGTCTGGATATTGAATTCATTTGAGAGCCCTCAAAAAATTACTTAACTTTTGAGGTGCTAAATTTTGAATTTATCTACCTTCAAAAGCATAAACATGAATTTCACCCAGTAGTGTTTATCTGTAAAGTTCAAAACACAGAAGCCTGTGTATATACATATTTCTGGCAAGTATTTTACAAAGACATAAGATCCTAAAACTCACAACAAATACTGATGAGATTACAAATTGTTGTAGACTTATTTTTCTCCCTCAAAAGAACAGAGCCAAGATGACCACATTGAAATATTCCTATAGCAGGAAGTGCCTGATACATGCATACTTCAAAATTAAATCATAGCTATGCAATAATTTAAGCCTAAAGCTGGCCCAGCAGGCAAAGCTACTAGGAAATGAGCATTTTAAGCTAGGATACACAAAAGCAGAATCAAGGGTTGTGTGTTTTCTCTTTCACAGACACATACACAAATGCCTATCTCTTGGCTAGCGTTTTAATGGTCCTTAGACATATGGTAACAAACTGACTTTGTAAGCCATCTTGAATTCAAAAACTAGAACGGATCATAATAGATATGATATGTGACTGGAGACCTTTTCAAGCCACAATATAGATGTATTTGTTCTAGCAGACAAGTCAAGAATGCAAATAACCATCATTCTCCATTACATCTTTCAGTGAGGAGGCGTTGGAAATGCATACACAGTGTACCCGCTAGACATCTTCTAAAATTTATGCCAAAAACAACTTTCTCTGAGCAAGGCCAAACATGACCCTGTTAGTCATAACACACCACTTCATCTGTGGTATTGAAGTCATTTGACTGGACAATAGCCTCATAACATTTTACGCAAAGCGAGTGTTACAGCAGGATTAACAAACCCTTATACAGCAGACTCAGTTAATATTGGTAAAGCAATTATTTCAGACCAGCACTTTTGCTGCCACGGAAACATTAAAGAACAAATGGAAAACCCAGCTTTATATCTAATTAATGCTGCTGTAATAGGAAAAGCATCTACAGTAGGTCTGGCCTGAATATAACAAATCATCCAAGACAACTGCTGCGATTGAGCAGTGTACCATTTCCACGATCGGGTAACTCATAAACGTCTGCAACCAGCAACTGCATATCACCAAAAGTGATTTATTTTCATGCTCATCCCAAGGACCAAGACTTCCATACCCAAAGATGACAAAGAAACTCAGATGTCCTCAGAATATACACTGGGGAAGGGGGCATTTGGTGACTATAGAGTTAGTGTCTGCTCCTGCTCTTCCATTAGTACAGCTAAAAGTAGAAATATCTCTTTTAATATTCCTTTTGAATATAAGGAGTTCCATAACCACTGCAAGCTATCACGTGACCACAAACATATTACATTAGAGTCAAGAAAATGATAGGTAGTATCTGTGAAACACTTAAAGTGGCCCCATTCTGGGGAAAAAGAAAAAAAATAAATCTAAGCATTCTTGTAAGTAGGTAAAAATAGACGTTTGGTAAACAGTGCCAACTGAGATTTAAAATATGGTCTTACATTGCATGTGTCAGCACTGCTGAAATGTTGACATAACTGGTCATAACACTCAGTATTCATAACCCTTAGTGCAAGCGGGCTCAAGCGAGAAGTATCATCCGTCTGGTCTACAACTGAGGTGGCTGACAATGACCTACAGGAAGCCTCTGCTCAAACCAGGTGCTAAACCTAGAGTTCCTGCCTGGTGGTTCAGCCATAGTCCTTTCCTCCTTAAACATAACACTGTCCCCCTCACTTATGCTGGGGCAGAGAAACCACAGCTTCACCTCTGGGAGACCTTCCCCTTCCTGGAGAGAGCCTCTCCCCTGTGCTATCATGCCACTGTGCTGGAGGGACCCAGCACCTACTTGGGCAGCTGTTGCAGGTTCTGGTCTGTTTTCTGTACGCTGGAGAGAAAGGGAACCTCGATCTCCACCATTTGCTAGTCATATACATTAATCTGTCTCTGCAGGCTCAGAACATACCTCAGAGCTGTTAAGCACATGTCCCAGATGACAAAGCCCAGCAGGTACACCATATATCATATTGGCTGTGTCCTCAGCATGTAAGATACACACACTAATGAAGTATTGTTCCAGGGAGGTTTCACGTGTTTTTCTATTCCTCTGCAAATTCCCGCAATATTTTCTTGGCTATAAGCCATCAATATAAGTACATACCTAGAGTAATGGAGATACCCGATTTATAACCAAAACATTCCAGCTGATAACATACTGTACTTTGTCCTCATAGTTGATGTACTAGGATCAGTGTGTACGGTAGATTAAGGGTGCCTACTTCTGTATCGGTGTTACTCTAATATTCCTACCCATATAAAGCAAACTCTTATTTACTTTAAGAGCAAGTCTAAAATGAGCACTAAAATATCCCTGCAAAATTGAAACATTTATATTGTTAATACAATTTCAAGAGGGCTGGATATCTATTTATCTCCCCAATATGGCGTTGGAAACACTCCCTAGCACTGATAAGAATAGATGGCGCCTATGATTAAAAGCTTGGAAATACCGGTTTTACAGGCTTCCCACATTAGCTTTCCAAATCAGTTCTCACTTGACTCTACCAGATACCATACAACACCCTCAGTGAAGAGTTTAGGACCTCAACAACACATTACTCTGTTTTCTTAAATGGACAGTGGTTCTCAACATTTCTGAAACATCTAATTAAAATGATGTGGGGCTGCACTCATTAGAAGAGGATCACTAGAAAGAAGAAATGGGATCGTAGAAAGTGATATTATATTGACAGTACAGGACTTACAATTCACCACTTTCTCTCTCTCTCATCTGGAAGGCTTCAGAAGAGAGTAAAACTCTGTGCCAGGTTCACGCTCGCTGAAAGAAGCAAGCATTTTATGTTGGGAGAGTACCCAAAGGCCCTAGCCTTTGAGATCAAAGCCTCACTACATCTAGGCACTATAAGCATGTAATGGGAGGCAATTTCTGCCTTGTTTATAATTAAACAGCATAAACAGACACAAGAAGAGCAGGGAAAGGAACAGAAGTATCTTGCCCAAAGCCAAACAGTAGATTCAAAGGCAGAGATGGAGGCAGAATTCAGACCTTGCCAAAAGAATGAAGAGGCAAGTACCTTTTGTGGATAGAGGGAAAGGGTGCTGGTTTTTCATACTTGTGCCTTGTGATTCTTGAAATACATCCTTCAAGAAGTATCAGAAAGGAACAAGAGAACCTGGACTGGGGAAGAGAAGTAGAAGGCTGCAAATCCTTTGCTAGCTAATGTCCCTGGCAAGGAACAGAGACTTCTATCTAGAGTGCTGGCCTTTGCAGGAAACCCTTGCAAACAAACCTGATTTGTAGCATGGGGTTTTGTTAGTTTCCCTTTGAGCCTACTAATGAAAAAGTATTTTATCTGCAGCAGGTCTGTTAGTTTCATCTAAAAAATTGTAATGCAGTAAATGGCGCGCCAGGTACAAGAGAGCTGCAACAAGCCAGCAAAAATTCTCTCTGGAAAAGAGCAGCTGTGGACTGACACAGGGCTTTATGTTCCAGTCTCCAGGCCCTCTGGAACGTACTGAAGATACAAAGAGCACAGAATTAGCTGAGCTCCCCTGAAAGTACTATACGTTTCTTTTGAGGACGCATAATTTTTCTTTTTGTCTCAGGAGCCTCAAACACACTGTAAAAGTAGTAGCAAGTGTGGGACAGCTGATCTGTGCATGATGGCATCTTCCTTTCTAAAACCAAATGCCTCCTAGACACTGCCCACCCTAGTCACAGCAATCCCTTCTTCTGGTAGCAGGCCATGGGAAACTGTTCCTCCCACTCAGCTCTCTTTTGCAAAGGCAGCAACAACAGAGCCCTGCACTGTTGTGAAACTGCTAGCTTTAGACTGAATGAACACAAATCAAATCATTATCAGAAATAATGAGTGAAAATTACCTAGACAACCAGCCACCACAGTAAGAGAGACAGCTGAACTGTTGGCACATTCCATAAGACAAAATGAATAAATAATCAAATCGCAAGACTATTCAACAGACTACAGTCCTCTGCAAAACTAGCTGCTTAGTGCTTGGAATAGCAGAGTTATTAATAAAAAAATAATATCTAAGAACAGATCACAAACTTCAGGTGGCTTTTAAGAAACATAAGAAGAAAATTTTTTAAGGCAACTGGCTTTATTAAGAAACAGATAAAAATTTTCCTCTTACATCAATCTATCAGAAATAAACACAAATCTAACAGCATTTCAGAAGTTGCTCATTAGGTTGTCAGCAGAGAAATTCTTAAAATGAAAAGAAATAATTATAATGTTAGTACATACAGATTGCATTATTGTCATTAACAGCTTTTCTCTACCCCCACTGGTGCAGTAAAAATCTGTACTCAGATCCTGCCTAGGAATACTTCACATATAGTTTCCCTGACTTATGATCCCTTTCCACAAAGGCAATTAGAGAATCCAAACCATAAATTCATTCTCCAGAAGTAAAGAATAACTTCCACTATGCCACACTCAAAGAGATTCTAAGTGCAATAAAAGTGGACTCTAATATCTAATATCACTCATAGCACATCTAAAATCTCTAGGATTAAAGTAACTTTGGTAGGCCCTCTATCTTGTCTGCCTGGCTAAGTGGCTGATAATGCTTTAAATTTGGGCAGACGCTGCAGTGACATTAAACAAAAGTAAATTGGGTTATAAAAAACACTTGCATTTCCTAGTTTAGCTGCTGCAAAACAATCATATGATGCTAATGAAAGTAAGCTCTCATAAGCAAGTTAATCCTGAAACCAGTTTCTACAAACCTGGTTTGATAAATTGCTTTACCCTGATGCAGCCTCACTCACTCTCTTCTCCTTAGCTATGAATTAATACACATTTAAAATTATTCAGTAATACAGTTTTATTCAGCTAGAAAGCAAGTGTGTTTTACTTCATAGACAATCTATACAGCTTCTGTTAATCTAAGACAACAAGTCTGGGGTATTGTTTGGCTTCACATTTAGAAAGGTTACAGATTACAATGACATGGTTATCACTAAGTCTGAATAGGAGATGGAATTTAGCCCTGTCTTATTGTGTGGTATATATATATGTGATATATATATAAGGCTTCAAATCTTGTCACTTCCTAGCAAACATGTTCCCATGCACTTAATGACAGCTAGATCCATATCCTACCTTATTCCACAATGGTTAGGGAAAAACACACACACCTTCCAGCTCAGATCGTAGAAGCATTTTTTAATTCTGCATGACTCTAATTCTTCAGAATTATTTTGCTAATCTGCTACTTAAATTAAAATCATTTCCAGTTTCTGTTCTAGAATCTGTTCAGATCAGAACTGATGTACTTATTTCTAATGATACTGGGACTTGCTATAGCTATAGGAGACATACTATCCCTAAGCAAATAAAAAAATTAAAACCAACACACAAGGCGGGGGGCAGATTTAAGTCAAGGTCACTGACATAATAGAAGACTCCTAGAAATGTGTATAAACACATTCAAAAGTCATTACAAATTAAATTCACACGTACTTTCATATCTTTTCTTGCTGCAGGGGGTGTTCAAAATAATCTTTGAAACAAGTAAGTATCACATTCTTTCTTTCAAGAAGCTCTTTTAGCCAGTATATGCTACGCTACCTTACAAGATTTGCCTGCAAGTGTTGTAGCTGCAGAAACACATTATTCAGGAGAGAGGGAGAAAAAGGTTTAAAGTAACAGAGATTGACCTACCTTGTTTAGTTCTTTGGAACGAAACACACTGTAAATCAGGGTTGTGAGCTCTGTAGCAGAAGGAAGAATGAAGTGATCTGCAGAGTTCAGAGTGACTTCAGTGTGATTCCAGCTGCTTCACTTGGCCACTGCCTGCCTTCTAATAAAGCTGCAGAATGATATAACGCCGTGTTTGTTTTCAGCTGAGGAAGTTGTTTCCAACTTCCCTTGGTTTTCTAGACCCAGTTTTGAAATATTGCTTTTCTGTATAATCCCAGTATTTCACCAAAAATAAATGTTAGACATGTGAATGAATCATTTTGGTCAGTGTCCAAGCAAGCAACAGATGTGGTGGCCGGTGAATGGAAAGAGACCTTACAGTCGTAGGCTGCTTTTTGTTACGCAGAGAAGAGGTTGAACAGTATTTCTTTGTAAGCTTTCTGGTTTATAGAAAATAATGTTGAATGAGCAGAAAGATGCTTAAAAGTCACACTGAAAGCATCATTTTGTAACCGTACTGTGAGATACATTCATTTTGTATTTATGATTAGTAGATTAATCTCCTTTTGTGTGTTAGAGTGACGTGAGCTCCTCAAAACATCACTAATTAGTGCCTCTGTCTGTCTGTCAGTCAGTGCAACTGGTCAGAAATTTGAACTGGGTTTTAGGAGACTTGGCTTGATTCCGAGTTCTGTAAAGAGTCTGCTGAGGTTTTGTAGCCAAGCCTCATGATCTCCATGTTGCTTAGTTTCTCAGTCAGTAAAATGGGAATATTATTCCACTAGTATCTACATACCAGAATTTCACCTGACTCTGATGGTACTGCACCCATCACACCATTTTAAATCAGATGAGTATCTGTCAGTCTACTCTTACCAAAAGTGATTATCTTCTAGTGGAAGCAATAATCTAACAGTGGCACTCCTCTGCCATTAAAGAAAAACATGTAAAATGTTCAACAGTGGTTGAATCTAGCCAATTCCAAATGTCCCAGATATCAATTCTGTTGATTACTGAAAATTGGAAAGAAAACACACAACCAACCAAACCAACCAAAAAAAAAACCCCCACAACAAAACCCAATCAAACAAAACAAACAGACAAAAAACCCAAACACACACAGAAAGAGGGAAGTGCTTAGTGAGAAGCAGCAAAACTGAAATTTCAGCATCTGGTTAGCAAGGCTATCAGTTTTAAGCACCTCTGTTACGGTCCACGGATCACAGATTCTCTTAACAGGAAGCAAAAATTCCTTCCAGCAAAACTAGCCTGCTTTGCCTTTCCTCCGTGCCAGCCATTCCTGTTCTGCCAATACCACTGAAAATGCTGATAGCTCATGTGTGAGGGCGAAAAGTTGTGAATGAAAGGAGAGCGGAGATTAAGCTACAGTGGCACACAGAATTCCTGGACCATGAGGAAAGGACAGGGGGCATGACTCCCGTGAATGTATGTTACAGGAGACAAATGGGGTTGCCTGAGGAAAAAGTAAGGAAAGACTCGAGGACTTAGGGTATGGAAAGACTCAAGGAACTCATGATTTGGCACTTCATTGACTTCTTGCATTTCAAAGATTTCCTGTTTTGTCTAGGTAACTGATAGGTGAACCTTCACCGATAAAAGCTCTTTTAATAGTAGTTCTCTTCTTTTGTAAATATTGGGATAGGGTAAATGTAGGCACCATTTAACAGCAGATCTGCCAAGGTTTTTTGCTTGTAATGGCACACGAGTCTGTGTGTCTGTAGGTACTTTGCCAAATCCAGTTATTGTAAAGCAGTTAATTCAAGGGCTTGCTCAGTACTATTTCAGTAGGACAAAAGAGGAAATTACTGGGTAGATAACTCTTGTACATGGTCTACAGTCACAGAAGAAAACCTCAGCAGAGTCACACATTTAACAAATGCTCTTTTTCTTCTCCACGAAGGGAGCATTCTGGAGAGTGCAATGGATTCTAGCAGGTTTGGGATAGTGAGGAATTGTCCTTAAGGAGCTGCTTCCTTCACCATAAACTAAAGCAGGTTTGGGACTACTCCAACACATACGGGGGATGATAGTTCAGCTCCTTCATCCTTCAGAACCAAGGGAGGATTAAACATCACATAGCAATTTTCCCCACCCTTTCCACCAGAGATACGAAATCACAACTGCTAAGGATGCAGAATACATCTCGTGGAGACAAGTTTTCATAGAATATGCATTTTTTTCTCCCCAAGAACAGCAGATTACTGCATTTAAAAAAATATTTCTACTAATCTGCCCTGCCTACATTTGCTCCTTTTCAAATGAAAGGGGCTTTTGCTCCGATGAGCAATTATGCAATTTGCACAGTATAACGAGCATATGTAAATATCTCAGAGGAAAAAAAAAAAAGAGAATAGAATTTTACAGGCAAAATTGCATTTAATTTGAAAAGATTTCGTTCTGCTTGTTTTCTATTTAGAGCTAGATACAGCATTTTATTCTTCTGCACATTTGATTAACCACAGTGGGAATCTTAAGTCCCTGAAGAATATATGCTTGGGCCCTAAACCTTTCCTTGTTTTAGGTCCTTCTATGCTCAGACACAGTAAAACTGGAATGGTGAGTCCCAAATTACATGGCTTTTTAATATACACTTGCATGCAACTCATTAACAATTGACATAATTTCAGGAGTGTGATCTTTTCAGACAATTTTGTGAAAGTTTTATCCTTGAAAGAAAAAAAAGTACCTTGTTTGCTTTCATGTCTTCTCCTTTTTCTACTTGGAAGTTGTATTTTATTTTGCCATGTCATTTGTGCTTTTTCAACAGGGTAAGTTAATGAAGTTTTGGAGTTTTAACTCTACATTAAGTATGGCAATATGCCAGAGCTATACTGAAGAGGGACATGCACTCATGAACATACAATGCATGTGGAACTTACAGAGCAGAGAAATACTACTTTATACCTAATAGAAAAAGAATAAAGGACAGCATTTTCACACAAATAGTAGATATTGGGTTGTCCAGCAGTGAATAAACTAGGTCTATTGAAAAGAAATGAGTTTTAAAAACACTTCTGATTCTTTATGGGGTTTTTTAACCCTATAAAACAAAACCAAGGCAAAGGATGCGTAGGAAAAAAAGATGCAAGTGAAAAACCTTAAGAAATATTCTACCAGTATTAACCACAGCACAAATTACAAAGCATTAAACAAAACCAAAGTGGCTTTAATTTACCTGGATTATCAACAATTGTCTGATAGTTCTGATAATCTTTTCCCACTGCTGGGACCACCGGATTATATCAAACTGCCTATTAGTATGTGCAGATAATCTCATCAGTAATAAATACCCCAGACTAAATTCACCGTGCACTAATTACGTTGTAGTAACCATGAATTTGCAAATTATGTCAAGCAAAAGATATTTAATTTTTCTCAGGGTTAATTTAAGATGAACAACACAAGAAAGACATTACTTACCTTTTGAGGATTCAGCTGTTTATAGTTCAGTTCTTAAAAAAAAATAAATTCTTCACTGTTCCTTTGTCCTCACTGTTTGAATTAACACCTCATGGATTGAAATCCACTCTGGAAAGACAGGGTTTAACTACCTGACAATCAGGAAAAGAGTAATTTCCTCCCTTCCTGTGAAACTAATGACTATTCATGCCTATCCTTCTGGTAAAGCTGTAATGTTTACTTGTGGCTTAGCTGCCCACTATATACCATAGTCAGCAACTATGACAAAATTCTCCAGCGACACATTTAAATCCAACCATCTGATGAAGGGGGAGGTTTGGCTCATTTAGGCAGGTCCACATCCTCTTTCTATGCTGATATTAGAAATCTGAAGATTTTTATGTATAATGCGTTGAAGAAATCCAGTAATTCTGCAGCAGGCAAAATCCTTCATTTAACTACTACTTTAGTCAGGTCAAAACACATAAGCATATAAATTAATTACTGTATGTGTATGTATAAATATACGTATATACATACAAGTTTGAGCAGGATCTTTAAAAGCAGCATTTCATGTAACTCCTGTAAACAACGTCAGCAGGGTGTTACTTGCTATGAAATCATGAATATTGGAGAATAATTTAAAGGAAGGGAAAGAAAAAATATGTGTGTTTATTATGAAGAAAGACACTTGCAAAAAATATGCTTAGAAATAGCCTTTTTTCCATAGATTGTGCTTTTATACTTGTATTTTTTCCCCATTTTTCACAAATAAGTAGGAATCATTTTCTACATAACTTTCAGACCACAGCTATTCAGATTTTGTGTTCATATGACAATAAAATAGGAGGATTATACGTGCCACTCAGATAACACATGAAACCCATGGAATTTTCAGGGGATGTCTTTAACAATTAATCTCCCGATATGTTATTGAGTTCTAAAGATTATAGTCGTTGAATAGCTAAACAGCCAACTTGACAACAGTATTTTTCCATTTTAGCCAAAGTGCTGTCTCCTCCCATACAAAGGAATGCCACTGTTTGGAAAAATAATTTCAGCGAGAACTACAGAGATTACAGAAACAAAAATAAGGCTACGGAGACTCTAGTTGTTTCACTGCGTATTTCACAATCTTTACTACTGCTGCAGGGATTAACCAACTTGCACTTTTTCGCCCCACATAAGTTACCAGGAACTACTTAGAGTACTCCCAGAGTCACTCAGAGAGGTCTCAGGAGAGCAGCCCTCAGAAGGGAAGCCAGAATTTACTGTTATGCATCTAACTTGTAACATATGGATTGAGTCAGGTGTCTCAAAAACATGCCCAAAGCCTAACCACCCTAGGTTCAAAGAAACTCAAAGCAGAGCTGAACCTGAGCCACACCTGTTCAGGATTTTAGCTGCCTCCATCCACTCAGGATCCAAGTCACCAGCATAGCTACCTACACCTATTCTTTCAAATATGAGATCTTATTTTCCATTTAAAGTATAAACTCTGAAGATTCAGTCATCCATCTTTTATGTAATAGGTTTTTTGATTAAAATCCCAAATCCACAGTTCCAATAGGATTATATTATGGTGTTACATACAATGGACATGACTCAGCGACCCAAGAGATATCCAAGTTTCACATTCTGCCTTCATCCATTAACAATTCACAACTAAATTGCTGAAGCCTGTCACGGTGAATAACAACGCACAAAACAAGCAGATTTGCAGGGAGGAGATGATTAGAAGTTCCAGCCCTCAGTATTCTGAAGCTAGACTATTGCTCTCGGACACGGTGCTCACTGTGACAGAGCTGGTCTGAAACACTAACAATCTTCAAACAGGGAAATTGAAAAGGAGTTCTAATCCCCAGCAAAAGACGCAGAGCAAAGCTGAGAGTTGATACAAAATTAGGGACAGCTCCCTGAAAATATATGCTAGTAAGCAGGGTGCCTATACAGGACTTGTGGGTGATCAAGCAAGGTTATTGCTTTGCAGCACGACTACTCAAAATCTTAACTAAGAGTAACACCTATGCACACGGGGATCGCGGAGCCTGCTGGTTACTCTCTATAATACTGACCAGCCATTGACATTCCTTAGGATTTATGGAGATGCAAAGGTTTTAAACTGGACAGTAGCTCCTTGGAATGTAGAATGGTTCCTGAACATCAGCGCAAAGCTGGAGAAAATCAAATCCAAACCAAACTCAGTCAACTATGGATGTTCTGAGCAGCTGTGGTCAGCGGTTTCAGCACATACTAATTTGTATTTTTAAAGTTGCTTTTTATAGTCAGCTACATTTGTCAGATTTTTTTTTCTGCTTAGTGGATGCAAACACATTTTGTGAAAGTTGCCAGGCGACCTTGACACCACAGGGATTTCAGTTATTTATCCATAGAAATGAATGAGAAACAGGGAGAACCAAGGCAAATTTCTGCCTCCTGCTCTGCATTTACCCTCTCCTCTGATCACTCTCGGGGGAGAGAACATAGTTTTGCTTCTAAACCCTACCTAGCCCTCAGCCTCTGTAATGAGATGGGAGCTGATAAATCCCAATAACCTGCTGCTTGTGATATAGGCAAAGCAAATTATTAGAAGCTCTGAAAAACACTTTGCTAGTTAAGGGCTCAGTCTATAAGGTCAGTATCAACTCTTCCACTGCCTTCAATGAAAGGAAAACTAGCACTATCTCTAATAAATTTAGAGTGGGCTCAGAGAAGGAAGCATAGAAAATCAGCCTAAGCAAAGGCAGCTAAACCCCCCAATATTTATTTGTCCATTCCAGTTCTACTCCTTAAGCTGTATCAAGACACACAAAGGTTATTTTTAAATCCTTTTTACTTTGTAAGTTTGTTTTTTTTTAAGGAAGACTCTGTGCCCCAAATTCAGCACTTAGCATGTGCTTGAATATGGAATTTACATGAATGTAGAGACTAGAATTTCAGCATTTTCTGTAAAGGCTATTTGAGTAGCTACTTGTCTTTTCAAAAGAAGAGAAGGGAGCTTGTGGAGAAGGCAACAGTCACTTCTCCATTTCAAGATGAGAAACTAGGCAAAGGGGAATTACACTAGTTGTATGTAGCTTGTGTGCAAAAACCAGAAACTGAACTCTGATTACTTCAGTATTAGAAACACAGACCATCCAACAACGTAGAAGTGACTTCTGGTTTTAATGGTGGACCAGAAAAGAGAGAGACTAAACTTTGATCCAAAGAACTACTGCAGTTCCATTAATAGTATGTGAAATGCTGAAGAAACACAAATCAAATAAAAGGCTTTTTGTTCAAAAGTTCTTTTTCTCTCTTTTCATTTTTTTCCATGGAAAAGTCTCTATATTTTCAAACTATGAAAGAGTTTTCTTTCAAAGGCTGATGGTTTTGCTTATCAGCATTCTTAGCCTAAAATTAAGTTTTGTCCTTGGAAGAAAACAGAACTTCTTGTTCAACTTTCTGCTTTTTCCCTGAATAGGACAATGAAATCTTTCTTTAAATTGTTCCCAGGGTAAAGCAAGGTAGAGAGTCTACTTGCTCTCAGATGTAAGCAAATATCTTCTGTGGTTTATTGTGGGAACTTTAAAAAAATTTAACATGATTTAGAACAGCCAGTGCAGAGGAAAATAACACTTATTTTACTACTGTGGGAACACATTTTGACCCCACCTTAAATTGACTGCAGAACATCCAGTGCCTCAACATAATAGTATATATATTTGGAACTCCCTGACTCCTATAAATTACCCTACAGACAAGGAAGCTGCAGAGGTATTTTACATTCACAATCATTTTACATGCATCTGCATCTATTGAAAACCAGAACAGTTCCATTGAAATGGACGGATATAAACATTTAATTCAGAATATTCCAAGGGGTCAAGGCAGGTTCTCAACTTCTGGGAGCTTATAAATTCTTGAAAAACAGAATGAATAACCCTCCAAGAAGCTTTGAGAAAATGACCTCTTTGCATCAGAAATACTTCATTTCTTGCTTCAGTAATGGGAATTAATATTTACTTTTGCAAAAATGCCTTGGAGTTCCTACTATTATAGAATGTGAGGTAGGCTAGAAGGGAGTAATAGTCATCTACTATACTTATTTAAAATATTTCAAGACTCTCACATTAGTATCTGATTACAAAATCCACATTCATTTTGTACCTTATATATAAAATAATAAAAAGAAGGATGGTTTAAAAACATGCTAATCAAAACATTGTGCCATGCAGATGAGAATAGTTCTGTTCTAAGTGTATTTCAGTCATGCTACCTGACTGGTTAATACAAGACCCTATTGGTTTTTCTGTTCCCTTCATAGCTGAAAGCTCTTGGATTGTAAACCTCACCACGGGGAAATGGAGTCACTTTATGACTTTCCACTGTATTTTCCAGCATGCACATGTCAGCAATTGTCATGTATTTCCAAGTAATTTGGTAATGAACAATTATAGCTGAAAACTTTGCTAATTCGAGGCTTGATCTGACTATATCAGACAATTTAAAAATCTGTATTATTTTTAAAAATAAATATGAAACAATGGCAAATAGCATTGAGAAATTCTAGGGGACTGTTATTTGTGAAGCTAAAAAAAATTTCCACACACAGGATGAAGGTCAAAGAATATCCTGCAATTCACAAGCAGTCACCTACGGGCAACCCCCAATCTACTTCCTGACCCAGTCCTTTTCTTTGTGTCACTTCCCTCAAAAAACAGGCATAGTTATTTCAGAGAGATGAACTGACTGAACAATCATTAACAGAACACAGAAATTACTATGAATGTAACAGTAAACTATTCAGCTTTTTATGATGAAAGATGTGTTCTCTGAAAGCAAAATGGTCTTTCAGGTTCCAAACCGGAAAAGGATCCAGAAACAAGTTGCTCCTTTAACTCAAGCAAACTTTGTTTCCCTTTTAACTCAAGCAAATTTTATTGTGCTTCACAAACGGGCTGTCCGGACACCGAGACCACGTTTTCTCCATGTTGTCTTAGGTACTGTGTGGTTAGTCTTGGTCCAGTAAAGAAAAATTTAATGCAATGTTAGAGCCATGCCATACAAACCTCTCAACTGCTGATTTAATTTCATTGCATTTACTTTTAGAACAGAAAGTCCTAAAACCACGTTAATTTAAGCTAATGGACAGATTCAAAACAGTTGCAGCAATGCTGGAGTATGGATTTGAAATGCAACGTAAGAACATTAGTAGCCCATCATGCAGAAACTTTCTGAAAACACTGAATTTGGATAAATTTTGTAGCCATACTGTTTAAAGTGACACATTTTTAGAGTTGTCTCATCAGCTGTTCCTTCTGGATGACCTGCCAGCAAATGAACAGCAACAGCAGCTGTAACAGCAATAATAAAATGGTCTGGGATCAGCGTATCTCAGAACTTTGCTCAGCACTATTATAATCAAAATTCCTGTATTCTCCAAAGTACATGCGTACAGAAATATATTATTAAGAACAATTTTAGTGCAAAAAAAGAAGCATAAAACCCAATAACTCTGAAAACATAAGCCCGTGAGAGCAGCAGTATGGCCTTCAAATAATAGTAAAAAAAAGACTTAGGGAGGATTTGCATCTAAGATATGCAAAAAGATTCTAACTGTGAAGTACTTCAAGTAACCTTTTAAAAATGAAAGGCCTGATTACATCAAAGTAAAATAATATTTTTAGGAGAAAATTCTTGGTCTGTGCATTTCAAAGTGCTTTTTATAACCCTCTCAGTTTTAAAAGTATTTTAGATTTCCTCCTTGGTCAGTATCCAATCATGTTTCAATTATAACACAATTGCTAAGCTTTTTGGTTGTTTAAATGATTACGCAATTAAAATTATAAGTTAAGTTGCAATTTTTTAATCTTGAGAAGGTAGCTCTGGCAAAATAATGAAAAATAGAAAGAACTGCCTTTAGACTATCACTTAAGTTTGGAGGTTAATCTAGTAACAATAAAAACATCCTCACTATATGGGATAACTCAGGTAAAGCTCTTATGATAAAATTTAAAATTTTTTGAGTACAAAACAAAAAAAGAAACCTCAGTTTTAGATAACGAGAAAGTGAGCAGAATGCCCATAACAAGTTTGCCTCCTTGTAAGGTAAGATGCTTAAAAAAAAAAAAAAAAGTTTGTCTTTTTGGCTTGCACCTAATTCCTGCGCCATGTGCCAAAGTAAATAAAATATCATTATTTTTACAAAATCATATATTCTTCATTTTAAAATGAGAAAAATGCTTGTAACACAGAAAATAAATGTCTAATAGCAATCTGCCAACCCCAGCAAACAGTCTAAGTAAAGCAGAGCAAAGAAAACAAGCAGCTCTGTTTTGAGATTATCCTTGCCTTTTAAACAGATGAGGAATTCTTTTCTTTTACTTTGAAAAGCCTTATTATTAAATATAACTGAATTGATATTAAAGGGAAAAAATTCAAATACCATAGAAGAAAAGATCATTGCTCCATTTAGGCTGTTAGTTTCAATTATATCTATAGCTATATATATAGGAATATCTGGAACATCTGGCCTGGAATCTGATATTGAATAGTGGCCAACATAAGATTGTTCAGAGAAAGACAAAATTGTTTCAAGAGAATTTTACACTTCTTAGTAATTAAAGGTTTTAATGTAGCGACAGGCATTATGGAACATCCGCTCTGCAATAAAGTTGAAAAGGTTCTCCTTTCCCAAGCTCCCAAGCATGTGAGTTGCTCTAAAATTTACACACGTACTCAGACTGTCTTGAAAGTTGCAGTGCTTGTTAGAATCCAAGCGAGATCTAGCAATCCATCTTCATGGACATTTGGCAAAAGTACTCTCTGCATGGCTCAGACCCCCGCCCTCAACTGCTGACAGTCAGTCAACGCTTAGATCCTTTGAAGAATTTTACCAAAACTATAATTTAAGGATAAATCAGGCTTTTAAAATTAGGATGTACAAAGCACATACACAACAAACTAAAAACCTAGGCAAGAGTTTCCTGGCAGCTAGTTTTACCAAGCTCGATTTTCTTTTGCCACATTCTGTCTTTACAATCTGAACCCAAGTCTTGGAAGAAGTGTGAGACTCTTTATAGGAAAATAGCTGTTGTTCACCTTTGTCAATTTTTCTTAATGTTTTTCATAGGTATAACGTTGACATATATTTGGCTAAAGGAAGTGGAAAAACATAGCAAATCAAAGCAAAATTAGAAAGTGAAGCAGTGAAAGGTGTAAGGGACAGTTTATGGGAATTGAATAGATGAGTACAGGTATCAGCAATGAGAAAAAGGTTTGATGTTCAGACCAAGAGAGAGAATAATTTTTAAAAGGGGAAAGGAAGTTTGTCAGCCTGGCTCGGTGTCCATGCACACATATGAGGAGCAGGTCCTTGGGAGGGGAAAGAGGAGGCTGAGGGAAAGGGATCTCTCTCAGTACCTTACCTGAGCTTGAATCAAGGTGCAATCTCAAATTCATACAGTATTTCTGTACATAAAAAGTACAGAAAGAGTTGAAAGCCAATAAATACTTGGCAACACAAGTCTAAGTTCTGCTATCTTTGAATGACAGTCCAAGAGATAGAATATTACTTTCTGTCCTTGCAAAAATATTGAGGAATGTTCCAAGGAGAAGTTATACGGCGTTAAGAGTCTATAGCCTTCTCTGTACTAAGAAGTACTTCTGTTTTACATGAACGATTCTGGAAAAGAAACATCAGTACATCAGGTATGCAACTGAGCTTACTTTGTTTCAGCAAGTTAGGAAGGGTTAGCTGAGCCGCTGTAACTCACCAAGCCTGCTATCAACCACCACAAAGGTAAACGCTTTTGGCGTGAGATAACGTGTTTCAAAGTGTTTGCCACACGTTTCAACAACGCAGCTCTGCTGACATGCAATAATTTGGGCACGTGCCTGAGCCTTCACGCAAGTCAATCCCCACAGAAACACTGCATCTGCAAAATTTTTGACTGCTGCTTACAAATCTCCACTCCTACCCACAAGATTCCATCTAAAACTAGGGTTTCACTTGCCCACACTGAACTTAAAAATCCTTTTCATGTAACCAAAGTGATTGATTCCCCTGCATATACTTGTATTGAAACCTTGTGTCTGCCAAGATGCCTCAACTAAAGCATCTTATTCAGTTATCTCCAAACAAAATAAATGTAGCCAAATGAGCGTAGAATGATTAGGGGATCCTGTCAGCCTTAAAAGACAGAAACATTATGCTATACATAAGTAAACAACTAAGAAGTTGTATTCTCCCCTGCTCTTTCTGTTTTTTTAATGAGTTCCAGTTTTGCCAAGGTCTGTATTACACCAGGTAACAAAATAGCACCAGGCAACTTTAGTTCTGTATTAAGTACTTATTTTTTTTGGCAATAAAAAACATCTTCATATCTATGTGCATATCAAAAGAATTCAACAGCAGCTAAGGCAGTCCCCCCTAAAGAAAAGGCTTCTGCTGTTCTGCCCTTTGAGGTTTGTGCTCAATCGCCTGTTCAGCAGGGGTGGACGTTTGTAAACTCTGGTTTCGTAATCACACAACAGCGCCTTTCTACAGCAGCCTTGGCTTAAATTTCCCGTGTTATGGTGCATTCAGGATTTTTTTTTTTTTTTTCCCTCTCATTGCACAATCCAAGCCTGTATCTGCGCCTGTCTTCACACATAAGGGTGTTGATTATCTCTGTGGCTGCCCAGATCGCTTAAAGAACAAGCCCTGCTCCTTCAGCATAAGGAGGGAAATATGCAATAGCTGGTTTCCCACGGGAGATTAGATAAACGTTCAAAACCCTGCAACTGGAAACAAAAAAGAACCTGCTCTAAGGTCATATTCTTAAACCCGTTTCTGAGAAAAAGAAGAGCAGGTCCAGCATTAACGCAATGAAAAAGTCGAATGAAGACCCGTCACTTTCCGATACAATCTGCCTGAACAAGGCACACCGCGACAAGCGATGTTTAACGGCAGAAAACGAAAAAAGTATAAACCCCATAGCCCGCTCTGAGGTATACGAAACAAAGTGTTTTGAAGGAGAAAACACTATCGCGGGTGTTGAAATAAAGCTGGTGAAAGCCGCCCGCGCGGGGCCGCCAGGCAGCGGCAGCAGCAGCCCCCGGTGCGCTGCAGCGGGCTCCCCGCACCGCGGCC